>WBMY01008937.1:528552-661987 GCA_013397315.1 Donacobius atricapilla
CTGCGGCCGCGGGAGGGGGCCCGGCCCCGAGCCGCGGGGAGCCGCCGCCGCCGGCCCCGGAGGAGCTGCTGCGGGAGGTGGAGGAGCTGCGCTCGGAGAACGAGTACCTCAAGGTGAGCATCGCCCGCGGAGCCCGGCCTCGGCGGGGATGGGAAAGGCAGGGGGCGGCAGCGGTAGAAGCGCGGCCCCCTCCTGCCCGGGAATGCGGGGACCGCGCTTGAAACGGGGGGAAGTAGATTCGCGTTGCCTGGAGTCACCTCCCATAGGACCCCCCACCCCTGCTGGACCAAATGCTAGATTTTACCCGCAGGAGGGAAACAGGGTCTGGGAGAACCAGCCGGGCGTCTCGGCGCCCTCCTTCCCCACCCCCGCGGGGCAGGACCGCCGCACGCCTTAAGGACAGTTAAGGGACTTGAGCGTATGATCGCGGCTCCCTGCAAAGCCCGATCTGTGGGTGCTGGATGGACGTCAGTCCTATGCAACATGTACCCTGGCAATGTTGCGTTTGGTTGACGCGGTGGTAGCTCAGCAAACCCCAACTCTTTCTAAAGCACCGCAAACACTCTACTGGTTAGCAGGACTTTGCTTTCCAGGAACTGTTTTCCTCAGTACCACCCTTTAGGAAAAGCCAAAGGAGCAGGTTCCTTCATTTGATGTGGCAAGGATGACAGCATTATGTACTCTGCTAATTGTGTTGCTTTATCACTGGAAAGTGAAGCCACTTGCTGTGAAGTACTAATAGAACAACAAGAGTAACAAGAAAAAGGTGTCATCGCATCCTTGTGCAGGTAGAAAAGTACATCAGCATGAATCTATCCTTGGAAAACAGGAAAGCTAAATTCAGGCGAGCTCTGAGCTGGGTTGACCTGTGGGAACATTTAGTTGGACTTGTACTTACAATCTGATCTTTTGGCAGAGCAAAGAAGCTACATCTATAAAGATCTATAAATAAGATAAACTGAGTTAATCCTGTAACCACAGCCACTGTTTGACTCTGCTTCTGGTGAAAACAATCTTTGTTCCCTGGTATTGGGAACACCCTGTTGTCAAGCAAAATAACCATGGAAATCCATGTAAATCTGGGATTCTTGCTCAAATAAGAACTGGAGTTTTGTGTATAACCTTGGGAAAGAAGGGGGATAAAGATACAGTCTAGGCTCTTTAAGGGGTTTTGGCTAAGGTACAAGAGAGAATATTCAGCATAGCAAAAGGGTAACAGCAGGGGTGCTGCAAGGTTCTTTGCCGGGTCTGATGCTGCTTAGCGAACTGGAAAAAAGAATGAGCAATGATACAGCAAAATTTTCAGATGACATTAAGTTTTTCTGGTTTATGTCAAGTCCTGCAAAGACCAGACAGAACTTTATGATTAAGTTACCCCCTGAGGAACATGTGAAAAATGAAGGCAGAGGAAAGTAAATAAATCTTAATATTCAAAATCATAGAGTACTTGGAGGGAGAAAGTATGCACTTTTCTGTTTAAGTGTGTTGTGTTGACTCGGGAGCATCGTGAGAGAAGGGGAAATAAAAATCTGCAAAAATTGTTAGATTACAGTGGGAACTGAACAGAGACTGACTGAGAAAATCTGGCAATATTTTATAGGACCGTAGCTGTTACACAGGTCAGTGAGTGTACCTGAAATACTGCGGGCACTGCTGGTCATCTAGAAAAGGATAATACAAAACCAGACCAATAAAAATTATTGGCTCATAGCAAAGCTTTTATAGCTCTCGTTGGATGGGAAACTTGAGTGTGGTAGGGAAATGTAATAGTCTATAAAAAGATGAGCAGCACAGAGAATCTTTATCACAAGCTTCTGTTTTATTTGACAGCCTAGAAGCAGGAGGAGATGTAATGAAACCAGAATTCATAATGGGACTTGCTCAAGGAGTAGCTAACTGGCACTGCCATTAGAAGTCATGAAGCCCAGGATCATGTCTTTGCATTACAGGATTTGCACAAGTATATGAATATTATATACTTAAACCCATTACAAAGTGTGTGTCAAGTTCTCTTTCTTAATACCGAAAGTGATTTTAATTATGGGAAACTGAAAAAAAGAGTGTGTCTGAATTGTCTAGGACAGACCCCTGTTAGTTGTCCCACCTGAGGAACCCTGTGATCATGGGACCTAGTAGACAATGGCAAGTCTTAGGTGAAGAACTTTATTCTGCTTCATTCCAAGTTTTTCACCCTGTGCAACAATGTCTTCAGATCTTTCACCTTGATGTCTTCATCATCTACAGCAAATGTATCCTGGCACTTTTTTTTTTTATTCAGATTGTGACTTTATCATGCTAGAAGTATTTCTAAGCATGTGAGCATGTCCTGGTGCCTGGAAAGCCATCAGCCAACACTACTGCCTCTTCTGAGGGAGTTGAGTACGTTGTCTGCTTTGCTTGGCCACCTGGGTGTGTGAGGTCTTAGCTCTGCTCCTCTGTCAAAATGGTTGGAAACAGCCCAGTGGTGCAAAAATTATCAGGAGATTTCCCAAGCCTCATTTGCCTTTCCTAGGAAAACCTATAAAAAAGTCCACAAATTAAAACCACATCACTGTCTGAGTTGTTTACTTGTGGGTTTCTTCTGTGTGTTTTTTACAATGCAGTTCTCTTGGTTGGCATTGGAGTGAGCTGTGTTTCTCCAGAGGGGGCTAAGGGATAACAGGGATGCTGTCAACTGTAAATAGACAAATGATTAGATAAATCCCAGAAGAAACTGTTAATTTCCTGAGCATGGCCACAAGCCAAATTTTGTGGTTTTCACTCCTCCTTATCCCTCTCTGCAGCTGGACTGCAGCCCTTAACTCCCCATAATAAAGTCTTTTTCAGAGAATTTTAGCTTTCATGTGGGAAGGCCTGTCATGTATCTTTCCTGTGGCTGTAACACAGGTTGTAGAAGATACACACACACACACAGAGACTTATTGCTAAAGATTACTAGAGATTAAAGTGTTAGCAAAAGGAAAAAAAAAACAAAACAAACCCACCACAACACAATCACCCATTTTTGTTTCTCTACACTAAGTACTAGAAAGTCTCCCAGAATGTACAGCAAGCTGCTGCTTCTGCAAACATCTCTGACTTCTTATACCATGAGCCAGATTTTAACCTGGCATCAAATTTCCACCTTATATATTTCCAGGACTTTACTCTAGATAAGAATTTAGCTCTAGCCATAGCTAACTAGCTGCAAAGCTAAGCCTGTAGGTGAAGTGCATGAGAAGTGTTTACATTGAGAAGCCTCTCCTCTACTACCTCTGTGAAATTTCATCTTTGATTTCAGTTTCATGTATCCCTTGCTTGACCTTATTTCAGCTACCTGTGGGGGAAGGCTGTAATACTACAGCAGCATTTAAAAGATACCACTTAGTTGTTGATGTTGAAATAGAAATTTTGTTATGGTGCCTGACTCTGTAGGACCAGGAGATCCTTGGTAACTGCTGGTACTAGATAAAGTTTTAGTTATTGCTAGTCAGTCCTGTTAGTAGTAGCAAAGAACTACCCACACAAGTGGCTGATTTTCAATTTTACTTTAAAGTGTCCAGCACATGGAGAAGTGTCATTCACTATGTGAGTCCTTGGGAAACTTGGAAAGAAGCCCTTTGTGTTGTAGAGCCCTCAGAAGGCTGAGGAATCTTAAGGAAGAGGGCCTAAATTTTAGCAATTAGACATGTTTTTTCTTTGTCTCAGCCAAACTTTAATTTAGACTGTGTTAATTAAATAAATGTGCTAGCAGAAACAGCAGCAGTGTTTTAGTCACAACACACGCCCCTTTTCTCTTTGCACCCTTCCTGGCCTTAATGTGAAGGCAGCCTCCTACATGAGGCGTGACACTTCCTACAGCCCTTAAAATAAAACTGGTGCTTGCTGTGCTTTTCTTTACCTGGCCTTCTCCTTGTGTCTGTATTGGTACAAGTTCAGTATCCTGGAAATGCTGCTACAGTGTGGATTAGCACAGAAATATACTATCTTAGATTTATTAGATAACTCTTTTCTGTCTCTTCTGTCTTTTCTGTCTTGCTATGTTGTTTTTTCTTTCTATATTGATTTGTAACTGCGACATATTTTGGATATAAATTTACTAAGGGACCACTCCAGGCTCCGTTTTCCACTCCGATGCATCTAAACTAAGGTCGTTTTTGTTCAAAATCACAATGTGTGTTATATGAGGTTACACTGTATTTCTTTACTTACTTGAAACTGTCGCTCTTTGAGTTGTAGGTTTGTGCTGAACTCAGGCGGAGTGATCCCGCTGCTTCTTCTATTAACCTGCAGGGATTTGTGGATGTCAAAGGGTTTTGCAGAGCAAGAATGATGCAAAGTGATGGCACTATTTTTTTTTTTTTCCCGTTTAGTGAGGGTTACCGGGGTTAGCAAATAAAGCTCATCCCACATCTCTGCTTGACATGCTGCTTTTCCCACCTGGAGAGTGGTGGCCCCGGAGAGAAGGAAGGTGGTAACCCTGCCCGGGGCACCAACCCCACGTGGCTGGGCTGGTCTGCTGCCCAGGAGATGTCTGGCACTTTGGGGGAACAATAGCCAGGCCGTGAGCCTTGTTAGCTCCAGCTGAGTCCCTGGCAGTGCCCACCCTGCCTGGAGGGGGTGAGCTGTCTGATGCCCCGGGCAATGGTTTGCCTTGGTGACCCTCAAGAAATACTGTCGATGTTGTCATTGATGAGTGCTCTAGCATCTTCATCAAACCCCAGTCAAGGATACGTGTCGAAAGGATACTGTAGGTAATGCTTGAATGAAGCAGAAAAGCTGCCGTATGCTGCTCTCGCTCTCAGATCCTGCAAAGTTAAACCAGCTCTGAAGTCAACAGGTGCTCACAGTCTTATGACTTTTCAATTCACACCTTGGTTTGTGCACAAGCTTCAGAACACATTGGATTGGTGCATGGCTTGTAAAGGAGTCTGATTTGAGAGCTAAATAATAACATCAGGGGCCCAGGGACTTGGGGTTCATTAACATATTTTGCAAGAGGCAAAAATAATGGTTGTTGCTTTCTTACCAATCAAAACCTTTCCGAGCATATTTATCCCTGCTGCAGTTCTGCTGAGATGTGCTGTGGGGGATGTGTTTATTCCTCAGCAGCAGCAGCAGACTCTCCTACACATAGACAGTTTGAGATATTTAAAACATGAAAACAGAGATTATGTAAAATCGCAGTTCATGAATCTTAGATTTATCAAGGACTTTCTAGAAGCTCTGGATTCGCCAGTGCAATAGCAGCTACCCACTGTAATTTCCACTCTTCCTCCCTTCCCTGCTCTCCCCTCATTTGACTAAATGTATATGAAATAGCTTTCTATTTAGAAAACAGTACTGACAAAATCTATAAATATGACTTTTGGGTAAAATAATAAACATATTTTACATAGATAATTGAATTTCCTGCTTCATTTGCATTTTCTTAAATGTGATACAATTTATTGATTTTGTGTGTTTTTGTCTTCCTACTCTGCAAGTATTTTCAACTTAACCTATCACTTCTGAACACTGATGTGTTCTAATTCACTGGAGCCTAAAAAGACTTTGCCACTGTGCATATGTGTATTCACGGAGTAATGAATTCAATATCTATGTATATTTTATGCTGGTTTTTGCATGTAATTTCTTCCTAATAGTAATAATTTTCAAGTTTTCTTTGACACGTGGTTGCGTTCCACTATTTAGTCTCTATTCAGGCTCTGAGATAAGAGCTTTTTTATTTTAGGCAGTAATTCATCTCAGTGAAGGTAGATCAGCAGGCTGACCTAAATGCAAGTGGTGCAGACGACCCTTTCTGTGTATTTATATGCAGTTTAGTGGTCTTGCTTTGGACTGCATTTAGTCTGGCCCCTTGAACAAAACATCCCCATCATGCATATGTTTTAAAGCTGTGCAGAGGACTCAAGTAGTTGAGCACATTTGATGCACGCTTGGAGTGTAGGTCTCTGTTTTATTTTGGAAGAAATCCATTCCTTGCATGCTCTGTGGACAGAATGAGTGTGCAGTTGGTGGAGATGATTGGAAAATTTGTTTTCAAACCTTGTTAGATCATAACCAGACTGGCTAGGTGGACAGAACCCATAAGTTATGCAAGTATTCCTGTTCATTTCAGTAGGAATGACTCAGATGGGTTACTCAGTGTAATAGGTGCATGGCCTGACCTTTTCTCTCTCTCTTTCTCTCTCTCTCTCTCTCTCTCTCTGTCTTTTTTTTAATCATAAACAAGGCATATTCCTATAATTTGTTCTTAATTATACTTCATTATAATTAAATCAATAATAAACAAGCATGACATCAGTAAAGGTATTAATGAGATAATGGCTTCTCTTCTGACAGGCAAGTGTTCAATTTGCACAGTACAGACAGAAAATGACCTATCAGTATGTATCTGGGCTACACAGTGATGGAAATTGCACACAAGGCTTTCCCCTTCTCAGCCAGTTCACACTGGCTGGGCACACTGACAGGCAGACAGGGAATTCTGTTCTAATCCTAATTCTGTTGCTTTTGTTCTGCGGTCTTGGGGATTCCTGCCACAAGAGCAGCTATTTGTGTGTGGCTCTGTGTCCATACAGCCACCTTGTGACTCTCAGATGAGGAGTTCCTACTAGACCCCAAATAGTTGGCCTTTAGGAAGTCATTTGGGCCAAGTGAAACCATAAGCTGAAAGACTCAGGAGCTGATGTAACTTGGATTTCTACTGTAAATTTGGAATGAGCTGCCACTTAGAAAACACGCTTCCATTCATTTTTTTTTTTCTGATGACCAGAGTGACATAGGGAAATAAAAGTAGTTTAGCTTTTCCTAAAAACTATTCCTTCTTGTAGGACTCTCTGCCTCGTGCTGTTCTTACCGAAAGTAATAGCATAATTACCATTAAATTAAAAGGGATGAAGAGGAGGCTTTCATCCCCTTCAGGAATGCACAGCAAAGTGAAGCTTCTGATGCCAGCACTTAACCTCTCAATTTCAATTGCCACTTTGGAGTGCTGGAGCAGGTCCTCCCTGTTTAAGGAAGGGAGCAGCTCTCCATTTTTAGATGAACAAAGAAGGATGGCTGCTTTCTTGCCTGTTTGTTTTAATTACTTTTAAGTGCCTATTCTGATCTCTTTCTTAAGTTTTACAATATTAGAGTCTACACTATGAAGCTCAATACCTCCTGAGAGAAAGAGCTTTAATTCTAGCTCACAATAATAAGAGTAGTAAGAACAATACATTTTAATTAAATCAAGGGTTTGGCTTATCTGTTTTTTCCATCTGCCTTTCAGCCAGAGCATCCCTTTTTTGCAAACCACCATGCTGGGAGTTTTGGCTTTGCTGCATTTACCTTTGATTTCACAAATGATTAACATGTTTTTCTTCAAAGTAGTAGTTTGCCACTTTAGTAAGCAGCACCATCATAGTTTGACTTATGATTTCCCCTTCCACGGGTCTTTAACTTAGATGCCTTCATTTTCTGTGCACAGGTCACTTTAGAAGAGGAGTTTAAGCTGTTCTGATTTTCCAGGTGCCATTGTAACAGTTCTGACTTAGGATCTGTTACCATACAGTTTCAGTGTCCACAGCAGAATCACAAGTACTTGCCGAGGAGAATAAGCTGTTAAATGAAAGCATCTACACCCTTGTCACTGGCTTTGTGGCCTGTATCAAAAGATAGATCTTGTCTTTATTGTAAATAAAGTTAAACTGTTATGGTTTAGTTAAATGTTATCCCAGTATCTATAATTGTGTGCTGACTGATACAAAATCAGAGCCAGATTTTCCAGAGGTGACATGTTCCTCTCTATATATTTATTATATAAAAATAGGACTTCATGTTGCTATTCAAAAAGATTTAATCTGTCTGATTTAATCTGGTTCTTTTCCTCTCTGGGCTGGACAGACTACATAGGTTGAAGCTTCAAGCACTGCAGCAATACAGCAGAAAATGGGCTGAGACTGCATGCAGCCTGTATAGTGAGGTTTCTACTCCTTATAGAGTCAAAACTGTATGTGGCCTCATATTGCCTTCTTTTAAAGCTCATCCAAAGGGTGCTATATCTCTGAATACAAGAAGTCAGGACACAGTTTGATTTCTGTGTGAAAATTTTGGGAGTAGAAAATAAATTAATTGTGGAAAAGAAACTCAGTTCAGTCAAAAATATCTGAGAGGAGAACTGTGTGAGATTTTAAAGTACCACTTCCTTCATTGTATTCTAAATTTTAATTTATCTGCAAAATTACAGCAGAGAAAAACAAACTTTGTATTTATAACCAAAACCAGAGGTAAGCATAGCTCAAAACCCCCCCAAACAAACAAAAAACCCAAATCTAACAAACAAAAATTTTAAAAAACCCAACAAAACAAAAACAACCAACTAACCAAACAAAATAAAACCCCACAACACTGACTTGTGAAGTCATAGTTGTGCTGATAAGGGAGAAAACTTCGGTTTACCAAGAGGTTAAAGACAGTCCTATGTCCTGAAACATAGCTCATGCCAATGCTTGCAACCCTTTGAGGAACTTCTTTAGTGTGAGGAAAGATGTTGGATTCAATCTCCAACAGAGGTAGAATGACTTTTATGGCTGGGAGAACTCCCGTGCCCACAGACAGGATTTGGAAATACTCGGTTTCATAGGGATGAGTGTTTCAGGGATTGGGTTGTTTAAAATTATGTGAGTTTCACTTACCAAATTTGGTTGCAATAAATACTTTGAAATCAAATATTGTTTATTATTTGTCTTTAGAAACCAATCATATTTACTACCAACAAAACCTGGTAAAGATAAGAGGGAAGTTTAAGAGATGAGCAATGGCATTGTAATTGCAGGCTACTTTATACATGAAAGCCATTGCTTAGTTCTTAAATGTAAACATCAGATCATGAACAAGATCCCATTAATTTGTTGATGACAGTTTTTTTTCTTTGTTGTGGATTTGTGTTTCAAATTTTTAATTTACAATCAAATTACTAATCTAACATTAGCATTCTGAAGATGACATTAAAAAGTTAATTGAACTTAAATCTAGTTGAGGCAACTCCAACCCCTGAGTCTGCAGACAAACCTTAAGAAATAACTCTGGTCCTGTTCATTCCATAGGGCTGTGTTAGCTCTGACTGGTAAAGACTCTACTTTTGGTACAAGTACCTTAGCCAAAATACCTCATTAATAAACTGATAATGCACAAATGTACTCCTTTTCTTAGGTTCAAAAGCCACTAGTACTCTCTAATCAGTTTCTAAAACCTTGACATTTTCTTCTGCCTCTCTTATCTTCACTGGGTAAACTTTTACTTTACCTCTTGAAAGTGTCTATAAATGTGAAGTGTAGTGGTAAGTGTATACACAGAAAAGAAAAGCAGGTCTTGTTCCCAATCCAATCCAACATGCATTGCTATGTTTTTCTTTTTTAAAATATACATCATTTATCAAAACTTCACCAGTGTGTCAGCTGTAAACTGGCCAGAGTATTTGGCTGTGTCCTGAGGAGGAGTAGATAGAGCCTGGATCCTAAATTGTTTTGAAATAATCCTGCTGGGTTTGGTCTGCGGAGCTCATTTGCTTCCTTGAAGTCAGCTGTTTGTGCCTAGTTAATGTATTTGGAACTTCTGAGGATGTTATTGCTGCAAGGGTAACCTCGATGACTGTGCTTACACTATTCCTTTTCAGACAGTGTATGGTGTGAGTACAATCCAGCTGACTGGGCAGTAACTCTTGAGTTTATCCATCCACACAAATATCCTGCTCCTGCACCTGTCCCAGAGAGACTGTGGGACAGGATGCTCCCGCAGCAGAAATCTGAGTATATTGAGAATGTACAGTGACACAGTGGGCTTGTGAGAAAACTTCTCTAGCCTTTCAGAGCATCTAGGGAGAATGGTGTAGGGCCCTGAGTGGGCTGTACTGGTGGAGTAAAGCCTCACTGGTGAGCCCAGAGTAATTTTGTAATTTTGGAAATAACAGACTTTGTGTGTACACAAAATTTATGCTGGCTCAACTAATTGAAATTAAACCATAGCTGTATAAATACTGCAGTTTTTATACACGGACAGGATTTTGGTAAGAATAACGCTGTAATTCTAACATAAGGCTAAAGAACCCATCTACCAATCTTCCTTTGGTCAGGACTGTGCTCATGGTGAAGATCTACCCTGCATTTGTTCTCAAAGCTCCAATGAAGCAAGATTAATATGTCAGTCTGGTTATGCCATGGGAAGGGGGAATAATTGCGAGGACTGCCAGGAGTGTATGGGCAGATGTGTCCATGCAAGGACTATACAAGGTTCAGCCAGGGGCAGGGGGAGCTTTGTCAAGGGTACTGACTTCATAGCAGAGCCCTCTCCACCTGAGACAAGTGTAAAACATTCTCTGGCCACCCTTGGTATTTCAAGTGTGAAATAATCTCCAGCTACCCTTGGTATTCCAAGAGTGATTTACAGATCTGAAGTGAGGTCACAGTGCAGCTAGCCCCAGTACAAGTTCTCCTGGAATCTTATTTAAGCAAAGTTTTCCACAAAAAATTTGGTCTTCATAATATCAAATGCAATTTTAAAGAAACCATCCAAAAATTGATACTTAATTTCAAATAATCTCCTCATGCCTCTTTTTCTTGATTTTTTCCCCCTAACTTTGTTCAGTTTGTAGAATCAACTTTTTTTTCTCTCATGCAGTAGTTTAATACCTTGTACCCCTCTGCCTGGAAGACCTTTATAACAGTTCTAGCTTTGGAGCTTCAGTCATGCACGTATTAAACAAATGACAGTGATAGAGCTTATCCTGTTCAGCTGTAAATCTTTAATCTGTCTTAAGAGAGCAAGTGCTCCCCATGATATAACATGGAACTGGGACAGTTCATGATGCCCAGAGAAGAACGAGCAGGTTATTTCCATGGGCACAGGTTTTGTTTTGTTCCTTTGGTCCTGTTATTGAGATGTGTGTACACACAATAAAATCCCACTTTCTCCTGCACACAATCCATGTGCCCGTAAGCCAGTGCACAGTGTTAGACTCAGATGGGTCAGCATTTCCATAAGGAGCAGTTCAGTATTTAGTGTAAAGCACTTTTATATTTTTCTAGAATTCTATTTTACGAGGTGTTGGTTGTTAAAAAGGCACACCACACAGAGATGTTGAGGTACTTGGTTAAGTAGGTTTACTGTAGTCTAAGTAAAGCAATGAATCGGTTCAAATAGTGGTAAAGTGTTGTGCAGTTTTAATTTTAATTTGAGATGGTAAAATGAAGGGTTACCAGTTTCAGGAGACATGAGCATCTGGTTTGTTTTTAATTATCAAAGCAGTTGAAAGAAATATGACAAGTATTCATTAAGTTAGTTCAGCGTAATTACTCAGTGTTGGGTTAAAACTTCTGTTCCTATGACTTCAGGAGCAGTGTGTTGCAATCTGTGTCATTTCATTAATGTGGTATCCTAGCGAGCATGTTTCCTATTCTGCTCCCATGGGTGAGATTTAGAGGTATGATGGAGCACTGTTTTGACTTCTCACAGGATGAGCTGGATGAACTTCGGGCTGAAATGGAAGAAATGCGTGACAGCTATTTAGAGGAAGATGTTTACCAGCTGCAGGAGCTCCGGCGAGAGCTGGACCGGGCAAACAAGAATTGCCGCATTCTGCAATATCGTCTCAGGAAAGCAGAACAGAAAAGCTTGAAAGTTGCACAAACAGGCCATGTGGATGGAGAGCTCATTAGGAGCCTGGAACAAGATTTAAAGGTGGGTTGAGAGATTCATATTCACAGCAAAAGAGAGCAGACTGTGATGTGGCTCTCTGCAGTGGAAGTGAGGGTGACACATGAAACAAGCAGTAGTTCTCCAAACGTCGTGACCAATTTCCTTCTGCTGTGGTGGAGAACAAATACTCAGCTCATCGCCATAAAAAGATGTGTCAGTGAGTAAAAAAAACATGTGTTCAGATTCAAAATGAAAGAAATACAGTCAAGTTACATTTCTGCATTTGAAAGATTTAAAGACTCTTGTTTTACTGGTTTTACAGTAAACCTTAGCTTTGCAATACTGTATAAACAAAACCTGATATGCTTTTTCCAGTTCATGCTGTTTCTCTCCTTTTCACTTCTTGCTTATGCCAAGTAACCAGAAAAAAAAAAAATAGTCTAGGTTGCATTTCTTAGTGTCTAGTGATTTACTGGTAACAGGAACAGACTGTTTTAATATTTCTGCAGGGCAGATAGAGAATCAAAATGCTCTTTCCCTACAAACACAAAAAGCTGTAAAAATTATATTCATATTGAAACAGTTTTTGTATCTTTCAGAAATGCTTCCATCAAGACCAAGTGAAACTTTGTATAGACATGATGTTTATCTAGCTTTACACATCTTTCTGGGTATTGCTATCTTGTAGCTGTTTTTAAAATATCTTCTGTAGAGAGGGACTGCTTGCAACTAGAATTGTCGTTAGTATTGTATTTAGAAATGCAAAATATAAAGCCTTCTGAAACCAGAATGATTTGTTATCAGCAGTGGAAATGAGAGTAACAAATAAAGTCATCAAACCTTTTAAGATGTCCCATCTAATTTTTCTTTTATGATGGAAACTGAATTATAACCTTATAGCAATAGCAATGATACATTACTCAGTAAAAATCTTGTACCTAGATTTCAGTGAAAAAGACATTGATTAGTTTTAGTTAGTTGGCTTTCAGTTTACTAACTTCTTGTAATTCCATAATTCCTCGTGTTGTATGATGTATCACCTTTACAAATGTTTTTGAAGTAAATATCTATTCTCATTAGGCTGGACTCAGAAAACATAAGCTAGCGTGTATTTCTTTCATATCACTCTTGCCTGGTTGTGATTGCTGCTAGAGCAGCAAGATTGTGTGGCAGCGACTGCTGCACACACGTTGCTTTGATTGATGGCCCATTGGCTTCACAGCACAATTCCTTGTCTTTGGCTTTATCTATGTGATGTGCTGGGACTTGAATGGGCGGCTTTGGTGTCTGCTTGTTTCCTCCTGCTGTTCATGACATTGCCTTAGCATAATGTGGAGAGGGAGCTGGTGATGGGTAATCAAATATAGTTTCATTCTGGATTTCTTTATTAGAAATGAATATTCATTTTGGTACTTGGAAGGCTTGGAGTGTTCCATCAACAGTGTCATAATTGAATTAAAAATCTCTTGGCTGTCTAGGGCTGTAATATGCTTCTTACTGTAGGAGACATATTGTAGCTGTGTAGCTCCTCATGGATGATCTTCATGCGTTTATGCTCTTTTGACCAGGTAGCCAAAGATGTTTCTGTCAGACTGCACCATGAGCTGGAGAGTGTGGAGGAGAAACGAGTTAAAGCAGAAGATGAAAATGAAGTTCTTCGGCAGCAAATCATTGAGGTGGAAGTATCCAAGCAGACACTGCAAAATGAGCTGGACAAGTTAAAAGAGGTAAGCAATGGTCAGAAAAGCCATGCCGAGCAGTATTGCTGGGTTAGAATGGCAATTTGGCGCACAGATGTCTTAGACTAATTCTTACATGAAATGCTTGCTGATACTGCTTGTACAATTGCCCCAAAGGTCTCCTTTGTTATATGTCCCAGATATGCCATTGGTGATTTAGAATCAACAGAGATGTAGACAAGTGATGCTCCGCTTTTTGTCTGGGGCTTCTCACAGGGCTTCTGTCCCATTTTAAATTGTCTCCTTAAAAACGCTCTTCTTGCTGGAGCAAAAGTCTTTCTGATTCCAGCTAGGTCTGGCTGTTCTTTACGCAGACTGGGACTTCCACCCACTTGAAAGTCAAATGAGGTGTGCATGACTTGTCTCTGAGAGCAGGGTTCAGATAGGCAAGCTGCTGTTTTGGCTGGCATTCCTCAGTGGTGGTGGTGGAGCCATCAGCAGGAGCTGGGCAGGTGGAATGTGGTCTGTAATGCATAAATAAAATTACACTTCAGGCACAGAAGTGCTGTCTCTCGAGAAAAGGGATCATTTCAACTGGTGCTGACGCACAGTCATACTGGGTGAAAGGATGATCCTTGGACCCAAGTGAGCTGAGGAGCAGGGGATCATAAAGGAAAGCCAAATACTAAGCACAGCTCTTTGCTGAAGCCTACATCCCAATCTGTAGTGGTATTTCTGTTCTCTTAACAGTACAGCAGATTGGCAGCTCACAGCCCCTGCTCTCTTTTAAACCAGATTGAGATAGAGCATTTAAACGTAATGAGGTAAGGCATTTATCCTCTGAGCCCTGGTCAGATTTAGAGAGCTGGTGCAATTATGTGTTATTTTAATCTTTCCAACATTACTTGTGAGTCAACTGGCACAAAGCCTGGCTCAGTTTTATAAGGACAGCCCCTATTTAATTTCTCAGTGCGTTTGAGTTATTATGAGTACTCCAGTGCAGGAGTTTTGGACTGTTTGTACCTAACAGAACAGATCATCCACTGGTATACATATCAGTGTTGCTTAGGTTACTTGTGAACCTGACACAAAAGATAAAGTCTGCGTGATGTTTTAGCTATTTTTCTCCTTTCTCAGTGTTATTTGTGAATGCTGTGCTAAGTGGACATGATACCATGTTACAGAGTCTGCAGTCTCTGCTCTGTACAAAAATACCGTTCATCCACAGTACTGAATTTATTGCTTGTTGTTGATTTACATGCAGGTCCATTGGATACTGCTTGATGGTCTTGGGGTTCAAGCAGAAACTAAATTGTGGGCAACAGGTGAGGGGAAAAAATGGTCCAGCAGTGCTGAAGACTCAAGCTAGCTCTTACCAGGCTGAATTTACCTTGCTGCTTAGGTTGCTGCAGCCTAGCTGTGCTCGGAAGCACTGCTAAGTCAGCTGTCTCTCTGCTGACTTGAAGTCAGCAAGATGAAGTCAATGCACCCCTACTTTGTAAGCATTCCTTGCCCCCTAAGAGGCAAAAGCTGGAAGGGAGCTAGGGAAAGGGAGACATAGCAGGTAGAGTGATGGGATGTATTCATGCTGATGTGGAGATAAGGCAGGGCATAAGAGGATCATGAGATGTAGTAGTAGTAGTAGTAGTAGTAGAAATAGCCTGGTTTCATGCATCGTGAGTTGTGGTTTCTCTGGCAGTCACAATTTCACAAGGTCACAGGAGGTGAGAAGATGAGGTTGGAGTCCTTGGCAGGTCACACAAGGACAGATGAGCCAAAAGGTGGAGAAATACAGCTATGCATGTGTCAGATGAGTGTCTGTTTGCAATGTTGTTGACATTGCTATAAAAAAAAAAGAAATTATTCTTCACTCAAGATGTGTTCAAATAACTACCAGAAGTTGTGCCTCCTCAGGAACATTTAACGTGTGCAAGGGATGTATTATAGATGTGCCAGTGGGAAAGCTAATGCTTTATATATCAGGACAAAAGTGACCCCAAAGCCATGTAGCTTCTTCCCAATCCACCCTGACTCTGCATCTTGTCTGTCTAAGGGCTGGCAGTTAGAAGAATTGTCTTCCTATCCAGTCCTGGAGCATTGCCTGAGACCCAGTTAGGCAGTATTCACTCTCATATAGCTTACTGCAACCATATGCTCATTCTCTGTAATATCCTTGACTTTCTCTATCATCAGATCAACAGAAAGGTTTTCTCACATCTGAGAAATTATTGCTTAATAATTTCTGAGAATTTATTGCTTAATTCAGTGCTAGTTTCTGCTTTGGCGTGCCGTACAATTCCCTCGGGTCCCGTTTCTCACTGCAGTAGATGGCATGTATGTTGATTATCTTCAATGTATTTTGCATGCTGAAATACCTTTAGGAATTGTACACATCTCTGAAAACACTCTTTAAAGCGACCTTTGGTTTTTATCATAATCTTTTGAAGAATTTCTAACATTTATCGTGTTTAGTGCTGTTATGCATTTTTTTACATGAATACCTGTTTTGATCTCTTGTGATACTTTCAACAGGACTTCTTGGGTATGTAGGCTTGTTCTATCTAAATAAATTTTTTATTTCCTTAAGAAAAAAGCCTTACAGTTTTAACTGGGAAATTATTTTTTGCCTCCTACTGACCATGTAATTTCAAGTTGTTGTATTAAGTACATATGAGAGAGACTTTCCTCTCTTGTCACTAAATAATGTTTCTCAGTGTGTCTTACTGTGAAAATAATTCTCCCCTCCCCTCCCCTCCNTAATGCACGTCCCTCCCCAGTCCCAGGTGTTTCTGGATTCCCATTCCATGACACACTTTCAGAATCTTTTGCATAATCAATCAAAACAGCATCCAGACCCTTGTTCTGTTCTGGTATCCACCAAATGCTCCCCATCAAGAAAATATTCTGATTTTTACTGATTGTTTCATTAAGGAACTCTCAGATAACTGGTGAGTCACCTGCAGGTTTTTAGGATAATGCAACCTCCTTCTTTCCCTTTGTCTTTTTCCTTTTTAAAAAAAAATGTTCTCCATCATTCCAGCCTTTTGCTGCATTTCCTGTTTTGAGCTAAGATATGAGTTAATAAGGATGTTTAATGAATGCTTGTGAATTTTGTCCAATTCTGATGTCTTCCAGTTAGACATCATTCTTCTCTGAATGTCTTCATCAGTATCCTGGCATTCACTTTGCTTACTCATGCCACTGTACTTCCTTTTTTCCTTTCAGTTCTCTTAGCCAAAAGATAATATAGTTCTTTCCTTTCCCATAATGCTTCCTATTTTTTTTTCAGATTATATTCCTTTATCACTGTTCATCATCTGCTACTCTTGCCTGAAATACTTGCACTGATTCTTTTGAAGATATTTCTTTCACTGGCTAATAATGTTTTCTCACTGAATGTTTTTTAACTTTACTGACTGTAGCAAGGTTTTTTGTGTGTCAGTCTTCTTTATGTGCTGAAGCACTGTGGTTCATTGATTTTTTTCCATGATTACATTCACCTACTTTTTCAGTTTTCATTTTTCAAATCTTCCCTTTCTGTCTTTTTTACTGTGAACATTTCAATTGGGTGGTTTTGGGCCACCCTCTGATACCTTTCTCTGTGGCATTCTCCATCAGACCTGCAGAGTTTTCCGACTGCTGTGAACACTTCTTTGTAGCATATCCTGGGATGTTTCTGGGAACTGCCCCTTCTAGGAATTTGCTAGGATTTTCTATGACTTAACAAAGCTGCTTCATCCTTACAGCTTTGGAAGCAAAGGCAGTGTGCCCTCACAGATTTGATAAGAACAACAAATCCCTGCCAAGGGTTGCTTGCTTTTTCCTCATGTTGTCTGGGTTATTAACATTGCCGTTTGAGTCAGTAGGCTGCCAGGAGAGAAAAGAAATTACTCTATCACTAACAAATTACCTCAGCAACATCCCTGCAGCTGTCATTTCCCCTTTCCTAATATCCTAATGCACCTCATGAGAAATATTGATGTGTGTTAAGAATTTTTCTCAATCAATCAGCGAGGAAGCACCTTTTTCCAAAGTTTTCATGCCTTTGCACCAATGCAAAGTCCTTACTAATTCTCTTCTGAGCGTCTACAAATCAGAACTTTTCTCAAGGGCTTGACAATAGCAAATGGATTTTCTTTGAGAACTCAACATCTAACTCACCCCAAATGTCATTTCCCTGGAGCCACTTGGGCATCTTTAAGGAACTTCTTCCTTATATTTTCTCAGGAAAGATACTTCGCAAAAGGATGATCTATTTTTAGTCTAAGTATAAACAACATATGCTTGGCAAGCATTGGGTGCCTTTACATACAGCTATCATTAATTCCCCTGCAAGCAGTACCTTCCTGAGAAATCCTGTCTCTGAAAGCTCCGTACATGGGGAAGAACAAACCGTTTTTGCTACTTATTGAAAAACACCACTGAGATGGCACAGGACCAGCTCCTGTTCCCCATGAGGAGAATGAGTTGGTTGCTTGTTTGCAGCTGCTAAACATGTATTTTCCCATGTCCTTTGTCTGGGTTTGGCGTGGTGAGCCAGGGTAAAGAACGAGACAGAGCTGTGGCAGCACCGACACTGCTGGGGAAGGGCAGCCCTGACAGACCAGACAAAGAGAGGGGAGGAACAAGGCTAGGGGTAGCAGCTGCTGAAAGATTTGATGTGAGTACTGTGAAATAGGTTAGCAAAAAATGAATGAGAATTGTGTAACTGGGAAGAAAGGAGCATTTCTTGGATGTGTGTTAGCCGTATTGAGCAGGTGACAGTCTTTCTTATGGCCTCTGAAAGCAGAAGGCAAGAAATCCCGTTTCCATTCATTTCTGCTTAAGACTAGAGAAGTACAAGTCCTCTGGCCCTTAGTAATGTCTCCAGCGTGTCTCTTCAGGACACAGACTGAGATGAGAACCAGTACCTACTGTAAATGGGCTTTCCTAGGTTACCTGTGAGCTTTTTAGGGCAGGGACTTCTATAAATGATCTTTCATCCAAGAGCTTTACTTGCTTTGGATGGTATAATGCCCAAGCTTATTCTCTGCTCCTCCCCTGCAGCACCTGATTTTTGAGGCACTGTTCAAGAACTGCTGCTTTTAAGTCAAAATATTTGTTTAACAGACTGAAAAGCTACATTCAGAAGCTCATAAAAATGATGGAAATATACCAGAAAAGTTGGCAAGTCTTTCAGACATATTATTTTGAGACAAGTTTTGCTCCAAAGTGCAAGTGCAGTATTCTGTTTAACATCAATAGAGGTGAAGAGGATTTTGCTTACAGAAGAATTCAGCTCTATAAGCATAATATAGCAAAATGAAATCTGGAGGCTGCTGTATGTGAAATCTGGAACTGAGTGTGACAGTGATTTTCATTGCCATGAATGTTGTAAGTAGGGCAAGACACATGCTCCATGTGTGTAAAGTGTGATTATTCCAATCTGAAATCACATTTCCCTCTTTTTGCTCTGATATAAATACACAGATGTTGTGCGAAGTGGTACACAACTGGTAAAGAAATTATTTTTGGTAAAAACACACTTGTTTGCATAAAACATTACCCTATGTTTTCATTAGCTGGGAATTTATACATATTTATTAAAGTGGCACATAATGTTTTTCAGACATTTTTTAATGAAATTTACTCACAGAAGTAAAGATATTCTGTGAAAATTCTTTGATTTTTGTAATACATTACCTTTTTTTAGCTATCAGTGAGTTTAGCTGAAGGGAAATTTATGAGAAACAGGGCAGAATTCAAGTAATACTAAAAGGACTAAGCTAGAACACCATGTTGACTCAATAACCCTGTTTAGAATTTAGTGCTTGTGACAATTTAAAGTAATGAAGTCCTATGCAATAATCATAACTAAACCCATTAACTGAATAAAAGTTGTACTGCAGCACCTTTTTGTCTCCAACATCTTTTTTTCACTGTGGTAAATAATAAATTGGTACCTACCCACAGTGAATGATTTATACTTGTTATGGCATTTCAGGAAATGTACAGAGTGAAATGGTCTGCTCCTTCTTGATAGGAGGCAATGCACGGGAATGGTTCTCTCTGGACTCAAAAAGCATAGTAGTAATTGTAACATGATTTTTTAAAATAATTATATTATACATCTTCTAATGCACAGTCCACATTTCTTTTCAGAAATTTTAAAATATCTTTAAACCAAAGGGCCCCTTACATTTTCAAAATATTTTGCATCAGTCTCTTATATTATAAATGCCCCTCCCTGAGCAGTATCTGCATCTGGAATGAAGATTTATGATTACCAAATGAGTTGCTACCAAGCTCCAATTAGTCTTTATTTTCTAGGTATTTGCTGTTTGTCCAGACTGGCCAGCAATTGTCTGACACTGCTTCCAAATCCTATTATAATTTTTGAAGTGAGTGATTTTGAGATAAAGTAACAGTGATTCTGCTGATCAGATCCAGCAATCTGTCTCATGCAAAACCCTTGCTCTTCTGTTACTCAGTCTGAGTTTCTCATCCCAGGCATGGACTTCTGCTGATCAACCCCGTTCATTATTCCCAAATACTTTGGAGGACTACAACTGGCCTTTGCATATGGAGAAATTATGTTTAAGTGATGGCATTTACAGGAGGAAAAATGACCTATTATAGCTTCATGACTGTCTAGGTACCAGTCTAGGTACCTTAGTTGTAAGGAAACCTTCTTTGTATGATAAATGAAATTTCTCTGTGCTTCATGCATATTTCTTACTACATAGCAAAGTCTTTTGGTAACTTTTTTCATAGCAGAGACTGGCATGGAGAAGTTCAAATAGTGTATCAGTCTCCCCATCCTCCACCCAGTTACCAAAAATAATCCTGCTGTCTGTCACATGGGCTTCAGCAGTGACAGTGCAAACAAACTATAGTCTCTGTGGCATTTTCATTTGAAAAATACCTTATTTTCTTTTCATTCCTTCCCTCAAATATATCCTAATATAATTAAAGGTTTTCTTCAGCAAACCCTTGCAAAATATTGGTAGCCAATCATTCAAGCGCTGTTCTGGGGGGAAAAATAAGTGCATGCTCTCCATATTCTAAATCATGTTTCAGTTGAGGCATAAGTTGTAGGTAAAGACAATATCCTTTGTTTTCCTTGCCAAGGTGTGGACAAGACCTCATTTCAGGAGAAGCGAACTGTCACAGCATGCTGCTGTTTCTGTGGACAGAAGCTGTGATTTAAAGCTGGAATATCCACAGCTAAATGCACGCTGAAGTTCATTAGATATATCCCTTGTCGTTCCACTCTCTGGTGAAACTAATTCAGATCAGCAACCATCTGGCAACTGTCCTGGTGGGAAGTGTCACACAGTGTTTGGGGTGGAGGTGGATACCAGGGCACTGTAGTTTCAGAGCTATCTCATGCCCTGCCCTCCCTGCTTTCCTCCCTGGGCTCAGAGGAGCCAGCGCAGATCCCAAGTGAATGTAGCCTTATGCATATCCGGGAGTTCCAGCTGAAGCAGAAACGGTGTGCAAACCTGTAAAAAAGCTCCCTTCATTTGGTGCTCAGTGCAGAGCTGGCATCAGTGGCCAGCTCAGTGCCACTGCTCCTGGGAGGCACAGCTTCCCTGCCACCCTTTGGCTGGCTCCCGGTGAGCAGATGCCAACTGTTTTCGTCTCACATCACCGGTAATTTCATCCTGGCATCTGGAGCTCTGGGTAGCGGGATGAAAAACAGGGAGCGACAGTCTGTCAGGGTGAGAAGAGGAGCTTTGTGAGATGCATAGATTCTTAACAAATTTTCTAGATTGCCTGTGGTTTTTGTTGTGATGATGCTGCACTTAGGAATATGTGTCACACCGGGGCATTGTCATCCATGGGGGCGGTATTGTCCGGAAATGCTTAGCAAGGTGAAAAAAAGTCAGAGTTATTGATTTTTGTTCTTCTCTGAAAGGGTTAGTTGACTATTTTTCTTCCGAAATTAATTATTTAGACTTGCTTCTCAAGCTCTGTTTTTAAAAGGAGCACGAAACTTATTGCACAGATAAGTTATGAATTATTAACATTGCACTACTCAAGCTGTCAGAGGATGAATGAGGGGCAAAGGTTTGACTGTGTTGTCCATTGCCACATGCTACGGCACTGGATTTTCCCCCTTCTCTATGCCTGGCACTCTGCAGGTAAGCCTGGCTCCACTGTCCAAAGCCTTGCTGGCTGAGAGGCAGCCCAGCTTGGCAGAGTGC
This sequence comes from Donacobius atricapilla, assembly GCA_013397315.1. Lineage (NCBI taxonomy): Eukaryota > Metazoa > Chordata > Aves > Passeriformes > Mimidae > Donacobius > Donacobius atricapilla. The sequence continues at coordinate 550,079 of WBMY01008937.1, forward strand.
TACACATTGCCTGGGTCTGTCAAGAAGTTCTCCGTTCCTCTGAAAGGGAAAAATGGAGTCAGCTGTTGCAAGTAGGTCAGGAAAAGGGTTTAACTGGTAAAGAGGTGGAATTAACCAGTTGTGACTCTTCAAGCAACTTCTTATCAGCACATTTTGCTGCTCTTGGTAAATAACCTGTTTCTTCGGGCCACAGATGAGGATACTTTCACCTATCTTGCTCTTTTTGCAAATCAAATCCATGCCAGAACGATGATGTGTGCAGTATTTCAGCCTCTTTCTCATCCCCACAGGAGTGATCCCCTCACCCCCATTGATTTTGCCAGCACTTATATCAGCTGGGAGCTTGCTGCAAGGTTAGGATGTTTTTTCACCCTGTTCCTACACTCAGCCTGCTGAAAAAAGCCTGGCGAGGAGACAGTATCTGTTCTGTGGGAGGAGGCATGGCAAAGCCTTCACTTGATTTGGGTTTGGGTTTGATGTGCCTTGATGTGAGAAAGACTGAAGTTCCTTTAAGTACCCATAATGGTGGTTCATTCATTCTAGAAAAATGACACAGTTTGCTCCTAATAGATACACTACTTGTGATTTCTCTGTTTCCTTTTCTCTTTACCGTGTATTTTGTCACGATATGGAAGCTCTAGTCAAAATGAATACAAAAATTACAAGATATTCTTACCCAAATTTTAGGTCTTCCTCCAACAATAATAGCTAGAGCTGGGGAGGGTAAGCTGTGCTGGTATTTAGGGACATCAGCATAATGCCTTTGTGGGCAGAAGAAGCACAACGATCCATCTGAGACTGACATATGTACGTATTGGTCTATTTAAGGCCTCTTTCTCAGGGATCACTCCAAAATAGTTACAGTCCAATCTCTTCAGGAGCTCTTGCCTCAGTCAGCTGTGCCAAGGGAAAGTGGGTCTTGTGCAGAGATTGGTGAAGGCAGCTCACCTCATTGTCACTGCATGCAGAGTTCAGGATACATTCCTATCCCTGAGTTCAGTGGTGTCAAAACAAAAGACTTTGAAGGGATGGAGGAAGGAATAAAGTTATTAAATGATATGATAAGAAAGTTCTAAGGCAGATGCAAATCTGAAAACCTTTGCATTCTGGTCCTTCATAAAATAGAGGGATCTTTAAATATCATCTAGCCCAACCCCCCTTCAATGAACAGGGACATCTTCAACTAGATCAGGTTGTTCAGAGCCCCAGTCTGATCTTGAATGTTTCCAGGAATGGGGCATCTACCACCTGTCTGGGTGTCTTGGTTTAGGGCAAATTTGGGAGGAAACCTCCAAATGGGGTTCCTCTAGAAAGCAAATTCAAGCAGCCCCTCCCCTCCACCAGCTCGGGAAAGATTTCTTTGGAGAAAAGTGGAAAAAAACATTTATTTAACAAGCAAAGTACTCTCAAACATGAAAAAATGAATAATAGTAAACAGTGGAAACTCTCATTCCGTCTGAAGAGATGTCAACTTCAGAAAAGTGCTTCTGTGGGTTGGAGAGAGAGAGAGAATCCTTCTGGTGGGTGTGTCCTTGGCTTCCTCTCGGTCTCTCCAGGGCTCAGGTCTGGTGTACCGGTCCATGGGGGTCCCCAGACCATAGTCCTGGTGTTCCTGGAATGAACAATAGCTGAACAGTTCAAAAAAAACCTCTGGCCTCAGCAAACTACAAAGCTAACTGAAAGCAAAGGAGAGCTCTCTCCGTACCGTCCATGCTGCAGACAACACAGTCCGTGAGAAGGAACGCAGAGAGTGCTGTTTCTGAAAACAAACTGTGCCTTTTCTGCCCTGCTTTTGCTCTTGGAACCAGTCTTAAAGTGCAGAACTTAATACCCAGCATAAAAAGAACAGAGGACTGGGGATACAAGCATCATAAAGTCACCCTGGGACACTGGGCAATCTGTTTCAGTGTTTTACCACCCTCATCCTAAAAAATTTCTTCCTTATGTCCCATCTAAATCTATCTTCTAGTAGTCTAAAATCTTTACACCTTGTCCTATTGCAACAGACCTGAGTAAAAAGCCTGTCCTTATTGTTCTAATAAGACCCCTTTAATTTTAAAAGGCTGCCATAAGGCTTCTCCAGAGCCCTTCGATCTGAACATTGAGCCATTGACCACTACCATCTGATTGTGACCATTCAGCCAATGCCTCATCCATGAAATGGTCCATCCATCAAATCTGTATGTCTCCATTTTAGAGAGAAGGGTGTTGTGGGGGACTGTGTCAAAGGCCTTACAGAAGTACAGATGACATCTGTTAGCTCTTCCCTTGCCCACTGATGGAGTCATTCCATCATAGAAGACCATCAGGTTGCTCAGGCAGGACTTGCCCTTGGTGAAGCCATGCTGGATGTCTCAAATCGCCTCCCTGTCCTTCATGTGCCTTAGCATAGCTTCTAGGAGGATCTGTTCCATGATCTTCCCAGGCATACAGATGAGGCTGACAGGTTGGTCATTCCCAAAGTCCTCCTTTCTACAGGAATCCTTCTGCTTTTCCATTGGCATGCTCACGTGTCTTTTATGATGAATTTACTAATTTGTTGATTATTCCCAAACCAGAAAATGTAGTGCATACTGCCACAGGTATCATAAACTATGGGCAATTATAGAGAAAGGTTACAATAATAATTTGGGGAGGAACTGAAATGTAAGTCCTACATTACTTACAAGGATGTGAAAGGGTGGAAATCACTTGTGGGAAGGAGCTTCCTTGACCATTGTATTAAAACCACTGTTTGTTGTACCTTGACCATTATGTATCAAAATTGTGGAATGATAGCTGTTATGTTCTCCACTGTTCTGGTGAGCTGTCAGGGTATGTGACTATGGTTTCTAGATTACCTTCACAAGAGAAACGAAAAAGAAATTAGGGTTAGTTTCTTTAAAAAAAAATTAATGAGACTATATCTTTGAAATGTCCAGCACGCCACTCTTCCCTTTTGGTGTTCTCCATCTCCTCTGATGGCAAACAGATCAGCTTTCCCCTCTCCCCTTCTACAGGACCCTCCTTGGTGGGATTCTCCCATCTTCTCTTCCTGCCTTTTCTTCTTCACCTTAGGTTTTTTCCTCAGCATTTTTCAGATATGGATGCTAAGTTGAACACGAAATTCTCCAGTATATGCAAACCAACCCTCGAGATTAGGGGCAGCTGAGATGTGCAGGACTTCAGACACACCTTGGGATGGCAGTCTCTGTGCTGAGGGCTGAACTACACTGTTTGGAAAGTTATTTTACAGCTGCTGCCAGAAGCTGCTGCCCTAGGTCAGGACTTCAGAGAAGGGGAAAAATCTTTAAACAGGAAGCTTTTTTTGCTATTTATGGTTCCACCTGTGCTCAATCTCCCTGTAAATACTGTGAGAACATTCCCATGGTTGGATAATTTGTCACTTCCATTCTGGGCCTGACTGTAGTAAGTGCAAAAAAACCAAACAAAATGGAAAATGATATGCCAGTGAATATTAAAGTCAGGGTGGTTTTTATCCTACAGTGTTGATTTCACTCTTGGGTAAAGTTTTGCATCTGTTCAGGTTTGTTTGAGTGAATAGTCCACCAGTCACATAGTCATAGGGGAGACTGTGATTTAAATAACACAAATTCAGAGATGTCTCTTGATTCTCCTGGACACAACTCTTGCAAAAATAACCATATGTAAGAAATTCTTTGAGGGGGAAATGTAAAAAATAGAGAGTTCCTGTGGTCCTGCACAGGAAGATGAGCCATTGGCACTCCTGCAGCTGCCTTTCGTTGAACATGGTTTAGTGCTATCAGACTGTTGGAGAAAACAGAAACCTTGCATGAATTGCTGTCCTTCTGAGTTGGTATGAATAAACACTGTGGAGAACTTCAGCATTGTTGTTTCTGTGCTACAAGACGATCAGGAGAAAATTTGATAGCAATTTTCTTCGTCAAAAGGGAAGGAAGAGGGAGCCTTTGGGGGTTGAGCAATTTGGATATGGGCCTTTCACACATGCTTTGTGTGTTCACGGATGTTTTCCTTAGAAGTAAGAGCAAGAGGAAAGCTTTGGATGCAATATACCCCAGGTATCCACAATGTAATTCTCCACAAGAAGTACCATACTTCTTCAATACGTCTGGTATTGAAAGAAAGATATTTGTCATGCTACTACATATTTTTTCACTGTGAATACAAACCAAGAGAGAGAGAAAAAAGAAAGCCTTTCTGAAGGCTTCAGTTTCCTCAACCAACCAGCATGTAATTCTCAATGTATAAAGACTGACAGTGCTTTCCAGGATTCGCTAAAAACAGTTACTAATAAAGGCATTTTCACAACTAAACCTGACAGTCTATTAACTGGTTTTAAACGTGGGTGTTGATTGGATCCTGGCACTTTACTCCAGGTCATCAGCCGACATAATTGAAGGAGAGAGGAGCACTAATTAGAATGCACAGGATGTTGTTCTTGTCATATTATAATCTGGGTTTTAAAATCTAAGCCATCTTTTCTTCCCTCTCCTTCTCTGCAGCTGATTTGGATTCTCACTTGTACTCTCTAGCTCGTGCTCTGAGGTCCTGGAGTTGGGTTTTACTTGGCGGCTCAGAGAGGAGAAGGGGAAGAAGATGAGATTTCCTCTTGGGCAGTCTGGAGAGGAAATAGTTCAGATAAATCAACCCCCACCAAAGGCTCCTTTTACTCCAGTTTTGTATGAAGACCTGCTGGGTGAGGAGGATGTAGCAGTAGCTGCTTGGAACCTTGTGATGGGGAATGAGGAATAGAAAGCCTTGGGATAATGTTGATTTAGCTTTCATTTTCTATTCAGGGGCTTCATGTGTTGCAAGAATCTACTGCTCATACCTGATTATCCATAATCAAGATATTTCAAACAAAGCCATTAACAGAAATATTTCTGTTAGTCTACCTCTGAAATTCATAATAAAGGTTTAAAACCTTAAACCAGATTGGCAGGTTGACATTTCCAGGAATTGTTTTGCCGTGTAAAACTGCTAGCATGAAAGAGACTCAGCATCATTAAGGATTTATTGAGCTTCTATTTTCTCCATTAAAGTACTGAGTATTATTTTCAAATGAAATATGTACCACAATGAAATCATTAGTGACTGTGCATTTAGGGATTTTTTTGACAGCACTCCTAACTATTATAGCCAGGTAGTCAGTCTCTGCCAGTATGTCTTGCATAGCAGTGACAACTTACCTTTTCCTCTTTGATAGGAGATGGGGAATTTGACCAGAATTGAGCAGATATCAGAATGTCATAATAATCATAGCTACCGGTGGTTCTTTTTTGGTTTTAAACCTCATGGAGTAATAACTTGGCTTTTTACTTTGTTTTCATTCTATAATTACAGAGCGTTTTTTTTTTTCTTTAATCATGACTGAGTGTGTGTTACAAACATAACCTCGGGAAGTGAGATGATGAAACGAAAAGTAAAATATTCCATTACTGCCCAGGTAGGGAAAAATATGTCCATGTTAAGCTTTCTAGGAGTTTAGGATTCAGTTCATAGGAATTTTGAAATATGGAAGAAACTGATGACAATACTTCCATATTTACAAGGGATTGGAGATAGGGGAATTGGACCGTGAGAGGAGTCAAAGGTCTGATTTCTGTGTGCAGTTCTTATAGAGAAGCTGGCTGTGTGGTGAGGTCAAGTCAAGCCTTCACAGGTAACATTGGCTATCTCCAGAGGCAGACTTAAAAGTGAAGAGATTTTTTTCTGTCTCAAATCGTTGATTATTCTTGCAGACCTAATTAATCCTTTAGACTAATAGGTATGCATCAAAGCACTCAATATTTTGGTTTGATGTCCAGTGGCAAACAAGTGCCTGAGGTTTAATAATGTATTTTGGCTGCAACCAAATAAAATATGAAGGCCTCAGTATCTTGCAACTGTGGATACTCTCAAAAGTTAGCTAAAAATTCCTTTGATTAGAGTCTTGTGGTGGAGTGCCTATTCCTGCCCATACAGTGTGGAATCCTGCAATCACACAGTCCCTTTTCCCCTTATGCAGTATCATTTTGTCTAATCCAGTCTGTCAGCTCAGCATTGTGGCAACAGGTAATGAACTAATGTCTGGACTAGGTGAGTTTGAGCAGTTTAAAGTTTAAAAGGTATTTCTGCTCTTGCAAATTGTGTTTAAAGCAGCATCTGGGGCTTGCTGTTTGATCAAGCAGACCTTCAAGGTAAATCTGTTTAGTGTACTTTTGATTGCCAGTGCTGAAATCTCAGCATGGAATGAGGTTGGTTTGTAAACAGCAACGAAAAGGTTCTGCTGACAGACTGTATTCCTTGGCATGGGTTGACTGCTCTCTGCTATGATAAGCAGAGGTAGCCTCTTGCAACTGCACATCCGAGGACACTGGCCAACCCACCAGCTTCTGCCTTTGGTAGGGGATAATTTGTTCTTCTGTCAGGAGGAGTGGAAAAGAAATCTCCTTTCCTTTCTTTGCCAAGCTACAGGTATAAATATTCCTTTTGCAGAGCAGTCCCCTGATCTGCTGTGCACCTAGGCAGCTGCTTGCCTACTTACATACATACCAGCTGCAGGTGGCTGTCTCTCTGCTGCTCTTCTTTGGAGCATTTGCTGGATGAGGGACACTGGAGCCAAAGACTCAAAGTGAAAATTCACCTGTGACAGCGAATGTCTGAATTCTCAGAAGATTTAATAGTTATCTGAGATTGTGTGCATGCTCTGTATTTTGTCTCACAATTGTCAGCAGAGTTTTCATGAAAGGGAAGCAGAAGGAGGAAGGAAATTATAATGCCCAGATTTTTAGAGAGTGATGGTACAAAAGGTAGGATTGTGGAAACAGAACAGCTCTTTCAGGTATAAAGCATGATAAATTGCTTCAGCATAATGATGCTCATCAGAAGCAAGTGAGTAGCAGAAAAAGAATGTAATTTCAATTATGCCATAAATTCACTTTTGGCTGGCAAAAACAGCTGTCAGAGGGCAGACAGAATTTCCTTTCTAACCTTTATGAAATACAAGCACTCTGATTTTAATTTGCAATTGGGGTATCTTCTTTGGTGCAGCAGAGGTTGGAAAACATTGCCCCTCTTCTTTTATTTTGCATGAAGTCTGTTTGCTTGAAAGAATTCCTCTGTTCTTATTATTTATTCCCTGCTTTTTTACTAGTGAATTTCCTGTGGTGATCTCATTATGTTTACAGCATTTCTTGCAGTGCTGTAAACAGCAACTGATGCCTTGTTTTCATATTTGGGTGTGGCAGGGAGCAGCCACATGCAAACTGCTGGTGAGCCACATCCAGGGAGCCTTATCTAACGTCAGCCTGAGACTGGTTTCAGGCAAGGCAGATTCACTACTAATGCCATCAAGCTTAAGGACTGTTTCCACTGAATTCCAGGGGGATTTAAATGGTAGTGAGAAAAGATAAAGAAAGAAAAGACTATGCTAAAGATTAATTTAAAGTATCACTGGTTACTATTACAGATACAAGAAAGACGAGAGTCCTTGAGAAACAAAATCATGAATGTGCAGTGCTGTTGTATATGCAAGGATTTTGAGTAATCTTAAACAAATTTTTAGCCAGTATAACTGCTTCAAGTACTAGTAGCTCTTTCATAATCTCAAAAATGAAAAGAAGGCATTTCAGAGTGCTTACTGACATTTAGTAATGTGTTTAAGGCTATCTAAATGTTTTTAGTCAGAGACCCTCTCTGTAATTTCAGGAAATTACATCATGGAGTTATTTTATCTTGTGATTTACTCCAGGTCTACTGACGGGAGAAAGTGAGGCACAAGATTATTTAAAACATATACTGCTTTTTGTCTGTTTATTCCTGATCTCTTGGGTAGGGATGCTCATTGGGCTTCAAGGCCTAACTACTATGCAGTGAATTTTTATTCTTTAACTGCTACTACAGTAATATGGTCAGGAATATATTTGAAAGCAGCTTTGTATTTTATTCTGTTTTTCCGATTAGAATTGTAATATATGTGTGTGCCTAAAAAGTTATTGTCTGTGTTGGGCATCCTTTCACTAGGTGCCCTCCAAATCACAGCTCTTAACAGCAATCTTTAAACCCCCATCGTTTCTGCTTGGCGTTTACCGTAGGAAAAATGTTTCTGCTGATGACTTTGCTTCCCCAGTCTAAGACAAAGTGACTTTTATGCTGGCACAGTGAACTGCCGGAGGCAGAAGCTATTACAGAATAACTTGTTGGGTAGACAGGGTAAACAAGTCACCAGTCTGTGAATCTCACTGCTACATGATTATCACTGAAGGGCAAGGATTTAGAAAGACTCAATGGAGACTAGGCATGCATCTGTATAAAGTGAGCAACCAGACCTGTCATACAAGTGAAATATTACCACCAGTTTTAGGAATGAAGGCAACATTTGATTTAGAGTTTAAGTACACATTGTATTTGAGATGGGACCTGGGGTCCCATGAGCTTGAGGGGATTTCCTGCAGAACCTTCTTCTTTCAGGCACTGTCAGTGATTATATCCAGCTTGCTTCACAAAGGGAACGTGCAGGTGTCTCTTAGTATGACATACATAACCTTGCTAAAAGCATACTTGTTGAAGTTGGGAAGCTTCACAGCTCCAAATCCCTCACAGAAGGGATTATAGCTGAATTGTCCCTAAATTGAAACTCCAGTTTCATATTCTTCCTTCATCTGAGCTATTGGAAATCCTCATTCAAATGTCAAATGTCCATTTTTGTATGTGTTTTGGCTTTTCATTTTTTTATTCTCAATACAGCTTCCAGACATGGCTGGCTTTTCTTAGTTGATGCCTATCTTCTCCTCAGGAACTTTAATTAAGAATAGTCCATCCTAATAATGCAGTTGCTTGTGCAATTTTTCTCTGACAAAATAAATTATACTAGGCTATATCATGTTGCTGCTTACTTACGGATTTTTTTAAATGAAAATTGCCAGATCAACATCTAGTCAGTAATTCAATTGAAAGGCCTTTACTTTTAATATTTTCTGCCAAAGGCAAGTGAAGGAAAGCAAATATTACAGATTTTCTAAGAAACCTGATAGTCCAGTTTTTAGATGGTGCATGGTTTTAAGAAAGTCTTTTTAGCAAGGTTTACACTGCCACCATGGATGAGTAAGCTTAATCCTGACTGTAATAAAATAGGATTTAGTGGTGCTTTGTGCCTTCCCAGCAAAGTTGGAGCAACAGGATTTGTGTGGGTAGGTATGTGAGAGGAACAGCTGCATAACAGATCTGTAGTCACTGGTGGGCTGCAGCATTGTTGGGCTCTGGGTTTGTGCAGGGGAAGAGCTGCCACTCCATACCAGGCTCGGGCAGCCTCCTTCTCCAGGTATGAAGGGAAGGACACGGTGGGGCAGAGCTCAGCACAGCCCATTGGGCATCGCTTTTTGTGCTGGGACTGGAGAAGGTGAATCTCGCAAGGGGGCAAGCTCCATGCAGGAATTTGTGTAGTCCTTTTCTTTGTTCACTGAAACGTGTTAAAAAATGTCCTCCAAGATTTCACATCTTTGGACAGGAGTTGTATAAAACCTATTGGTCCCCCTTTCACATTTATCAACATATTGTAGAAAAAACAGGAGCAGTGAGTATGACCAGGGCATAGGAGTTGTTCTCATGCAGCTGGGAGTTGGAAGGAAGGAATTCCACAGACCAAGTGTTGTGTGTGCAGGTTGGTGCCACTGCCGAGGAACTGAGATGAGGTCAAGAACCAATCCCATGCCACCTCAGCACTGCTGGGAAAGTTCAACCCAGGAGATTTTTTCTAAAATTTATTTTATAGTGTTCAGGAGATGCAACTGACCTGCTTTCCCACCTCTCAGTGCCTGTACACATGTTCCTGCTCCTCCTAGGAGCCAGAGTCACTCAACCAGTTTCACTGGGATGGTGCCTGTGTGGGACTGCACACCTGGTGGGTTGGGAACAGGGAATCACACGGTGACCCAAAGCCACCCCTGAGCCCAAACTGTGTGGCACCTCTGGGAAGCAGCTGTGCACCCATCCCTGCAAAGGCAGCATCCATCGTGTCCTTCTTCTAATGCTGCCCTTCCTGAAGGACTGCTCTGTTAGCCTAGCAGCATCAGGCTTGGAGCAGTATTGCTGTTTGCACCCGAAACAGCCCCAAGCCCAGGCAGGAACCACTTAACTACTTTTCCCAGTACTAGATGGGGACTTGAGACCAATGGCAGTCTTGAAATTAGCCTTGTGGCCATCTTCGGAGGTAGGATTGGTTTAGAAGTCCTTGCACATGTCATAGGATAGGTGATGCCATGAATGATCTGGAAGTTGAAATCTACCCGAGAAGAAAATACATCCCTCTTGTCACACAAATCCATTTGAATCTAGTCAGACAAAGGGGGTTTAATTACTGATTTGCAAAGATTCATCAGGTTAGTGGTGAGATGTAATTTTGTTGTTCCTCGGGAATTTGGCATGCTTTGTGTGTGTGCTTCTGACTCATGTTCGTTGTGTTCTGTGTGAATGGAACTGGTAGATGCAAAAGGTTATGTGGGGAGTTCTTCACCAAAATGTTGAAAAATGCAGAAAAACAGAAGGTTTGGATTTCCTCGGAGGCTATTCCTTTGAGTTAATATTCAAGGATATGGAAGAGCAGGAAATTACTGATATCAACCACAAGGCAGGCTCTTTTGAGCCACAGCACAGACCTTGGCTGGGTGCTGAGAAATGACAAGTGGTCTTCTCTGGGTGAATACTGAGGTGTGTGTTACAGACACACACAGAAACTCCAGTGAGAGCTGTCTGGATCTGTTAACAAGCTTGGCTTTCTGGCATGTCCATCTCACAGACCTTTGCAAACACACAGAGCATTCATGTGAGGATGCAGAGATGCGTATCCCAGCAAATCTGTTATAGTCTGCAGTGGATACTAAACAAGAAATTCTTGAACAACTGGAGGTGGGAGGTCTTCAACATTTTCCATCGTAAATGTTAATGTATGTAGCAGACAGAAGGACTATTATATAAAAACTGAAGACTTTCACATTTTTCTTGTTCTGACCTATGGCAAGGAGGCAGACATTTGCATTATTTCCATGGTATTTTTGTCATAAGGGACAGTTGAAAGCAAAGACTTAGAAGATCTAAACTCAAAGCAATTTTTTCCTCTGAAAGTCTGATTTAAAGTGAAAACCTGTTTAAAAGTAGAAAGGGGTGAAATCAAGATGTGCCAAACTAGAAACATTTTTTGATTATAATTAAAACTTCGAGTTAGAGGCATGTATGTCCAAATTTTTCTGAAATGTTTTTTGGACAAGAGGCATCATTATAAAATGCTAAGTTTCATTATCTTGATTGTAAGGGTGTTATTATAATTTTATGAAGCCCAAAAATAATACAAATCCTTCACAGAAAAGGCAGAAGACAAGTTCTCTGTCATAAAGAATGTACAGTTTAAAAGCGAGGCTTGCATTAACTGTTTTAAAAGATAATGAGTAATGTTCTGAATTCTTGGCTGTAGTATATCTGAAGTTTTAGCCCTGGTAAACTCTCTAGTGTTTTCCTGAGACATGCTGTGGAGCATAAATATAATGTAGAAGATTTATGCCAGGAAGACAAACTTGTTTATGGGCATGCACTGAAAGAGATTGTAATAATGTCTTTCTGAAAAGCTGTTGCATAGACTTAGACTGTGGGCAGGTCTCCTACATATGCATGCGTCAGGAGAACATATTGCCACCTGTGAAAAGTCAAGCAACCTTTGCAGTCTCTTCACTTCCAATTTTCTCCTGTAACATGGCTGCAGCGCTGTTCTCCTTAAGACTCTCTTAATTTAGTGATGATGATGTACCTCTGCAAATCAAAAAGTTTCATGCTGACCTCCTGCACAGTGGTAATGAGATCTAAAAAGAAAAAACCCTGGTTTTTGTCTCATTCAGTTGCTTTTTACATTCTGATAGAGGTTGTTGCAGACATTTTCCATTCACACTTGGTGCTCTGCACCAAAAGCGTAATTTCAAGCCAGAATGGGTAAATTTAGTTCCTGTGATTCTTCGTGTTTTGACTATACCAGTGAATTACATGAAGAGGGATTCAATAAGTCCTTTGAAGCTGTGTATTTTCTTAACTCATTACAACAATTCTTGATTCACAGTCCTTCTGTAGGCTGACATTTGTGGCTTGAAGTAGTCTTAGACTGTGTTGGGTTCCTGTCCAGAACGTCAGAAACTTCAGAATGGGATTCCAGTTTTGGAAACGGGCATGCAATTCCCATTCATCGTTTTTCTCTGAATGAATTCTTATTCCTGGAAACTTACATGGTGAGGTCTTTTGCTCAATGTGAGTGTGGAAGAGGTGAGCCTGACTACAGCCCATTAATGTCAAAAAGAGATGCTGAAGTGAAATTGAGCTCAGCTCGTAAGAGCCGTAATCAATAAGTAAAAGCATCTGTGCTGTTTTATTCAGCCTTATAAATAAAATATGCAAATGTATGGTATATAGGACATACAGCCATTATATACTTTATGACTTTGTGGGCACATGCATGGAGATTTGTAGGCAATGCCAACTAGAAGAAGAAAATAAACCTAAGGACTATCTAGTTGCACCATCTCTCTTCCTAATTTTATTTCTTTCCCCATTTTAAGCACATCTGCAAAATACAGCATTTCCTAGAGTGACAAACTGCCAACTGGGTAAGTCTTGCACCATTCCCAAATTTGCTTCCTCCTACATTCCATAGTTAGCTCTATGCCCCTTCAGGCAGTAACCCTCATATTTTGCATGGAAATCCAAGAAGACAGTTTCTTCCCCTGCAGCTCTTCATGGATTTCACTGTAGGGACAACATTTTAATAATATTCTTTGTCATGCTCTGATTTCACTGATTTGGTCACTTAGGTTCTTCCACCCCTTTTCATTCCTCTGATCCTCACCAGGTCTCTATGCTTATTGTGATAAAGCCTTTAGTCTGACAACCTTGTACCCTTATTTTTGTTCTTTAATTTTTTACATTTTTTGAGGTGTAGCTTTTTTATTACAAAAGCATTTATATTCCCAGGTCAGTCACTCTCAGTTCAAATAAAATGAGCAATGTGGCAGTGGATGCCACATGGCTGTCTTAAGTCTTCCTTCCCATGTCGCACTGCCATCAATTTTACTTGAGTTCCTCATTTAATGCAAATAAAAATAAACCACATTATGATGTTTTTAATGTTCCCAGAAGGAACAGGTCAGAATAGAGGCATTGAGACATACTCTGAGGTTTTAGGCCTTTAGCATCTTCCACTAGATTGTAAAACCAGAAATATATGTCCTGTTGTTTGATGAACACATGGCCCTGGAGCAGTCAATTTTCTTAGAAGAGCAAGAAAATCTGCCTTACCAGTTCACTTTTGAAAATCTTCCTCTTGAAAAAAGTGTAGCACCATGCTCTGGTTATTCCACCATCGATTCTGCATAAGCAGCATATTTGTAGCTTCCAGTATTGCAGCTGTTCACGCCTTCAGCTGCATTTTCAGGGCTTGGAGAGACAATAAGTAGGAAAAAATGTCTGTGTAGGAGGTACAATTTTTCAGATCTGTTCAGATTTAATATTGTCTTGGAGTAATGAGGAACAGATGAATGCTAACATTATAATTTTTGAAGTCCACTTTTAGTGAAGCAGTTTTGCTTGGAGCTGTTTGTCCACAGTGCTTTTAGAGACCAATGGACATACTCAAGGTGCTTTAGATAAACCACCAGAAAAGCAGAAATCGCTCAGTCTTCCCATCAGAAAAGAAGTATGTTCCAGTTTGATTGCCCTTAAGAGTTCCTTTTTTGCATGTCTTCTGTTGATTGATTAAAGAGAAATTTTGCTTACTTAACTGAAGTTAACTTTTTTAACTTTATGCAGTGATTTAGCACACTGTACAAGTCAGACATGACCAGCTTCTTCCTTTTAGGACTGCATTCATTAAACAGAAATTATTAAAAGAGATGTAGCTCTTGTACCACCTTGATTTGTACATTCTGTTGTTATTTAGTGTTGCTGCTGATCTGTGATGGCTGGTGTGCATCCCAAAGATGTTAGATTAGTACTAGCTCTGGGCTCATTATCTCTCTCTTTGTTGTATGTCAGAGGCATCTCAAAGGCTGATGGGAATGGCATCAGGCTGAAAAAAGAGGGGTCACATGGAATTACGAATTGTGTGTTCTTGCAAGACCTTCATAGCAGCACAATGTATCAATCCTTTCTCAATAAATCTCTCATTTCACTCCCTAAATCTGGCAAACTTCAGTTTAAATATCAGAAAAAGCTGCTGCTGACAAAGCTCCTTAGCAAAGTGTTCATTTGGGGTAAATGCTTGCCACACCAAAAGTACAAATATGAATCCAAATGCAGTGTTCTTCATTTACTACCTGGCATAAAACCACGCACAAAGAAATACAGAGTCAGCTGAGATTAAAATTAATATCAAAAAGTGGTTGGAGAGATACTGTCAAGTTCTGCCTGCCCATCCAAAGAAACTGCCTTCCCTGCGACTTCATTGTTGAGGTCTCAATTGGCCCATGCTTGCTGATTTGAGACAAGAGGTAGAAGGGAATGTGGATCCAAAAATAACCAGTCACATGCTCAAAAGTAATTTTAAAATTTGGTATAATCAGGGTTGTTTACATTTTAGAATATTATTGTTTACTAGAAGTGCCTAGGCAATGCCTAGCTCCTCAGATTTAGGATTGTAATGGCACTGCTTGAAAACAGGCCCAAAAGCCCCAAAAAGAACCGTGGAGGAAAGTCCTGAAAAGGGCCACAACATTTCATAATTGAGGTCTGAAACTAATCGATAGCTGATGAGAATAAGGAGGAGACTTCCTGGCTCAGAGGACTATATCCCTGTTAACTTAATGTCAGGCTTTTTGCCAATTTCTGTGAAACGGCTAGTGGTGTCTGCAGCAGAGATGTGATACTGGAAGATGGATGGACAGCTTGATTAGTCTCTGTATCCTCTTCTTGCGTTTCTGCTAAAATGGTGTTCACATTTAGAGGCATTCAAGGACAGTCTGCACTTCTGAAATGGACACATTCCTTTGAGAATTGAGTAAGGCAGACCAGGGAGAGTCCATCTCAGTTTATGTATTTATGTTAAGCTTTCACCAACAGTGAATTTTTTTTCTTTTTCCTTTTTTTTTTCTTTTTTCTTTTCTTTTTTCTTTTTTTTTTTTTTTGTATTCAGCATCTTTTTTCATTTGTGATGGAAGAATGATCCCATATGAAGAATTCAGTGTTGGTCACTCATTTTACAGCTGGCCATGGTTTTCTTTCTCAGTAATGAGTATAATTATCACCAGCCAGGCTTGTTTGTGGTGGGACTTGCACCTTTTCTCTCACAGGCATTGTACATTTTTATTTTTCTGTTAGCTAAGATAGTTAATAGTTATCATAATCGTATTAAAAATAATTCTGACAAGTACTAGGATTAAAATTAGATTACATTACTTTAAAATAATAAGGTCATCAGCAGAAAAACTGTTTAGGGAAAAGAAAATGTCAGAATAAATAGCCAATTTTCACAAAGAAGATAGACAGATGGTACACTCATTAGCAATAGGCTCCTGAAATGCCCTCTCCTGCTTCTCCTTTATTCTGTAGCTGAGCACCCTACTGTTTCATAGATCAGAGTCTGAGGAGCCAATTGCTTGTCCTTAGAAACTTTAAATTGAATCCTGTGATTGCACAGTATTCAGGAGAGCACAGAGTGAGCTGGTGACCTTCTGTTAGATGGATGGGGATTAATCAATCATCTCTCGGGTGGAAAACCCCTGGGAATCTAGCGAGAGTTTTGAGGGCCCAGGCCAGCATGGGACTAATGTCAGACCTGCAGATAAGATGGAAGAGTGTTTTGCTGTTCTTGTGATGTGGAGATTACAGACAGAGAGGACTATGCATTTCCCTACCAAATGATGTGATTGACTAACACGCTCTCTGGCTTTTCCAGAAGTGGCTTGGAAGAACTGGTAGGACATGGAAGAGTGAATTTAGTTATAGACTAGATCAACAGCAGCTGGGACAGACTTTAGAATCTTAATAATTGTTATAATCATAGAATATCTTGAGTTGTAAGGGATCCATAAGGATCACCAGGTCCTAATCCCAGTTCCTCACAGGACCACCTAAATCTAAATTTTATTACTAAAAGTATCATCCAGATACTCCTTGATCTCTGACAGGCTTGGTGCAGTGACCACTTCCCTGGGGAGTTTGTTCCTGGGGTCAACCACTATCTCTGTGAAGAACCTTTTCCTGTTGGACCCTACAAGCTGCTGGGAAGCCACTGGTAATAACTAAAAGAAGTGACTTGAAAAAAATCCTCAACTCAGAGCAGCCTTTATGTTCTCACATTGAAAAGTGAAGGTTACCAAGGATGCACAGAGTTGCCAGTGAAAACATGCTCCTTTTCTCCTGTGACATGCCTGTTTCTCTGCTTCATACCGGTCTTCATACCAGTGCCTGCCTCTTTTACTGGCCTTTTGGAAGGTCTTTGTGCTTTTTCAGAGCTTCAAACAGGGAGAACTGAGCAGTTCTGACCTCAGAGCCGCAGCTGAGAAGCAGCTCCTCAGAGCTATAAAAAAGTTGTGTTTTGTGGCAAACATATTATCTATACTGTACTTTTCTCTTTTATTTTCAAGCTTGACATTACATTGTCAAGAAGACAACAGTAACCAGTTAGATAGAGGAGCAGAACTGCACACACTGACCAGAAAGGTGTAAACCACATTCCCAGTTTAGCAGAATGAGCTCCATCGCTGTAGCAGCAGCTGTACATCTCATGCCTGGCTTGTGCCAGGTTGCACCTTAACATCAGTGCTGAATTCGGCTCATTTCCAGGAAACCTATCACCCTGCCACAACATGAAATGACATACATGTTTGCAGTGTGGTGGAACATCAAATGGAATCAAAGAATAAGTTATGACTGTTGTTTGTGTAACTGTGGACCTGTCTAAGGTATATTTATTTTCAATACTTGAGTGCTTTTTAATTCATAAGAAATTATATGCAGGTTTTACCCCAGGATAATAAGAGAGATTTTTTTCTAAATGCAGCATAACATAATTACACAACAATTTATCTTTTAATTCCTATTGCCTGGCAAATTATCAAGTGACCTTAACTCTAGCTGTTATTCTACATATGATATGCAGAGCTTTTCAAAACACAGATTTAAAGATTAATCCTTGCAAAGATTTAATCCTTTCAAAAATTCTGTGAGGTACATACATGAGCAAACTGCACTCTAGAATTTAGGCCATACAGAAATGAGTATTAAACAGAAACTCAGCCTTCTTGTTTATCACATCCATGTTTGCATCTGCCGCTTTGGGGTTCTGCAAAGAAATCAAAACTGTGACCTCTCTTGCAGAATAAACTGTTTGCTCCTCTCCAAAGTGGATGTAGTCCCAGGACATTCTTTCTTCCTTTTTCTACGTGTCTGCCTGACCTTTGCAGCTGAACTTTGGGATTCTGCTGACTGTGCAGCCTCTTCAAGGCTCTTCAAGAAAGTCTACGTATTTTAGGGGATGTTTGCATCATAAATATCCAATTGTGAGAAAAGAGAGAAAAATCAATATCACTTTTCTTCATTTAGCAGCTTTTTACAACTGTGCACAAAGACCCAGGCACATTTGCACAAACTTCCAAGCATAAGGAGGTTTAAAGCTCATGATTTGAAGAAATTTGCATCAGCAGTATGGGCTCTAGGTCCACTTTGTTGCTAGTTACCCTTTTTTGTTTGAGGTATGTCAATGTTCAGCTAATGTGTCATGTGGGAGAGGACAAAGAGGCTTCAATGGAGTCTGAAATTTCAGTTTATCTCTCTGAGGTGAAACACTGACAGATAGGAAATCAACAGAAAGAGCATAAGAAAACAAAACAGTAAAAAACTTGCCAGAAAAGCTGAAAATACCACCCTGTCTCTAATGTGGGAGCAGCCATCTGACTGTGTACCTCCAAGCCAGTATCCTAAGAAATACCTCAAAACTGCATTTTTTTTTCCATGTTGAGGTTATTTTGTTTTCATTTTTAAAAGACTGAAATAACCAAGTAACAATGTAAGAGTTAGCAATGCTCTTAAAAACTGTAACCCCTTAGGTGACATTATTGCCCTCTTTTACCCAGAATATTGATTCAGAAAAGGACTGGTTGGGTTAGGTTCTGCTTTCATGATCAGTGTTTGAGAAAAAAAGGCTTTTGAATCAAAAGATTTGAACAGAAACATTGAGACTCTAAAAGCCTATATGCCTTTGCATTCTTTGTTAAACTCCAGTCAGAAGGAAAATACTGCTTTTGGAGATTATTCCCATTTTAGGCCCCATGTAGTTTCTTGCTCTGAAATATATCCAGAAGTGCTGTTCTGTGCTGGGAATGTGTTAATACAACAGCAGCGTTGGGGACATTGCTCCCTCCATGCAGTGTGCAGGGACACCTGGCATTGCTTCTCATCTCCAGTCTTCTGGTATTAAAGCCTTGTTATTCTTAAGGAAATCAGAGCCCCCTGGCATCTATGGAGAATATTGTTTCCAGGAAAAAAAAAAAAAATAGGAAGAAGAGCTTTTGGTTCTGAGGAAACCTTGTCAAAGCTGCTTCTTAAAATATTTAGTGGAACTACAATCAGTTGGCAGCCTGGAGTATTTTCTGCAGACTATTTGCAGACAGTAATTATGAAATTTTAAAAGTCTTCCACTCCCTCAGCTCTTACCCTGGGCTCAGCCCTTACCCTGGGCTCAGCTCCTTAGAGTTGGCTGGCAAGCATCCCTCCCTCGCAGGTTATTGTGTGACTGAATATCAGCCTGGGGTCGTAATGAATATGTCGTGAGTCCCTTGTGAGAACTGAACAGTCCTACATGTGAGCTTGTGGGGAGGCTTGCCGGTTAAATTCACACTTATTATGGAAAGCCACATAGAAGTTAGAGGGCAGAGGAAAGAAAGAAGTGCCTAACGAGAAGAAAGGCAGGACCAGAGGAGAGCATGTCATTCAGAGGAGCTGTGTGAAATCTGACAAGTGTGCATAAATATTGGGCCTGCCCATAATAGGGCTGTGATTCTGCAATTCCTACTGAAGTGAGGTCAGTGGGATGCCTTGCAGGATGAATAATGAACTGCTTACATCAATACATGCAGCACAACTTTGGAGCATGAATAGCTGCAGTGAATGCTGTAGAGTCACTTCACTCTGCAGAAATTATAATGGGTATTGAATTTCAGTTGTGGGTGGATCAGGTTTTTTAGTTTTATTTTGGTACTATTTTTCTCTCATTTGTGGGTAGAACACTTTTTACGTCTCAGTGTTGCTGAATGGTGTTCAAAAAGTTTTATTTTTAAGGAGGATCTCTGCTAAATGCTTTGGAAGGAATGTAGAGACTACTCTTTTTATCTTGCAAAGCACTGCTGCAATCATAGCAACAAGTGACAGAGCGTACATAATGCTGTAGAGAGCCTAGTGGCAGAAAGTTAGGTTAAAAACCAGTAGCATTTTCTTTAAGCACCAGTCAGAATCAATCATTTGCTATTCCTAAAATGTAAGTAGTTTTATTATTACCTGAAAAGTGGGGAGGAAATTTCAGGTAAGTATATGCTTTCTAATAAAAGTGCTAATTTGTTCCTCTTAGAATTTAAGGCTGCAGCAAGCTTTCATTCTCTTTCTCTCATTTCTATTCTATTTTCCTTTAAGGCTAGACTATTTGGCTAAACCTGCCATTTTTATGTTGACAGTTAGGGAAATGAATAGGCAAAATCTGAAGAGGAGTCGTCCAAAAGAGTTTCAGTTCCAAGTCATTAACAATAATTATCTCAATTAGAGTTTTATTTTGCGTAGTTCTAGATCTATGTTTACTTCAAGTTTCTTTGTCTCCTTCTTGGGCACAAACTGCTTTATCCAGTTTTCCTATGTAAATGAAAACATGTTATAAATTCATGCTCTAGTTATATGCAAAATAAGGAGAAAATAACAAAGTCAGATTAGGAAATTGGGTGTCATTCAGGGCATTTGGCATGGCCAGGAAGAGCTTTTCCTGCATTGACAGGAGAGCCAAGTAGCATGAGGACATGTTTCTGTATGGGAGAGGGAAAGTACTGTGTGCCTACCTGAGATCCTTTTGGTGTTTTTATTGAACTTCATGTCCCTTTAGTGAATTTGAAGCTGCGTAAGTGTTGAAGACTTTTCCCTGATTTATTTCCTACCTTTTTCCTTTTTTCTTTTTTTTTCTTTTTTTTTTTCTTCCTCTGATTTTGGGTTCTTTTTCAAAGAGCTGCTGTGGATCTCTGAGGGCTTTCACTCCTCACTTGATGATCCCAGTCAGCAGAATCCAATGTCCCCCTCAGGACAAGAGTATTCTACCCTCTGCTTTGCATTTAGAGGCAAAACACTGCCAAAGATGGGTGGGAATCAGTGTCTGGAGAGAGAGACCTGGGCTTTGCCACACTTTAGAGATTTACAGGAAGAAAAAGTGGGCGCCTCTCCATTTGTTTATCTCAGAGCTCCCTTCAGGAGCCTGTAAGGTCGGGCAGCCAGAGAAGAAAGTGTTGGAAGTGATGCCTTGGTTGAGACCAGCTGCTAATAGCCTGTGGTTTTATTTTCTTTGTCTCTTAATATTTTAGGTGTCAAGATTGGCAGGATCTCAGAAAAGAGCTTACTAAAGGATCCAGGGACCTCAGGTTTCTCAAACAAGCAAAAAAATTACCACACTGAGACTTCTAAGAGCAGACTAGAAATGAACATTTTATCAAAATCCTCCATAAAACCTATAATCATGTAAAATCTGTGCTGTTAATGACCAGGCACATGGGAACATCAGTCCCACAAGCAGTTTTATTCCCCTTACTTCTTGGTCAGTAGGCAGAGCAGGTACCCAGGTAACAACCCTAACATGCCTGCTTTAGGACCACCAAGAATTCACAGTATGCAGTTCTTTAGCTGTGGAAACCCTTAACATAGTTATTTTTGTCCTCACTTTAAGCACTGACATGGCAGTACCCTTTGAGATAGGTTGGGCCCTCAGCTAATAAAAAACCTCCTCTCCTACCTGTGAGGAGATGCCTTTTCTAGAGGGCCAAGGAGACAGAAAGAAAGAGCCACCAATGAATTAAGTGGTAGAGAGAAACAGTTTTTGTGTTTTAATTAGAAAAATGAAAAGTGCATTAATTTCCTCACTGTAGTAGTTTCTGTCGTCTGAGAAATAATGATCTAAAAAAAATTGTCGGTCTCTGCCAGTCCTTCTTCAGGGCTGTCATTATTCACTCTAATGCATACATATTATTCATAGTCATTAATCTTCTGCACCCAGGCTGGTATAAAGCCTATTCTGCTATTAGTTGCCATGTTTCAGTTCAAAAGCTCTTCCACTGATCTAGCCCAGGCATTTCCATTTTGTTATTCCTGGGAGAGTAAAAGCTTTTTGTGAATTCTTGCATTGACCAATGGTAGAGAAAGAATATTTAGCTCATGGTTTGAACTTTTCCTTTTCCCTTTTTGCTTTGCTCTGCTAGTCAGAGAAAAGAGGTGAAGATTTATCAAGTCTGTCACTAAATCTGTGCTTGCTTTTTCTTCAGGCTTTGTAGAATAATCCTAGATTTGTGTCCTCACCTGTCAGACCTTGGTAGGGCTTCAGGATGTGACCTTATCACCTCCTTTCATCAGGCATCCCTGCTGCCTTACTTTGAATCACAGCAGAACAACAATAATCGTGGATGAATTGTTCCTAATTAGATACCTCGCTGCAGCAACCCCTGAATGGTGCCTAGTCTCCTACAAACTTCTGTTTCAGTGGAGACAATGAGAGTCTTATGCTGCCTGAAGCCTTACTCCAAGCCTCACTGAAGTTAATGAAAATGTGAGACCTTTTTTTTTAAGGCATTAAAAAAGAAGAGATAGGTATGATTTCAGCACAGAATTAAATTCCACTCTGGTATCCAATATTTAGCCATTTGTATATGGTAAAATCCCTGTACTTCATATGCTGATTTATAGTAAGAAAATCAAAGTGCTACTTTACGTTTTGGGTCAAGAAGTATAATAAAAGGGTATTTCCCCTGATTATTTTCCCAGCCTGCAGTCCCCAGCAGGAACTGCTTTTCTCTACCTGAATGCTTTGCAAATCTTTCCACATATGAAGCGGTTCTTAGGAGTAGGCAAATCAAGTACAAAGCGCATCAGGATGTTCCTGCTCTGATGAACTTCAGCATGAGAAGTACACAGAGATTAGAAGGTCTTTGGAATCACTGTCTAAAAACAACTTTTCAGAAGCTGATTTGCAAATCATCTTCAGAAACCTTTACTAGGCAGCGACAACAGCAAGCTCTGCAAAGTGATCCATAAGATCTTCCCACATGTTTTGGTGCATAGTTACAACCAAGGACACACTGACTGTGCTGCTCACCTTTTTCATATTTTATTCTATACTTGGGGTTTGACCCATTAGCTGCCAGTCTTCATTTGTTGTCAAAATAATTTCATAATAAAAGTACTATGTGCAATGTATCTAGGATTACAGATTCATTACCTCAAGAGAAGAGGAATGGTACAAGTTCCCCAAGCTGCCTAGCAGTGCAGACATGGTCCCTTCCTGCTCACTGCCTTGTCTTGGGACTGGTCATGGCTGTGGTGACCTTGCACTGCTCTGGTGGATCCTTCAGTTTCTGGAGAGTAGAAGGCTTCTTATCCAGAAGCAGCTCCTGAAATCAGCCCCGGCTGTGTGACTGCAGCTCACCCCACACAAGAGCATGCAAATGTGGTATGATTATTTTGTTTGGTTGTTTGTTGTTTTGTTTGGGGTTTTTTTAAGTGCATCTATGTTACTATTTTAGGCTTCCTGTATTTGTTTTGGTATTAGCAATAAAGGCAGAGAGGAAAAGAGTGGGATAAGTTCTCAGATAAGTCTGGAAATTAATCTTTTTCCTGATTTAAAGGAATATAAATGGCTCATCCTCTTTTTCCTTCTATTCTGCACGGGAAAAAAAAAAACAGTTAAAGCATTGTCATTTGTAACAAATATATATCAAAACCAAGTACTGGATTTGGGCCCCAAATAGGATGTATTTAGAGAGGGATGAATAAAACAAAGTTGAAGTTGTGAATTTCTGCTTTGGCAGGTGCTGAGCTCTATTGCCTCCTCAGAAACCAGCTCTTTGAAGCACTGAGGCAGTGCAATGGGGAGGCTTGGGGCAGTCAGCCCCGCTGTCAAGACATGGATGAGCTGTCTGTCCTTCCCAGGAGCTACAGAGCAGACCAAGAAACATTATTCCAATCCCTGCTTTCACCCATTTCTCAAGGAGCCACTCTCAGAGGTCTGAGTCCTTTCAGACTCTGTCCTGGGTCTCACTTCCCCACCTAACACCCAGTAATGTATAATTTGTCTTATAATTTTGTACTTCTGTCCACACAGTCAGAGCATCCTTCTGTATCCAGAGGCAGAGACCCTGAATCTCAACAAGGAGCTTGAAGCAGCTCCTTTTAGGCTTCAAAGCAGCAGTAGCATGAGGGAGGGCAGCTCCTGCACACTTATAGAGCCACCCCAGCTCCCCATAGGCAATCAGAAGAGATTACCAGGCAATCACAGTCCAGCCTCAGGAGCAGGCAGAATTGTTAAGGGTAACCCAAATACCTGCACAGGTTGAGGTCTCCTCAGAATCATGCTTCACAACACATTGCTTTGCTGTTAGCATTCGTGGAATATTTATAATTTTTCTTTGCATTTTTAATTTTAATGTTTGAAGCACTGTGTTCCCACTTGGGCTTGTCATACTCCTTTCTAAGCACATTTTTGTGAAGCTATATCAATCATGTAGGCTTTTTTGATATTTAAAGTGTTGCTGCTGACACATCTTTGTAGACTGGTTTTACTAAGGAAATGCAGATTTTGCAATTATATGCTCTCCTAACAATTTCTTTCCCTCCTGTCTATTTCCAGCTGCTGTTTGGCACATAGGTAGCCTAGGACTTTTCTCCCATGAGGGCAACTCTTCCTTCATAGAGTATGCTGGGAGAGTGGGTGGACATTGCACTGACATGCTTAGAGGAGCTCTGTCCCCTTCTTGTCACTTGTGCCTGCCCTGGTTTCAGTGTTTCTTAATTACAAGTGCTACACTCTGGCTTGAATTTCATTCCTGTAACTGATGGCCTTGTTCATTGTAGCAGAACTTTATTTGGGCTCTAACTGTGACTTCTATGGCTTGCTGAATATCAATGTCTCGGGGGTGACCCGTTACCTGGCAGTAAATTGTTGTACGCATTTAATGATGTATAGGAAGGTACATTACAGGTAGCAGCTATGCAAAGTTCAAAAATGTCACCAGCTATCCAAGTGTGAATTTGCTGTCTTTTTGCTCTATTTTTATAACCCCCTTTTCAGGGTGCAATGCCCTTAAAATTGTGAAATAATGGATGGGCAATTGAGGATTACAAAGACTGTCTGGGACGTGTTTGTTGGGGATCATTGATGATGGCCTTTAATCTCTCTGCTTCTTTAGAATTTCATTTAATACTTTATAGAAACAGCAAGGTGTTCTAATCGAGGGAAGATTGAAGGTCCTTGTATTCACAGTTATCTGATCAAGGAAAATTTTCCTTTCCATCCCCAAGGTAAAGAACAATCCTGTGGCTGTTGATCTATTAGTGTGGACAGGATAGATGTTGTGAATATCTTTCTCTGCAAAAAGACTTACAAAAATCTTCTTTTTTCTAGATTCTATGAAATTTGCTCTTTAGGCCCATACCTTGAACATTACAGACATAGCAGAGCTTTGTGTTTTCTCCCTCTCCCAGTTTTGTAAATGGTTGCAGTAACCTCCTGACCTAGGATGGGCTTGCAGCTTTGCTCAGCTCCTCTCCTCTCCTTTATCAGTGCTGTCCAAATGATGTCTAACTCTGCTTTGTCCCATCACTGTCAAACTCTCCGGTTTGTTCCCCCAGTCCTCTGAAGTCTGTCCTGATAATGGTACTGCCAACTATGTAGTCTTACTTTCTAAAATGTCTTGGTGCAGAGAATTAGCAGACTCTACCTCTGCAGCTGGACAGCAGGTGTCTATTCCCTGTGTATATACTGCTTACTTAGTCTTCTTCTGGGAAAAACAACAACAACAACAACAATAAAAAAACCAAACAATATTTATATTTGTAATAGGTCGGATGTGCTACAGGAAATGCCTGGCTGGTGTGCAGGGACCAGCAATAAATGCTCTCATACTCTTCCTTTGGGAATGCAAACTCCCAGTCCCATCTCTGAGCACTACCTAGCCTGCAGTCCCATTCAGAAAGCATTCGGTGGAAGCATTTTTTCATGGAGAACAGGAGGAAAGGACAGTCAACCTCTGTTTTCAGGCAGTTTACATTTAGCACTGGGTGATGCAGGTGCTGCCAAGCAGTGTGAGGTGGATGGTGGATGGCAGGGCAGGTATGTCAGGGTGGCATGTTCTAGCAGTTGTCTATTTCTACTCAGGCTACTCTAGTATGAGTCATCACAAGAGAGAAGAAGAAGGCTTTCCAAAGGTTGTACAAGTTGTTTCATCTTCTCAGTGAGTTTTGCAAACCCTGTTTGGTCCAGAGAGGTGGAGAAGGGAGCCCAAACTGCCATTGCTGGCCAAGGGGCTGGCTGGGTGCCTGCCCCCGTGGTGGGAGATGCTGTTCCCCTCTGGCTGAAGTGTTGCCTGGGCTATGAGAACCAGGCATGTGTCTTTCTGTAGGGTTTTGTGGCTGATGATGAGCACCATGCTTGTTGCCAAGTTGTTTCAGGACAGGTCTGTTTCTGTGTGTACATAGCGCCCAGGACATTTTTCACGGGCTGTCTGCTAGGGGATTACACTAACGAGGTAATTAGAGGGCTCAGGCAGTGTCAGCACAGCACATACCACTGGGATTAAGCCTGACTCTTCCACAGGTTCTTTCCCAAAGGGGTGCAGGTTGACATGGCCCCCTTTTGCAGGCTGGTGTTTGGTCACTGCAGATCAGCTGATGCAGAGGAATTTGAGGTGCTGCCCCTGCCCCCTATAACCAGTGGGGAGGAGAGGGTGGGTGGTCCTAGTGATGGTTACCATGGGCATTACAGGCATAATGTGGTGGGAGATGGAGCAGCAGAGGCTTGGCAGCAGCCCACTGCTGCGGTTGGCACGGATGCCACTCCTGCCTGGAAGGATTGTGAGGGATGTGGCAGTGGTGGTTTCCTCCTCAGGCTCAGGTGGTGCCTGGGCAGAGGGCTGGCACATATGCCTGTGATGTGGGGTGAAGGAGGGGGCACAGTGTGCAGAGCTCACATTTAATAGCTGTGCAAGTGGAAGGGTGATGAGGCTCCGAGGGATGTGTTTCCTCCTGGCACATCAGTGTCACTCTACTAGTGTAGCAGGAGGGGAAAAATCAGCAGTGTCTGCAATCATCTGCCTGGTTTCTTTCTGGTTTACTTCACCTGAAACAGCACCTCCCATAAGAAAGAAAAGTCTGGTCTCTATGTGTTATAATTTTCTTTGTGTATTGTGACAAATGTAATGTAATTGGGATATTTGTTATATCTTAACAAAATGGGACAGACAGGGACTTTTAAAATGTATTTTAATGAATTTAACAAGTTACTAGGAAATGTTTGGGCAGAAGAACTGTGTAAGACAGTGATACACATTAGTGGTTAGGATCTCATCTGTCTCTTGCAGGATTTATTTTACTATATTGATAACAATTATTATATCACTGGGCTACATGCTTTAGCAATTGTTTCCGTAATTATTTAGTAATTATTGTATTAATAGGAATTATCATATTGGTTTCTGGTGCCATATCAGCCTCCACTGACCAAATATTAAGTGAAATGTTGTGTTGTGAGCTGAACACAGAGCCAGCCCAGCTGTCTCCCATCCTCCCAAGAGCTGTCATCTAACCTTCCAGGGCTTCAGACAGCAGGTGCAATCCTGCTGCTTCCCTCCCCAGTACACTCCCAGACCTGTCACACCACATTATTTGTAAGCACCAAAGCAGCTAATATCGCAGCCTGCATGTGAAGGGCACCAGGAAGCCACATGAGACAGACAGTGCAGTGTGTTCACAGTGAGTGGCAAAAGAAAGAGGCTCCTATTCATAAGCTTAGCACAATAGAGTAATGCAGCGTTAGGGAAATTTAAGCTGGTGCTGAAAGCTAGTGTGCTTTGCTGCTCTTTTACTCAAGGGATGCCTTTTATCCTGAACTGTAATGCTTATGATATTTCAGACATAGCTTGCTTTGCTAGGTCATGTGAATGATGAATATCACAGTGTTTAGAGGTTTCTAGTAAATGAAACACACATGGGAATGAATGGAGATACAGATCACTTGCGTCAAGCCCAGCTTTATCACGGCTTGGTGAGGGCCTATCTTTTTCAAGGGCCTACAGCAATTGAAAAGCAATTTGAATTTCATTGTACTTCCCAGTTCCATTAACCATCCTGTAGATATGTACAAGAGTTCACAATGTAAAAGCTGTACTTTCACAGCACAACCATTGAAATACAGAATGGGATGGCAGCAAAGAAAAACTTCAGTCAGATACTTGGGACTTAGAGACACTTCAGGCCTCAAGAAAGAATGGAAAGCCACCCTGTCCTGCCTTAAATAAGGGATATTGCTACAGAAATGGCAAATACTTCCTTTTCCAAAGTGGGCAGGTAACAGTAAAGGACAGTGAAGTGTGATAGCTGAAATCTGTCCCTCTAAAGGAAAAGGTCCTGGTCATTGTCCAGGTCATGTTCTTTTCTTCTTAGAAGAGTTTATTCATCAGTGATTCAAGAGCAGCAGACCTCTGCACAAAGGGTGTTTTCCTTTATCTGCAAGACTGGTCCAAGAGGGATAGCTCTAAAATAGTGAGATGAAGGAGAATCATGCAGGTCCTCAGTGTCAGGGTCTGGCAAGTCCAAAGCTGCAAAAAGTTAATAGGGAAACAGCCTGCAGTGGCCAGCAGAGCTTCATTTGTGTGGATGGGGTTTGCTGGAGAAGGAACATGGAGATCCCCATCCTCTTTCATCTCCTGACAGAATCTTCTTATGCAGTCCTGCACAGTGCCTGGAAAGCGCTCACAGTGAAGCGTTCCTGATTAGTGGTGCAGTTAATGAACACTGGTTTACATCTCTTGAGGATAAATCCACCCTCTGACCATCTGTTAACAAGAGGATCTGGTTTTCTTCTGATTCACGTGGATGCCAAGTAGAATTACCTTCATTTAAACCACTGGTGTTTCTTGGAGAGTAAGTGCTATGAAAAAGTTGGTACATTGACAAGATCTCTTGATGAGTCACATTCTGTGGGGCAGAGATGATGTCTCTCTGGATGGTTTGATCCTTCTTGAACATGAGAGGCCCCAGCAGCTAGCAAGAATTTAGCTCTTGTTATGAAATGCCAATGTGCAGCTCTGAAGTTGTTAGCTTTGCAGTTACTGGTAATCTGCAAGTGGTCTGCTTCACCTACTGCTGGATTTGGAGCAAGCGGATTCGGTCACTTGTGCACAATTTTTTGAAGTACTGTCAGGTCCCTCACAGGCAGTATCTTCTAATGATTGCAAATGAAAATTGTGATTATCCATTTCAAAGCAATCAGTAGCAAACCATCATTGGCACAGAACATTATTTATACAGCTCATAAGCGCCAGTGATGCTGGTGCATAATTCCTCATACATCACAGTAATAGAAACTGCCTTCAGGGCTGGACTTTCCAATCCAGCCTCTTCTGTTTTTGAGTTGCAAACATTGTCACTTCAGTGACTGACTACTGGATTTTGCAGGTTCAGTTTGATGCACATATGATAGCACGCCCACACTTGCCTGCAGATGCCAGACTGCCACCCAAATTACTTGCTCCTCTTGGCAGCAGTGAATCTCTTAGGGACTCTTGGTTCTATCACTTTCCAAATCCTTCTCTACCAATGCCTGTTCACCACTCTATTCTCATCCTACTTGGTGCTTCCTTCAGTGTGAAGACTTGGAATCTATCATGTGTTTACATGTATAGTTGCTCTTAACTCAAACTTTATTTTCAGATTTTGCTCAACCTCCAATTCCAGACTCCTGCTTGCTGTCCCCCACATGGGTTTCACTGCTCACCTTCGCTGCTCAGTTTGCAGGACTCTTCTTTGACCTGTTAAGAATGGAATTCACCAGAAGATGCAAATTACCTCTTCCTATCCCTCCTAAGCTCCTAGGGAAAATAAAAAGCATTGTGTCTCTTCCCGCTGTTAATACTGTAATCCCTACATCCAATAATCTTTTGGGAAGTGTAACTTTTAAAACACTGTGCCTCCATATGTTAGCTCTGCGTGGGAGCCAAGAGGTCCATCAACAAATTGTAGTGAAAGGGTAGAGGTAGGAAATGTCTGCAGAAGTAACCACTTTCTTAAGAGACTCTGTTAACCAGAGGATAAATTTTGACCATCATTGAAAGACTTTTTGGTAGACAACCAATCCTGGCTGGTCTCTTGAGTATAGAAAGTAGTATAGAAATGTTCCTTCTAGCATTAATTCATATCAGCTTCTGATGCCAATCTCCTATACATCGAAGCTAAATGCTCATTTATTGGACCATTTTGCATTTTAAATAATTTAAGCTTGTAGGACATTTCCTGACTTCTAGCAGCAGTAGCCTCAGCCCTTAGTCCAGCTAAAACAGCAGCTGTATTGGTTGGTGTCTCATACACATGTGCAGCCTGGTCTCATAGTGCTGAAATGGAGATACTGCCTTGTTTTCTTATAGGGCTTAGGGGGTTATGGCCAGGCAGTCCCTTGTTGCCATGCTTGTGTTCAAGTCCTTCACTGATACATGGGAGGGAAGTTTCTCCCTGTAATCCACTGGCAGTCCCCAAAGGTAAATATATATAAATAGTCTTTTTCTTACACCGAGGACAGACTCAGCCTAAGGTTGAGTCTCTGCCTTATGGAAATACAAAGCAGTCTCCCACCTGAGCGAGCACTAAGTTGTTCTTATGCAAATCCAAATGGGACAGTGTGAAAATGCTTAAAATGAGACCTCATCTAGGACGATATGTTACAAACCTGTTAGTCTGGATCTGTGAAATTCATTGTTTCAGTGCAGAGTGGAGCTTACGCTTTCTGAAGATGGATTGCTACCTACCTGTTTCTCAGCCTGTGATCCATGTCATCTACCTAAATTTTAATTCCCTTCTACTTGTTTTCCAAGTATTGTCCTGTACTACACAGAAAAGTCTTTATTACTTTATTGTGCACACCATGTGTTTATATCCCCTAGCTTCTCAAGCTGGATGTGTCTAAGTGTCACCTTTTGCCTACAGGTAAAAGCAAGAGGTTTTTAGCATTTGGCACAAGGCTTCTCATTTCTAGCATGATGAGTAACTACTTCCTACAACTGGACATTGAGGCCTCTACAGAAATTGATAGCCTCATCCCTGACTCTAAGGGCTTACAAATTAAATGCAGTATCCAGGCAACCTCCTTTCAGTCAAGTTGTTCTTGCTCGAAGTCACATGGAAAAGAAGTGAATGTGAGGACCAGGGCTATGCCCCATCTCTTGTCAACCAGAATGACCCCTCTTGCGTGCCAGGGAGTGATGCTGCTGACTGGTGATTGCTTTCAGTTACATATCTGCTTCCAGAATAACACCACATTAAAAAATACAAAAAAAGAGAGAGAGAAAATAGTAGCTGTTTATCCTGCCTAAGCTTGTGTAACAGGTTTTCATATGATGATTTTAGTGTTTAAAGTCTTTTTTTATTGAACTGTTTCAGTAAATAGGAAAAGACATTTCTCTTACTCAGCTTCATTAGTTATAGGAAATCACTGGATTAAAGTAGAGAGCAGATTATCAAAAACAAACTGTAGCATGTCTTGGGCATATGGTGCAGTATATGAATGGGTTTTAACTACTTATCTGCGTATAAAAAAGAGTAGAAGGAGAGATTTGTCTTGGTGTGCAATTATAATGTGCAGTAGCTGCATAGCTGAACAGGCAGAAACCACAAAGCCAGGGAAAGCTTTTGGTTCAGATTTGTATGTGGTGCGTGTGCTGGTCCCCGAGCTCACATCGTGTTTTCTGCCAACTCACAGTTGGGCACAAGACAAGACTTAGCTAATTAACAGGATGCCTTTCCTTCCTTTCCTTTCCTCTTTGCTGGGCTCATGTTGTGCAGTGCTGAGTTCATATGGGTTACAGAGACTGGGATTTAGCCCATCTGACATGGGAGCGGGAGCTGGTCCAGTGCTCCACCACTGCTCATCACCGCTCCATGGACCAGAGGAGGAGGGCAACCCATGTTGCCTACTGAGGGCAATGCAAGACAGTCCAAGCTTTACCTCAGCTGGAAATTGTCCGCCACAAAGCAAATATGAACAGAACTAATAAATAAAAGAGGCCAGAATACCGGTGTGATCTGGGGAGTATCGACCTTCAGGCTCTGAGCACAGACAGATCAGCATGGCTTGCTTTGAATTCAAATTCTTCACTTTCCAGCTTTCTGCTTTTTTTTTTCTCTGATACCTTTTGATTGCCTCTGATACCTCAACCTGAAAAGTGTCAAATTTATGCCTTTTCTAAACAGACCCAAATCACACTCGTTTGGAAACCAGCCCTGACACACAAATAAACAATGGTAACATCCTGATGGTGCTCTTACCTCTCACTTCTCAGGAAAACTGTGCTTTTCCATATGGGAAATGAGAGGTTTCTCAGTGAAGCAATGATGATGACATCATTTCCATGTCTTAAAAATATTTACTTATAAAGGGACAGTCAAATCTGGTTTATAAAGTAAATTCAAAAATTCCTGGAAAAAATTATCTGGTCTTTATCTGGACTGCTCAGTATGTTTGCTAGCATAGATTAACAAATAATATTATGCCACATAGCTTAAACATACATATCCTTGCCTGTTTTTTGGGGGGGTGCTTTCCTCTGAGGTTTCCACAACGTGTTTCACATCACTGTGAGTAAGATTCTTGGATTTCTGCCCTGGATTAATCAAACATGAATCACTGACCCATGCAAAAAGAAAGTTTAGCCAAAAATTGTGGTGCTCCATAGAGGAAAAGGAGGGATGTTCCCCCCTATGTTAAGTTTTAACTAATTTTATTCCTTATTTTGGTAGGAAATTTTGGGTATTAAAAGATTCACTGACAAGGACCTGATCATCTTGTTCTTTTAAGAATTATTATGAAAAATTCAATCCCCAGCTGTTCAGAATATTCTTTCTTTCTCTGTCTCTCCTAATTTAATTGTATAGTGATGAAAGCTGCCAAACTTGCAGGCTTTGTATTTTGCTTATCAATAACACAGCATTGTTTCTGTTGCAGAGTTCCCTGAAGAGGAGAGGAAGCAGAGAAATCCACAAAGAAAAAAAGACATTTACTCAGGTATGGTTTACATGAACATGCAACTTTGAGCAAAATCACATGACACAACTCAAAATTTATTTTTATGGGTTTTGACAGGGCCATCAGGTGTATTAACTTGATTGCAATTAGGCCCTAATTTACTGAGACCTCCCAGAGGTAATGTAGAAGCAATTTAGGACAAAAGTGCAGTCTCTAAACTGTGCATCTTCTCGGGCTCCTTGGGCTTGTATCCATTGATTCAGGCTGCAGGTTTTCTATAAGAAGAGCAAATCACCTTGCCTCACAAGATAATTGGATCGCAGCTTAGGGACTAACTAAATTTATACACTGTGCCAAAGATTTTGTGCTAATGAGTGTCTTGGCAGGAATGCAGTTCACACACTGCAACGACACCTCGCGAGCTCTCGTGTCTCAGCCCAGGGTTTGATCTCCCTGACGCTGCATGAACTTGTGCTCCCCAAAGCTGAGGTACCACAGACAGCCTAAGCTGCCTGCTCAGTCTCTCTTTGGACCTAGGTTTTATCGGAATCTCATCGGTCAGTCCTTCTCAGGAAAGCAGTCTGCCTGGTTTCCTCTGCTTTTTGTGCTGACTGTAGGAGTTAAAGCTTTTCCCAGCACCCGCACAGTTACTGTTTATAGCCAGAGAGATGGGGATAGTATTTCACCTCAGTGGGAAAGGAGCCAGGAGATGCATTGTGCCTTCATTAGAGAAGGAATGTGCTTCCCCCGCTGCCCCCTTGGCAGGCTCAGTATACACAACTGAGACCTATGGACTGTCTAGTCTTAAAATCCATTGATTTGTAATAGAAACCATAATAAATCACTACATTATGTTGAACTTGAGGGGCAGCTGAGTGGGCATACTGGGAGACTGGCCAGTGGCCAGGGCACTTCAGCCTACTTTCCCAGGACACAGCAGTCCTCACCAAGATGACACAAGCATGGCTTAGTCATTCCTAAAAATGGGGCACTTGCTATGGAGAACTATTTAAGTCATCAGTCAGGTCAGAGTTTTACTTCAAGTATGTAAAATACATGGATGAAATATACACACATGCCCACACACATGCAAATGACAGATGAAGCTACATGAAGGCACGATTGTGTCCATAGGGGTTTGTGGGCAGCAGTGTCCTTCCTTTCCTCATTCATGGGAATACAGAGTTGTGCAAAGAGGATGGATTCTCGTGGTTGCTTCCTCCACCCAAATCCAGGCATTAAGAGCAGTTATAGCTTGCTTTGTAAAGCCTTAAAAAGGACTTCACAAGATTAACTGAGTAACCAAGTGTGAGCTTGGCGCCACTCACATCGAAAGGAAGCGATCCCAGAAGCCACACAGGGAGAAAAACTTTTACCCTCTCTGCACACATCATAGCTCTTGCAAGCAAAGGACTTGGGGTTGGAAATGAAAACCATTGTGTTGGCACTCTGCAAGGTGGCCCAGTTTTCTTCACCGATTCTTTAGGGTAGAAAAGACTGAGAAATAACCTTACATACCAACATAGCCCAGCATATATGTACATGTCCTGGCTTTCTCCCAACTCTAGGATGTTGCCCACAGCTGTCTTCAAACCCAGGCATCCATTCAGTGGTATTTGCTGGTTGAGATCAGGGCACATCCCAGCAAATGCCTGACCTGGTCAAACAGCTGCCAGGTCCTGGGTGTGGCCCAAAAGAGTAGGTACAGACACAGCCCAGGAGGTTCAAAATGCTGCTCTTCATGGACAGATACCCTAAATACCTAGAATGAATACCCATTATATGCTTTGTGACTGAGAAGGCCTCAAACTTAAATTCTGTGCATCCACATGCTTACAGATATGTATAGCATGTGGCAAGACTGGTGTTTTTACTTACTGAGAGCTTGTCATGAAAATCAGCTGGAACTTCACACCCTCCTCGGGCACCTTGAGTAAATAATACCCTTGAATTTGATTTGTCTTGAAGTTGTGTAAAAGCAGAATTCATAGTAGCACTCTCCCACCTTTAGCAGTATTGAAGAAAAAAAGTTTTTATTCAGCAGAATTGCAAAACGGAGCTTCTTGGAAAATACCAGGCACCAGGCAAAACACAAAGAAAAGTGGTTCTCCAGCGCAAGGTAGGAGTGCTGGCACTCAGCCAGATGCTTGGGTGCTGGTTGTACCGCCTTGTTGTCAGACTTGCAACCCAAAAACTGCTTACCAGTCTTCTGCCTGGCAATTCCCTGGAGCTGGTGGTGGTGGTAGAGGAGATGGTGTTGGCCTCTATCTAGCTTTGTGTCTTCTTGCCAGAAAAGAAATATTGTGTTGGGGAATTTTTGATCAGCTCTTCATTCTCATCACATCTCTCACACATTATGCATTTACATTGCATAATTAAGTGAATTTATTTCCTATACATTTCATTTCTTTATCTCCACATTCTACATTTGTCTGAATTAGACAGCAGACTCTGTAAAGAAGGATCTGGGGTTTTTTTCCTTCTGCTTTTTTTACCCATTAACATCCTTCTGACGTGCCATGCAGAGCCACAGAGCAATTGCATGCAAATTATCACCATCGCTAATCATTAACTCCCATTTATCCTTAATGATCTCTCAAAGTCCATGACTGAGCACCGTGACTGTCACATCTTTTCACTGCTGTACCTCCTTTTCTTTCTATATGATTGCCCTATGTACACATTTTAGGAAAGCATCCACGTACTGGATGTTTAATACAGTCAGGAGGCCATTGCCCATA
This sequence comes from Donacobius atricapilla, assembly GCA_013397315.1. Taxonomy (NCBI): domain Eukaryota; kingdom Metazoa; phylum Chordata; class Aves; order Passeriformes; family Mimidae; genus Donacobius; species Donacobius atricapilla. Next base: position 585,047 of record WBMY01008937.1, read on the forward strand.
TTCAACCCCTGGGATTTGAGCCTCTTGTTCCTTCACAACCACAGAAAGGCTATTCTCCCTCTTTTTTTTTTTTTTCCTCTCCTGTCTTTTTTTCATGATTTAATTAATAATGAGCTATTCTTGATTTCAGTGATTTAGCCTCTCTTTAGTTTGCCTTATATGTCAAAACTCTGCTTGCCTGTGTGGGTGTCTCACCCTCTTGCTGTTTCTACTTGGTTTCAACTGATCAAGAAATCGGTGATATTTCTGTACACAAAGTTTTGAAGGGACAGATGCATGAAGGTTGGAGTCCTACCCTTCTGGCATGCTTAGATCTGGCTGATAGATCTCTCCTGACCATTCTTTTCCTTTGGAAAAAATGATGTCAGGGGAATGGGTCTCTCCCTGGCAGAGAAGTGAGGAAGATCTAGAGCTTCCTCACCTTTCCAGATGGGATCCATGTTTAGTAGGCAAGATTAACATCCATCAGCTCTGTTGTTTTGTATGAGGCTTGTGTTTGTTTAATGTAAAAGATCTTGCTTGTTTCAGCTCTTGCAATAAAAAAAACCAAAACTTGAAAATTTGATGCTTTTAAAAAAAATTTGCTAAGACAAAACCTGGCAATAAAGCAATCCCGTTAAAGTAGTTAAAAAGTGGTTTTGTCCTGCAACAAATAACACACTAACTCCAGAGATGCATTGAGTTGTACACTGATTCTGAGCAAAAACATTGGCGCCCTGACCCTCAACCCATCGAAGCCTTTCCCTTTTCTTCAAAAGGTTAAAAAGTCTGAGTGTATTGTCTTGTGTGCTGTTATTCGTGCTGTCTGAAGGGCAGTGGGTGTGTGGCTGGAGGTCCCTCTGACCCCAGGGTGGGAGCGGGCCCCTGGTGCTCCCAGGCAGAGCAGAGGGACGGGGCTGCCCCTTCCCTCGGGCATCCTCCAGCTGCCTGCAGCCGGGGAGGGGCAAGGCACCGGCCACTGCCACTGACAGCTGGGCTCTTGAAGCCAAAGGCAGACAAGAAGTTGGGTAAAGAATGCCGGATTACAAAGACAGAATAAAGATAATGTCAGACCAGATATTAACCGATAAATAAATAAATAACCAGGGGTAATCATCCCACCTGTGGGTTCTGATGTGCAGCACTGCTCTGGCTGTAACTTTCCTTGTGATCTCTATATTCCCCTAAAAGCAAAACTTAGAGCTCTGGGGATAAACTGATTCACCATGACAGGAAAAACAGAAGTAATGTGTTGCACAGCCCTGGACAAAGATGATGCTTTAATCATACAGCCTTATCCAGCCAGAGAAACCAAAATTCAGAGTGACTGCCACAGAAGCTGCATAGGATTTTCCTAGGTTTTAATTCAACTCTTAATTTGCACTTTAGAGTTATAAAGAGAAAAGCAATTTATAAATATGTCCGTGAAAAAGAGAAATGTATATGCAAGGAGACAATAGTGAGGATTGAAAGTCCTCCTTCTAGAGGCTCTGTTTTTAATCAATTATAAGTACCTTGCTTGAATTAATTTAAAACTTATATTTCTGATGCCAGAAACATGATGACCAAACAAGCTGATTACAGTTGTGTTTAGCTCTTGGTTGTCAATGAAAACCACATATTAACAGAAAGTTTGACTATTTTTTACCTCTATCATGTTATTAACATGTAAGTTAACTTTTTTTTTCTATTTAGCATTTTAAAGTCACAACCTGCAGCAGGCAGCCTCACTCAGAGAGCTGACTGGGTTCAGAAGTATACAACCTATCACTTCTGTGTCTGTTCAGTTATTAACAGCAGACATTAAGTCATAATTAGTATTTATGTAAATAGAATGTGGCAAAATTAATCTAGGTAACATAGAAGACCAATGTGCTAGGATATGTGCTATAGAAATTAAATTATTTCATCAGATTGCTGAACCATAATTAGTTTTGTAATTTTTTTGTTTGTTTGTTTCATAGCCTGATCTGGGTGAACAATTAAAGTCAGTCATATTTTCCTCTGAATTTGGTTTCCATTATTAGGAATTATAACAAAATGGTGCTTTTGAAGGATAACAGTGCTCCAGAGACCAAAATGAAGTTTCCATATATAATTGCACATATGTCCACATAGCCTACCAACAACGATAAAATCTGCTGTCTCAGGAGATCATCTTTCAAAGCCTGCCTTCCATTATACTGCTAATGCTGATAAATGTGTCTCTTTTGAGGCCGGGTGCCTGTATCTCCATGACAATTCATGAAAGTGATTCATGCAAAGAAATTGTTCATCGGCTTAGAATTTACTTAACCTTGTCTCTTATTTCAGCACAATACACACTGGAGTTTTCATTTGAGATGAGATGCAGTACTTTTGAATGCCCAACACGCACAAAAAACCCCAAACAGTCATTCAATACCCTGGTACTTCCTGAAAAATGCAGGTTTTCACATGGGATGGATTTGGATGTAAACATGGTTTAATGAATTTTTCTTCCCTTTTTCACATGTTTTCATTGATCTCCCTTGTGAACAGTTGTTCATCCCAGAAACAGAGATCACAATCTGCTCTGTCCTAATAATAACAGCAGTAGAGACAACAGTGTGTTTCCTATTTGGAAAGCAAGTTAGGAACTTCATCAATTTCACAGCATTATGAGATCACAGTGAATAAAGTCTTCACTTTTCAAGGCAACTATGCAGTTTAGCACACCTTTGCTGTACTTTCTAGGTGAAGGAGCCCAAAATTTGAGATTATGATGAGCAAATTCATCTGAGTAGTCTTTGTTTCATGGTGCTTGAGGGGAGCAAGTGTGTCACTAAAGGTAAATGGAACAAAAAGTAAATGGAACAAAAAGTGCCAGCAAATCATGGAACCTTTTCATTTGAGTCATTATTTTTGACAAAATTTGCTCAGCATTTGAGAAAAGCCATTCTGCTGGCTCTCTTGCATCACTGAACACTTGCACTGGCACACTTTTTTTTCTCCCTCCTTAACTCTGGTCAAGCTGCTTTGCCAATTTAACCAAGACCAAGCCATGAAATGTATCAAATGTGTGGTTTGCACAGCTCTGTCTGTGAATTGTTTGCATACTTAACAGACACAGCTCAGAGGATGGGGAGGTGGAGATTTTGGAAAATAAGCTGCTGGTTGTGCATCTATTGTAACATAATCTTGGGGTTGGGGGCATGCTTATTCTTGGCAGGAGGACAGCGCTGATTTGAGGTGCCAGCTCCAGTTTGCCAAAGAGGAGGCAGCGCTGATGCGTAAGAAGATGGCCAAACTGGGCAGGGAGAAGGACGAACTGGAGCAGGAGCTCCAGAAGTACAAGTCCATCTATGGAGACGTGGACAGTCCCCTGCCTACCGGGGAAGCAGGGGGCCCACCCAGCACCAGGGAGGCTGAGCTGAAGCTTCGTTTGAAGCTGGTGGAGGAGGAAGCCAACATACTGGGCAGAAAAATAGTGGAACTGGAGGTGGAGAACAGGGGGATTAAAGCTGAAATGGAGGATATGAGGTGCCAGTATGAAAAAGAGTGTCTCAGCAGGGACCACATTTCAAGCATTCCTACCTCGCCCTACGGAGACTCTGTGGAGTCAGCCACAGAGCTACGCAGGCACTTGCAGTTTGTGGAAGAGGAAGCAGAGCTGCTGAGGAGGTCAATCTCTGAAATTGAGGATCACAACAAGCAGCTAACAAATGAGCTGAACAAATTCAAGTTCGAGCCGGGCCAGGAGCCAGGCTGGTTGGATGATGCAGCATCTAAGGGTGGTGGGACCTTGCAAGAGGAGCTGAAGTCAGCCCGGTCACAAATCAATGAGCTGAGTGGGAAAGTGATGAAGCTTCAGTATGAGAACAGGGTCCTGATGTCCAACGTCCAGCGTTATGATCTTGCCTCTCACCTGGGCCTGCGCACTTCCAGCCCCAGGGACAGTGACGCTGACAGTGATGCTGGGAAAAAAGAGAGTGATAGCGAAGATGGTCGTCCACCACAGCCAAAGAGAGAGGGGCCCATTGGGGGCGAGAGTGACTCTGAAGAAGTATATGAGAAGACATCAGGTTTTGGGAGTGGGAAGCCATCAGAAGTCAGTGATCTGTGCTCCACCGAGCTCATGAGAGTGAAAGAGGACACCGAGTCATTAATTAACATCAAACGTGAGGCTGAGCGACTTGAAAGGACTGTGGAGCGCCTTATCACCGATACAGACAGCTTGATTTATGATGCAAAGGTGCATGTAACCAGCAGCCCATCCACTGAGCAGGATTTCAGAAGTGGTGAGGAAAGAGGAGAAGAAAAGCATGAACCAGAGCTTCTAGACACTGTCAACTCCAGGATGAAAGCTTTCCGGAAGGAGCTTCAGACCTTCCTGGAAAAGGTTGATCACCTTGGAGAGGGCCTTAAGGAGCAGATGGAGGACCTTTCTCCTCTTCCCCATCTCACAGAGTCTTCCAGTTTCCTATCCACAATGACGTCCATGTCCCGAGACTCTCCCATTGGTAACCTGGGGAAGGACTTAATCACTGACTTCCAGGTAGGTCAGCCTCTTATTTACCTTCTTTCTCTTTATTGTTTCTCTTTCTTTCTGGCAATTGCTACCCTAGAGCTAATTTTCCTCACAGCTGCTTCGTTATGATTTCAGACCCGCAGTGTATTAAGTGTGTAATGTTAAAAAAAACCACTTTATAGCTTTTTTTCCTTTTATTTATTTGCACAACTCCTTTGATTCAGAGGCGGTTCCTCGTGGCAAAAAGGCTAATCCGTTGGTGTTAAAGAGATCTGTCTTCTTTTTGTCTGTAACAGCAGTGTTTCCCCATGAAAGAGGAGATTAATTTAAAAAAAAGAAAAAAAACAAAACTGGTGAATGTAAATTAGAAGCCTTGCTAAGAAATGTGAGGAGGTCTTTATTATGCTCTCTTGTGAAAGGGTCAGGCATGTTCTCAAAAGCCTTGCCGAAAGAACCCAACCAAATGCAGTTTTTTAAGTGATGTGTTTTGAAAAGCCTGCTTACAGCTCACTCCCCTAACCGAGCAGCGAGTGAGAAGCTCTGTAGCCAGCGAAGGACTGCCTTGCCTAAAGCGTTGCCCATGGGCGCATGTCTAAACTGCCACAACTGCCACACTGGATATGGCTTTTCTGCACCGCACAAGTAAGGAAGGAAGAGCCTTGTGTCCCATATCCTTCATGACTTGTATGCTTGCTGTTGGTTTGACTCATGCATCCTCATTGCATGCGCCTCATAACCAGTGTTTGCATTCTTTTTTCCTCTCTTTCTCTTTTTTGCTTTTCAGATGTTTCAGCCCATCATTTTGCTCATCCTCATTTTAGTTTTGTTCTCTTCACTTTCTTATGCCACTGTATTTAAGTTGTTTTTTCTGTTCACGCTTTTCTTTGTCTTGTAGTTTTTCAGTCGTCTACCTTACCCATTTTTGTTTTCTTTATTCCCTCCTGTCCTTCTGGTTTTTTGTTACAAACCGCCCATGCATCTAACAGTCCAAACTGAGGGATCAGATGGAGTGGCAGCTCAAACAAGATCGTGGAGAGGAGCAAGAGATTCGCCACCAGCGAGCCACCACCGACCCACACCGCAGAGCTGATGGAGACATTAAACTCTACAGGCCAGGAGACAAGGGCTGTTTCAGTCTAGAGGTCAGCAAAGCAGCCCATCTTACTCACTGCCTCCTGCTGCCTTAGCCAGGAGATGAGTAACAGAAGCCAGGGGTTGGGGGAGTAAATTAGATCAAACATGGCACCCTGATGTGAAATTTGTGGTTGTTCTCGTTTGCCCCATGCAGTTTCAGAGGAGCAAATTTGTCCTAACTTTTGAACCATCACCCTTGCTCCCAGTCAGTAGCTTTTCCAAGGGGGAGAGTACAGCTCAGGGACCCATTACAACTGAGTAGAGAAATGAAAGATCTCTAGAAGAGGTTGTAATCCCTGATACTTGATCATGCTTCCAGGTTTTACCTTGTTGGATATTTTAAATCTGGAAAGTCTACAGATTGAGATTGCTTTGTATCTTGCCTGTCAGTAGATGCTGGTGTGCATGATGATTCTCAACACCATGCAGGAATACAGCACCCTGCAGCTTCCAAAAATGCTTATTTAAAGCATAGTTCTCCATTGTTTGAGTTGTTGAGTACTTTTCCATTTGTCAAAAACATCCGTCAGTTTTTATTTGAATCTTCATTCATGCAGAGGCCATATCTGCCTCCGTAAACATCTCCTTAGCTGCTTTCTCGTGAACACAGATTGTCCAAACAATGCAATTGGTCATGAAGAAAACTATTTCAAATTTGTCTCTATAAAGGAGTAGTGAGCAACTTTCCTGCTAGCCACTGGGAAGCCAATTCTTGAAACTGTGATGGTTAGGGGAGTTTCTAGTGAGGGATGAGTTTTAACATGCTTTTAATTCTGTAGACACATGAAGAAGACTAAATAGATTTGAAACCCCTAACTCAGTGTGGGAAAAGGGGAGTGCTGGCTAGAACAGCTGGGTTAGCGAGTAAACAATTGCAAGACCTAGAAAGCAGGACCAGGAAGATAAAAACTTCAGGGCAGCTGGTAGCCAAACACCATGATGGTGTGAATATGAAAGGGAAAGTGCCCTTCATCTTAACACAGGTAATTCTTTGCTGGTTTGGTTTGGTTTAAAATATCCTGACAGCACAGATCTTTGGTAGGATTAGAACAATAAATTTGTTCAGCAGTGTCTCTTCCAACTTTTCACTTGTAACAGTGATATAGTCCTCAGGAAGGATACCTGATAAATCCAGGACACCATAAGCCTCTCATTAAGGGTGAAGTAATTCCTCCTCAGCTGTGAAAAGGGCCAATGAAGTGGAGAAATCTTGTTGTTCAGCACAGATCCCTTTGCAATTAGAAATTGATATTGCTCGACAGCTACGGTAGATAGGGTCAGAAAATTACTCCAGCAATATTTCAATATTACAGTATTTCCGTTTAAATTTTGTCATATTTATTGGTTCCCCAATCTTAGATCAGTGTTGTTATTATATTAAGGCCTGTATATGTATGCCCTCTGTTAGGATTAGGGATTTGGTTAATTTTGGCGCAATACCTTTTTTTTTCCCTCTCCCAGGATGGGATAAGGTATAAAATATGTACAGCAAACTGTGCTTGAACAGAGGATGGACAGTTTTCACACCATAGCCTGGCAAAGGAACAAACCAGTAATTATGATCAAAGGTACAGAATAACCAGTTTAGGACCAGATATGCTCAAAATATGACCAAGGCTGGGGCTCAAATAATCTAACTTGAAAAAGTGTGGAAGACTAAGGTGCTTTTAAGTCATGATCACTTAAGCAACAAAGAATATTACAGTACTTTATGGTAAAAGTTTTCAGTGGGTAGGCAGCCTGTGGAAATCTTAAAATCTGTAGAAGCCAAACCCAAGTGTAGGAGAAGATTTCTCAAAATAATTTTGGAAGGTATCATTTTTAATTTCATTATTCAGTATTCTTTTTTTTTTTTTATTTCATACAGTGCACTAGCAGAAACTGCTAACTTTTTTTGTTCCAAATGAATGAGCAGGAAAGAATGCTATTCAAATACCAAAGGTATCTTTTTATTACCACAGAAATTTCAAACGGAGACTCAAACCTTTTAACGCCCATAGTGGCTATGGCTACACATGAGTCTTTATCTGCTTTGACTTAAGAAGTGGAAATATATGCACTGACCTTTCATTTCACTGAGGAAAATGTTTTCTTTTTATTCAAGCAAGCCCATTTACCTAAATCTATTTTTTCCAAGCTGAATTTTAAAACAAAATTTTCACAAGCAGTGCTGAACAGCTTCCAATTTCTTCTGTTTTTAAAAACGAGTCCCATGGGAGCCTAATTGTTTGATTAAATACAATAAATGCAGGCAGACGTGCTTGAAACTACCGTGTGGCCTAACTGTAAACATCTGCTGCTGTTTGGGCTTTGCACTGCAGTTGTTAGTGCAACAGGATTATTGAAATCTATTTGCGTGTTAAAGAGGTGGGTTAGAGTCCCAGTCCAAGGGAAATCATATCTTGAAATTGCCTTAAGAGCGGGGCTTTGTTTTCTTGCTGAAACAAGCCTTTCAGCTGCTGTTGTGGGAGGCTGGAGCCCATTGGGGTGGTGGATGTTCGATCCATTATTCATGATGTTAGCGGAGCTCTGTTATGGTGGGAAGGGGAAATCATTCTTCACTATCCAAGGAAAAAGCAAGTGAACTAGTAAGGATTGCCCTGACTAAAACAAACAGGAGAACCAAAAAAGGTAACATGGAGCAAACATCTTATGGCAACAAATGGAAACCAATGGGAAAAACAGTAAATAATTTTTCACCTGGTGATTTCTGCAATGGAATATCCATAAACAAAAGGCAGTTTCCTCAAGCAATCTCCTCCTGTTTATTCAGAAGCAAGCAGACATTCTGAAGAAGAAAAATTTCACTCTTTCAAATGACCAGATATGGCTTGTTACATTTGATACCCAATGGTCTGATTTGGAGCTATGTCTCCCAGTTCTCTTCCTTCAGAGGATCTCAGATCTGTCTTTTCCTGAGCAAGTGTATATCCAAGGCAAAAGCACTTTGCATTTCAGATTTTGATTATTTTCATACATGGCAGTTAAAGACTTACACATTTAGTTCTGTGTAGAAAAATACCATGAAATCTTTGAGGCTCATAGGTTATGGAAAAAAAAAAACCACTGAAGAGAACTCATGTAAAAGGAGTGAATTGTCACCAGAGATTTAAAGTAAGAGCAGACAGGCTGGAGAATGTGAGAGCATGTCTTTAACAACAGATTTTCCACGAGGCCTAGTAATGAAATGAGAATAGCACACACTGAAAAATAATTTCTTCTAAGCCATTTTTAATATGTTTATCCATTTTCCTTACTTATCATACAATAAGGAATGTATCACTTTAAGTTAATTATTGGGTTAAGTGTGGACCAACCAGATACAGCGATGTGCAAGTTAGGTAAGTCAATTTACCACCTGCTTTGAATCAAAACTTCTGTATGAATCCATTTAGGATGTATGAGGAGAATTTTGGTCTATATTTTGACTGTTCTATTTTTTAACTGGTGCTGTTTCTGTGAAATTTTCATAATTCCATGTGAGAGTTTTTCAGCTGGATGGTTTTTGCAGCAGGTCCCAGCCATGTGCTGAAAATTTGCACATCCATTTCTCTGATTAAATGTTTTGTTTTTCCAGAAAGGAAACAGTGAATGGTTAACACATTGTGACGTTTTCTTCTGGTAAAAAAAAAAAAACCAACCAAAAAAACAACAACAACCAGGGACCACATAAAAAGTTGTATGTCTTATGTCCACTATTTCTCCGATGCAAAACTGTGGGAAGAAGAAGGATAAATTGATGCTGTGATTATTCCTTCCCACCAAGATTAGGGGAAGCAAGAATAGTTTACTTTGATGTATTGTATTCTTTCTTGCTATGTAAGATTCTGTAGAGATTGACAATATAATGGCCTAAAAGACCCTTTATGATGTAAATCTGGATATTTGAGTCATAACTGAACTTGGTGAGACTTTGTGTCCTATCCATGTGACGTGGATTTTTAAAGACTTGAAGTGTTCTGTTTTTTCCCAAACTCAGAGAGTTTTCATATAAGCACAGACAAATAACCACACAGCTGCCTAGTCTACACTAGCAAATGGAATATATATTGTCTATTTTAATGGGTGAGAAGAAGAGCATATCTTCAGAAGCAGCCGCTGTGAATTCAATTAGATGTGAATTGCATGTAAAAAGTATAACAAAATGCACTGGAAATTTCTTTCTGAGTGTTGCATGCAATGACCAGCTGTCAATCTATGAAAAAGTAGCAATTTTTATACTATGTGTTCAAATGTAAGGTCCAAATATCAAAGCATTATAATGTAGCTTTAGAGGAGCAGCATAAAATATTCATCTTTTGACTTCCTCGGAACTGCATGTAAATGATGGAGAGCATCATTCTACCCTGCCTCCTCAGGCCTTATTTTGTTTGATCATTTCAGGGCGGGGGGTGCTTAAGAGAAAGATTCCATGAAATTTCATGTTCACGGTTGTTGCATACAAATTGATTAAGTTTGCAGGCGAATTGAGGTTGCAATTAGCTACGGTAAAATGGAGAAGCAGACAAGTAAAACCCAGCCATACCTTGTCTTGGATGGCAATCTTGTAAAAACAAGTCATGGCAGAAATGTGGGATTGTGTGAGCTGCAAAGTAACCCGAAAAACTGTCAACACTCTGAGACAAGGGGGTAAGGGGTCAGTACAAGTGAGGGAGTGGTGGTAAAGTCCCCAGGTGTGGATGACTTTTTTCTGTGCATCCTCTTGAGGTAAAGACATCAGCATGGATTAGCTTGTTCTGGAGTGATAACAGGTGAGATAAAAGGACTGAGCGGAAGGATTTGACAGTGCCTGTCTGAGGGGACAGGAGTGGAAACATCTGGTAATGCAATAACTGAGATACATGGGAAACTGTTCGTTGGTGTTGATCTGTGGATGAAGTGCAGCTGTTTCTGTGGTGCTGTGGTAGAGTAGCAGTAGCTTGTAATTCCCATGGTATTGTGTTTGTATGTCTGGTTGTAGTGAGTTTGTGTCTGTTCTGTGATGTCAGTACTTTGTGCAGCGGCTGTCATATTCGGGATGTTGCATTCCTTAATGAGAGCAAAGGAAACAAAGAATGGAATATAACAGATTATCAACTGTTGTGTCTATTTTGTAGTAGTGTTGCTTTACAAAACAAAACCACAGTTGTGCCACAGACTACATCCTGGTGATTGTGTGATAGGGGGCTGATTTCCACATATAAACATCCAGACATCCATCAGTGCAGTATCAGGTACCTGAACTGCGTACACAAATATTAAATAATGCATTTATGAGTATTATTCATTCACAATCTTAATAGATTGTTTAACAGCAATCTATTAGGCACTTAAGCAGCCTTACCTCCCATGATTTGAGCAGTGGAGATATTCCAACGCTTCTGGTAGAAATGACCAGAATATATAATGAAATTATGTATTATTATAGACTATGAAGCATTCTCAGGTTGCATTAAAAGGGAAAAGGTGTGCAGTTCTGCATTCATGAATTGGCTGCTCTTAAACTTAGATTTACTTTACGACTTACAAAAATGTATTTCCTTAAAGACGCAAAGCAGTTGTGACGTAATTTTGACTTAGTGTGCATGTAATAAAGCATCTGCCTTTATGATATATTTCTTTTCAGTAATTCCAACAGTTAACACATAATCCTAACACTCAAGTTTCCTGAAATTTGTCTTTGCATGGGCTACATATTTATAAAAAATTGAATGGGTTAATAATTTTGAATTCATAAAGGGAAGGAACAGATTTTTTTTAAATTATACGTTAATGAACTGATACATTGGTTTTTATTTGCCATATTCCTAAAGAAGCTTGATCAGAATAAAATAATGCAGAAATTCCTGATGAAATTTATTTTTCCTTTATTGCATGAGAGAATTAAATTAATGTTTTACAAATGATTGTGCAAAACTGACAAATCCCATCACAAGCAGTTCTTTTCAAACTACTTGTGAGACCAGATTTTGGCCTTATGCACTACAAAATGTCTGCAGACACATTACAGAGACAGGTGAAATTGATAAGACAGATAATGTTCTCTTAGTCACTTTATGTGTACCTTTCAGAGAGATGGAAGTGTCTTTTCCTCAGGTACAAAACAGACATGCACAAGTCAATAAATGACTCAAATAAAGAAGGAATTGATAGAGCCCAGAAATACTGTGTAGGTCCACTTCTGGTCTTCAGCAGAGTGCAGTCCTGCAGGTAGTTTTTGGGATACTTCCATCTGCCTTATCTCATTCTTCCCTAGAGGAGGGGCAAGGAGTGTCTGTTCCAGGGAGAAACACATTTTGAATAACCAGAATGTTCCAACAAGGGCTGTGTGGCCTGAACCAGCAGCAGCTGCTGGCTTTGCTCTGGGAAGTGGGAGGAGTGCCTGGGGAGGAGGCGAGGAAATGGCAGCACAGCCCATGAGAGCAGTCCCACGACCTTCATTATGTCCTTGCAGCTGCTGAGGTTAGAGCACGCAGGACATGGGCCAGCTGAGAATTTGGGATTACACTTTGAAGCCTGAAGCAATCCTGTCTTTAAGTACATTTTTGCTTTGGGAAGTAGGAGTTCGGTGCTGTAGTGTTTTCTGCGGTCACACACATGAAGAGGATGGCATCCAGCCAGGCATCACTTTTGTACAGATAAATCAGTTTTAGTGCCAACGTAAGAGACACAAAGTGAAGGGCACAGAAAGTTCTGATCAGAAATACACAAGATTAATTACCATAGTATAAATAATGCCTATTTGGGTCTTTATTTTTGAGTTAAGTAACTTCCATGAGTAAAGTTGATGGGATGCCGAACTTAATAAGAACATAAAATTGAAGGTATTAAGATTAAAACAGTATTGAACCTGAAAGGGGGGAATACTTAATTATTTTGGTCAGAGCTCAGGCTCACATAGCTTATCACTGTGACATTTTTGTAGTCATTATTTTGGGTAGAAATCACAGAATGAAGTTGACTTGTCCAAAGAGCTGTCTTGTATCTGAAGAAAGGGACCTTATATATACTCAGCTGGTTTAATAAATGCTATCCCATTAACTGTCCTATCAAAACTGTAGCACATGCATAACTATTTAGGTTCAATATGCATGCTTAGATTCATCTTGGGCAGAGATGTTAAAATTTTACAGCTTTGATTATGATGAGAGAATGCACCACCAAATAAGTAATCCTGCAAACAGGAGTCTCAGCTATTCAAGTGCAAACCCATAGCAGAGGCCTGAAGGGAATATGTAATATGTAACATCAGCATCCCAGCTTCAGTTTCCAGAAGCCACACAGGAAATTCCCACACAGATTTAGGACATTGTTATTTATTTGCACACTGTGCTTTGGTTTTAACTATTGATAACTGTGAGTTGTGCAGATGTCTGTCCCGTGGCTCTTTTCTTTTTTTCCTTTTTTTTTACACCTCGGAGACACATTTTCTGCTAAACCCTTTGTCCTGCTGATCAGCTCAGGGATTCCCATGTTTTACCTGTACAGAATGTATCGATACAGGAGCTTCAGGCTCAGCTTGAGCAGGAGACAAGACTTCACCGAGAGGACCAAGAAAAGTTTACAGAGAGGATCATCCAGGTAAATACAAAACCCACCTGCTGGGAGAGACGCATGACCATGATGTGGGACATGAGCCTTGTTTGTCAAGGACTGTGGGAACTTGTGTCCTGATGGCTGTGCCTGTTTGACCTCATCTGAGTAAATGAAGAGTCCGGAATCTGGGGAAATCTAAACTCAAGCCTATTTTACCACTGTGATTCTGGCTTCTCTGCTTGGTGGAGAGAAATTTTGTCCTCCCCTTTGCAGGGGGAATCGTGGTAGAGACATGAAATACTGGCATGGAGAATTCTGTCACCCTTCAGCCCTCTGGAAAAGGTGTGTTTGATCCCTGGGAGCTCAATTTGGCTCCATGCCCTATTCTGACTCCTAGCCGAAAGAAAGTCCAGCACCTCTCTGAAGTCAGAGGAGTTGTTCTGCACACATAACTGAGAAACCAATCAGGACATTCATTCTTGTATTTCTCAGTACTCAGTGCTTCCAATCTTTGTATTAATATCTGGTGAATAAATCATATTTTTTTACATGAGCTCCCCCTGCTCTTTTGAAGGCTGGAACAGATTAGTCAACCATTTTGTGATCTCTAGCTCCTAGAGCAAAAAAAAAATCTGTTACTAATTTCTGCAGGCTGTTTGGCTCCTAACTGAAGTTTCTTTTTGAATTTACTTCATAGACTAAATTCAGCATAATTGTTGCATACTGTAAAGAATTTTTCTTCGTTCCAACTTATCTCCTTATGCCCAAATGGTATCGCTCTGTTTTTTCATAACTAGCTTTAATTTTCAGTTGATCTCCACTGGAGCTTTCCACTGGAGCTTTTGAAGGCAACCAGTAAGTTGATTTCCTTCCTAGTTGCCTCGGCTGTGAAAGCTTTTTGGACACTATGTCTGCCTCTTAAAGTTCTTTTCTTTTGTAACTCCTATCCATTGGAGCAGCATAACACTCTATGAATCTACCTCCACTAGGGTCTTCTGCAAGAACTCATGACCATAGGGATTTGAAATATAACAGCTTGTCAAAATGAAGAAAAATGCACCAAAATCAAAGCTTGCTGTTCATGTTGATAGCCAGCAGAAATAGAAGAATAAAAGCATCTTCTGGATTCTTCTCTTTTTTTTTTTCCAGATTATGCCCATCCTGTTGATAATGTTCCTTTTTTATCATCTTCCAGGATTTGTGGTGGAAATTACTCAGATTTTTTCTGTATTTAACCAAAACTTCATTTGGTGGAAAAATCATTATCAACATGAAATCTACTTATTTCTTCCTGTAAAAATTAAATTTAAAATCAGCCCTTCTTTTACTATTTCATTTTTGGAATGTTTAATGAATTAAAATTAACTAAATTTACTTTATTAATTAAATTAATTTAAATTACTAAATTATCAATTAATTAAATTGATGTGTGCTAGCAGTGTACAGTCTCCATGAGTGTTATTAGGAGTTCTGTGTATACTTTTTGGGCCATTATGGCTAATTTTGTTCCAGACTACTCTTAAGCTTCATTTTAAACACATTTAAGCTAGCCACTACTGTAAATAATTTCACTTTAATTGGGAACTTTTTAAGGCATAGTAGCATAGATGCTAAAAATTTGCATTATACTGGAGTACATAATTTAGATGGCAGGCAATTTCTTAGGAAACTATGTTGTATGGACTGGTAGTCTGTTCCAGAAGCATCTGAATGTTGCCTTGAAAATCAAACATATATTTCTTAGCAGTATTTATTGCTAGGGAGCCCTAGTCCCTGCAATTTTCTTTATTCTTACGTAAACATTGTTTGTCACAGAAATGCGTGTTCTGATGATTTGAATTGCTGTGGTCATAAGTGTACTGTGGCTTTCATAGGTATCATTTATGGAGCTGGTCAGGAAAAGGAGAGGCTTTTGTTCTGCAGAATGGAAAATAGAAACTGGCACCTATAAACAGTGACTCTGTACTCATTTTCCACCTGCATTTTCTTCATCTATGAAGAAGCCACAGCTTGGTTGAAGTGGAAACACTTTCTCATCTATGCACAGTATGAGATATTGTACAAATAACTTGTACAGGTTCCGTTGGGTGCAGGTCATGCCATGGTTTGATTTTTATATACTGAGGGAGAGGTCACATTTAAAGAATGATGTTTCAGGTGGCCTTGCATAGAAACAGGTATAATTATACGTGTCCTCTAAAGAACGAGCTTTTCTTGATGACTTTAGTACAAAGGCTGAGACATTGAATGCGGAGTTGCAATCTGTTTCTGTCTCTTCAGTTCCTGCTTGTGTCCCAGATATAGTCATGTCAGAATGAGAGACTGTTTACTGTGGTGTCTTTCAGATGCCTTCAAGTATGAACTGCAAGAAGTGAGGGACCAGTAGTTGTATCTGAGGTACTGGAGGTGTTTTCTTCAGAAGTGTTGCCCTTCTACAGGCAGAGGGGGATGTAGCAACTGTGGATAGATTGAATCTGTAGCTGTGGAGGGAAGTTGCAAGGCAAATATTCCAGGCTGTCTGAAGGGCAGCTGTGGTCCCACCTTGTACAAATGGCTGCAAATGCATTTAGTTGGTGTGACATGCTCACCAGTGTGAGCTGGTGGCTGTGCTGGGAACCTATTACAGAGATACAGTCAAGACAGGGAGGAAAATATGAGTGATGTAAAATGTTTAACCAGCTTCAGAGCTCTTGTACGTCTTTGAAGTAAATATCCACATCCACAGCAGGTTATTTTCCTATGGTTATCTAAGCAAAGCTTATCATCTGCTATCCTCTAATTTCCTCAGCAGTCATAACAGCTGAGGAACTTATTGAGCCAAACTCAATAGCTACTCACTACTGATAAAAATTAGAGATTTCAGTTTGTCTCACCCAATGAAGTACAAGTCCTGGAGACTGCCCCAGGACACCACCCTGTTGATATGTTGCCTCTTATTCCATTAAAGCTGGAGGAGGAGCATATGCAGACCCTGCGGAGAAAAGACTTGGAAGTGCAGAGCTTGACTTTGCAGAACAAACTGGAGGAGAAGACCTGGAGTCAGGAGAAAAATCTGCTGCAGCAGGAACTCAGGCATTTCAAGCAGGACACCTTTCTCCTGTATGTCAAACTGAAGTGGCTGCTGAAACACTGGCGGCAAGGCAAGCAAATGGAGGAGGAAAGGGAGGACACATTAGAGGTAACTGTCCCACCTTAATAACCCAGATGAGTACTGGGATGTCCCTTCTTTAAGTGTAGACTTGAAATATGATGTGGCGCCAGCAGCTTTCAAGTTGCACATGTGTTGAAAGGGGATTCAAATTAAACATGAAAGCTTAAGTTGGCTTGTGCTGAAGTATATTCTGCATGATATGTTACAGATCACCCATCTTTAAATCAAAACCCTGAACTAGTACAAACAGCTGGTCCTGAAAAACTCTTTCATAGTAAATGAAAAATTAATTAGGTCTCAAAGATATGACTCCTTAGTAATTTTTTGAAAGAAAAAATCCACATTAGCAAGGTGAGGGAGTCAAATCTGTTTAGATGGATTGAGCGCTGTTTTTCTCATCCTGTGCACAGTGTGTTCCTTACAAAGCCTTCAGCAATACAGATGGAGGGAAGCTCTGTTTCTGTGCTGGCAGGAGAATTACACAGCTTCATGTGGGAATTTACAGTGAATCATCCTTATTTGTTCCCCTTCTCCATACACACGTCTGTCGCCGTCAGCAGCAGTACACCAGCCGTCATCATGGTGCTTTTCTAAGTACAGTCTTAATCAAGATCAGGAATTTCAGAAGTGTACCACAACCTGGAATCCCCAAGCTGACACATCTCAGCAGGGGTGTGGTTGTCAGCCAACGTGCACTGTGAAGGAAGTGTTGGGTTGCACACCCAGAATTACCATTTGCTTCTTAGCTAAAGGAAAAAAAAAAAAGTGTTTTCCCATTCTGACATTTTATATTAAATTCTTGAGAACAATAGAATTTTTTTGCAGGTTCATGCAATTCTGAAGCCATTTGGTAAGCAATGAAGTAATTTTTATCAGTATTTCTGATCCTTTTGTACCTAGCGTTTTTCAAGGTTTGCTGCATTTGGCAGTACAAGTAACCTTTCAGGTCTGGTTGCAGTATGCTTAAGTTGAATACTCCAATGTTTTGTATTCTTAGATAAAGGATGGATTAATATCTTTAGATTCATCTGCTGTGGTAATATGAGTCAGAAACAAGAGATAAATAGCTATTTAGAAATAATTTGCTTCTACTTTACGTCAACAGTGTTAATTTGCTTCTGTGTAAACTGGCTCATTTCTAATACCAAAAAGCTTTCATTTCTTGACCGTTTGGATTTTTTTTTTTAATTTATTACCAGCCCAGCTCTAATCATTATTGGAGTCACGTTCTTCTCATGCTTTGCAGAAAATTAAGTGATAGATTTGGATATTTCCTAATCTCCGTTACTTCGTCACACAATACACCAGTGTCTTGTATAGTTTAATGTGTGATGGATTATATCCATTATGTGACAGTATAAGCATCTCAGCTGCATAAATCCCGTGTTGCAGGCCTGCATATTGTTGTGTTCACATATGCAGTATGTGGTATATCACCCAAAGATCAGTTCTGAAGCCCGAGTTGAAGTCAATATGTGCCACCCCAGAGATGCAGTCCCTTCCCTTAGTCCTTCAGCAGATTTCTGGCCCCAGAGGTAAATGGCAAAAGCATGTTCCTGTGTTCCCTCTTGCATTCTAGATTGAGCGCCCTGAGGCCATCCCAGACTTCAGCATTCAGTCTGAGCAGAAGGCAAATGATGCAGAGCGAGAGGAGGAGGAAGAGGATGTTGTGTTTGCACGGACAGATTTCTCCCAGCGCCCCACCACGGAGACCACTGATCATGGACCACAGCTGCAGACTGCAGAATTACTGCAGCAGCAGAAGCAGGTATTACACCGTTTATATATCTTGCCCTGGGAATGGAAACAGTAGATTTTCCGAGAGAGTTCTGTGCTGCTGTGTTAAATCACCTAGAATCATATTGTGTAAATACTTGTAGCTACACAACAATTACAGTGGATTTCATCCATTATATTTATATTTAAATTTAATCACAAGACCCATGTTTACTGTTCTTCTGTTTACAGATACTATCAGTGAAAAATTCTATTTCTTCTTGTGGCTGTTTGCCCAGAAACATCTTTCAGTATGTGATGGTTTGCAGAATTTCATGCTCCTCTTGTCTGAGCACATCTATTGTGCTCTACTGTCAAGCTTTTAGCAAGAATGTGTGATTTTATTTCCTTTAAATAATTTAAGAACCTAGCATATGTATTTAATGTTTCCCTTAAAGATGACGGGAAAACAGTGTAAAAGTTCCTTCCTGTCACTTGTTTTTAAAAGCCCAAAATCAAATCATGCTAACTTTTCCCTGGCATCTCCTGTACCCTGACTTTGTGTCAGAGCGCTTCCATATATCCTAGCTTTTTCATTTGTACATTTAATATACTAACTATCCTAATAATACAAACAGAAAACATCCAGAGGAGACAAATTTGTTATATTTTTAAAATGAAAACTTTTCATGTGAGACCATCATGTTACATGGATTTACTTGCAATCATAAATAGAATGGAGCAAGAATTCTATGTGAAAAACAAATTCGGGGGGAAAAAGTCTTCAGCCTTTATGCCTGATGTCCCTTCACTATCCAGGCCTTTGACTTGGGAGCCTGCCCCACAGAGACAGCTCTCAGGCAAATATGTACTCCCTGAGATCACAACACTTTGCTGGAGTCCCAGCAGTGCTTGGTTGTCTCTTTGCATCTCACCTTGAATTCCCCAGACTTTCACGGTTATGGACAACCTGTTTTCTAACTGCCTTTGTGTTGCAGCAGGCAACAGGAAGCCTCTATCCTATAAAAAGGATATTCTCTAGCTATTATTTTCTGCAAAGTATGCTACCAAATTAGCATTTGATCAGTTTGGCATTTGGAAATGTTCCACCTTGCTGATCACCCACACCCATCACTGTCTTCCTCTCAGCAAGCTCTTCTCTGGTAAAAGGCTGTAGAAGGCCATGCAAGAGATGCTCTTGAACACATCGTTCGACTGCATTTCATCTGTAGACTGATTTATTCTAGAATTAGTAAAATAAATATATACCAAAATGCTGCTTCTATACAAACTCCGTCATGATAGAGCTCTTAAAATAACCAAGAACATTCAAATAAATTATGTACTCTTTGAAATAATCATTGCTTAGGCATTTGTCCCAATTAAGGTGGCAGAAATGGGCAATAAATTGATTATGATTCATTTTTATATACATCACAGCAGTTCCAGCTAATATTGCTTAAAGAATTGATCTGTAAGAACTGACCACATCTGAGTATTCCCCATGATGATAAATAGTGCATGATATCCAAATGAACTTGTCAAAATAAAACAGATTCCTTGTTTCCCAACCAGGAAAAAGTGTTATTTCGACACTGCAGGAATGAACGAGTTTGGTAAATATTTCTCATTTTAAGCCCTATTATTTGTTTTACTTGCACACACTAGGGCATCTTCTCACAAACACTGCTGTGCTGAAAAACACACTGAGTTTTGAGGGGTTTTCTTCAGGTCCCTTAAGCCCACAGCTGGAAAAAAACCCCCCAGTTTTTACAGGGAATTTGGAGCAAGTGGTGCAGCTGGAAGTCTCCAAGGTTTGCACCTGCCCAGGAGAACCCAGTTTGCTGGATCTGCCTGACAAGCTTCAAGACTAAATGCATCTGCACTTCACATCAGGAATGAAACTTTTAGTTAGTCTAGGAGCGGCTGAGATAACTAGGTCAGAAAAAAGAAAAGGCTTATGGTAACCTGAGGTTACCCATATTTATTTTTAACATTTAACGTTAATATTTAATGACTTGTATTTTCAGACTGCACTCTTGCTGCTGACTTTCTTACCCTGTCTGGAAAGTGGAATTGTTTTGAGAAAAATTATAAATCCCGAGGCCTTAATTTCAACATGCAACTTTTAATTTTATATTGCTATGATTTGAGATACTCAGCTGGCTGGAAAGTACACCAGTTGGACTTGTCTATGGTTTTTATTTGGAGAGTGTGTGGAGCAATATAGGCAAGGCAGAGCAGAAAGGGGAGAAAAAAGGCAAGCTGATAAGGGGCGGAGGGTAGATAAGGAGTCTGAGAGAGGTCAGTTGATGTTTCCCTGCATGGGATTGTCCCCCCTTGCTGAGGGACACAGCAGAAAGTGTTAGGCAAGGTTAAGAGCCAGGCTGGAAGTCTGACCGTGTTTAGGAGATAATCAAGCAAGTTGAACTGGTGGCACAGCAGAGGAGGGCTTGCTGTAAGTCAGTGTATCTATGTGTATGGTAAGGGATCAGGGAGAACAGCCTGTGGATAAAGGAAGGGCTTTGTTTCAGTTGAGTATAAGGGGTGAGATGGCTGTTAGGTGGTGTAAAATAAGGGAATAAGGAGAAAAAAGTTTGCACATCTGAGGTCCAGTGGAAAAAGCTTTAAAAACCAATACAGTAGTGTTATTGCTGGGAGGGGTGTCAAGAAAAGCCCCAATTAGATCTCTTTTCTCTCATACAATGTTTGTTTTCAAAGCTCAGCTAAGAGAAAAGCCCAAAGGAATAGTCATTAAGCCCTGGATATACTAAAATGAGTTGCACCAGCTTTTCTTTTGCCCAGGTCTGTGATTAGACAGAAAAAATACACGGTTCTCGTTTGCTGTTTAGGCTCCTGACCTTGTGTTTTTAATTGACTGCTCTACTAAACTGCTTGTAATATCAGGCACTGGCTAAAATCTTCAGTGAAAATTTCAAGTGAAATTCTCAGAGAAATGAATTGTGATTGAAAGCAGAACCAAATTGCAAACAAGCACCCTTGCCCAAAACTTTTCTAGAGCTGGATGTTCCTGTTTCTGTGGTTGACTCACTTAATAAAAGCTCCAATGTCCTGGAATTTAGTTGGAGTTTGCTACATAAAGGTTTTGTTTGTTGTCAGCTTTTTTTTCTATAAATCCAGAGCTGTGGATCCAAGTCTTAAAACTTTTGTAAATCCTTTGTAATTATCTTATCTTAGATCAGTTGTGAATGAGTGAGATTCCTCTAAGCTTTAAATTTTAGAAACAGCTAAGGTGCTAAAGAGCCATCTCCTTGCATAGAAGACCATCCAGAGCATCACAGCCATGCCAAATTTCTGCTGTGCAACATGTCCAAAAGGAAAGGGAAAGCTATAACAATATTTGTTGTGTATTTACAGGACTTAGTCTTATGAATAAACTGTTTGGCAGTTTTGCCAACAAAATCTAAATCTAATCTAAGATACATGTAAACATTGTATTTCATAGAATATTCTCACAAAAGTACTTTCTCTGTTCTCCAAAACCACTCCAGTTTGGCAAAACAGAAAAAAGTAATTTCACAGACTTCTCCAACTTCAGACAACAAATTCAAAGATATGCAGAAGAGACTTCTCCCTGGCAGTATAAAGTATGTAACCAAAATTGGATTTATATTAGCAAGATAACTAAAATCGCAGCAAGCCAGGGGCACCTGAGGTACTTGTCTCATAACAGTGACATTGATGTAATGCCTCTAGAAATAAGAAATGCCCTCATCCCCAGGCTCCAAACCTGCAATGAGGCTCTTTTGTCTCCTGTATGTACTAGTCCATACCTTATTTCTTTCCAAACCAAATTTTATAGCACTCTAAAATTATCAAATGTATGCACAGGAATGAGAGATGCAATTTGCTTTAGTGTCATTTGGTTTTATTTTTCTTCTGCCTCATTTCTCTTATGGAGCCTTTTGACTGCTTTGCCAGGGAAAGGTTTGTACAGAACACCAGAAAACACAGAACATGGCTCTTGAATGAAAGCACTTCACAGACATTTGGTGTTGGGGTTTTCAAAGAGGATGAGAGCAGATTTTGATGCCTTCAATACCCAGCAGCTTCTGCTGTGACATTAAGGGCAAAACTTCAAAGGAGTTCTTATTCTGATTATTACACAAGGGGCTTGAAATGTTTGGAGAATTTAGCCTTAATTAGGTAGTAGAATGAAAATGCATGGTGGAAACATAAAATCTCATTGCATATTGAATAGTTGGTGATCTTATATGCATGATGGAGACTGCTGCTGGATAGCAGGAAACTGCTAATTGGCATTAAATGTTAATGGAATTAATTCTGCTTCTGTGGGTGCGTTTCTTGCAAAACCCCATCTTGTACGCCATCACTTTTCATTAGCCCAAACACATAGGTCAGTCAGTGAGTACCTGCAGTCATTTCCCTACATCTAGCCTATTTTTGCTGATACATCAAATGGCTTGGAAAAAGTAGACCACGTTTGTTTGTTTTTTAAAGAAAAAGGCACCTTGGCATGTATGATTAGTGATTACAAAAATGGGTGAGGTGGGTTCAGTGATGCCAAAAATCTGATGAGCATATAAAGTCAGCTTAACTGTCTGCATAAAATTTTATAAGTAAATTTTATAAGTAAAATTGAAAAAAGCACATGACAATTATTTAGATTTTTGCATAAATCTATTTACTTGACTTGTCTTCAAAGAAGCCCCCATATAGTTTCTTCATTAAATACCAGATAAGAGGGAATGCAGGAAGCCTTCACTTCGGAAAACAGTAAAAAAATAAATTCAATGAGATTATCATGCAGGGATGGAGACAACTAATTTGAGTTAGGCCTTCCCAACTGAGTTAACACATTCCTGAGAACGAGGTAATTAAATGCTGAATTTTTTGAGTAAGCTTTCTCATTTTTCTGCTCCTTGTTGTGTCTGCTAGTCAAGTAAAATTTTCATAAAAGTATTTTCTAGTCAGGATTACTTGTCAGATACAATCTCTGGTTACTCACTGGTGTTTGGGAGGCTCATTGGGAATATTTGATTTAAATTTTGAACAAATAAATCATATATTTCTGTTTTCTGATTCAGTGACTGTGAAAAAAAAAAGGTTGGGAAACCTTTTTTTAACTCCTCCAGAAGGAATATTTAGAAAACGTTTTTTGATATTTAACATAAAAATGGCCGATTTTGCAAGTGCCGAGAGAATGTGCAGAAGGTAAATGCCAAAACTATGGAAAAAGAAGTAAGATTTGAGTAAGAATACGTAATGTCAGCTCTGGGCTAGACTTTTAACTTGCTTCTGGCTACAAGAGCTCTGACAACATTTTCAGTATGGCCATGACACTCCCAACAAGACATGAGTGGGGACAAATTGCTCTTTGATCCCCTCTGCAAGAGGGGAAGTGGCCTCCCTGGCCTTCATGCCTTTGGCACCAATAAGGGTGCTGCTGATAAGCTAACCTGGGTGCAACTGCCTGGCATGGAGCAGGAAAATGAAGTACATTCTACTGAAACACCTTAGCAGAGACACTCAGCTCAAAGCCTCACTGCATTTCCCAAAACAATTTTCTCTGATAATACAAAAGCATTGAAAAGTTATCCCCTTTCTTTTTATGTCATTTACAAATATTTGGGATTTGATACTGAGCAATAACTGAATCTGTGAGACAGGTAAGTATCTACCCAACAAACCTCAGGCATGATACTCTTCTAGTTTTGGTTTACAGTATTAAAAAAAAAAAAAAAAGTTATTAATGATTAATGATGTCCTCAGTCCAGAAAGATGCTTAGTGCCTTTTTCAGGGTGAATTAAGTATCTTTGGCTTTCGGGAAGTAGAAGCACTAGGGCAAAATGAGAAGCAGAATCACAGAATCATTTAGGTTGGAAAAGACCTTTAAGATCATCGAGTCCAACCTAACACTGCCAATTCCACCACTTAACCACGTCCCAAAGTGTCATATTAAATACCTCTAGGGATGGGTGACTCAACCACTTCCTGAGCAGCCTGTAGACAGAGAAGACTTTGCTATTCTTAGTTTTCTCATGCAAAAGTTAGCCCAGACACTTTCTCTTCATGCAGTGGACACACAGTCATTTTTCATCTTAAAAAAATGAAACTGGGGACTGAAGCCAGCATCCAATGACAGCAATTTTGTCTGCTTTGTTGTGTCAGGCAAGTGAAAACCGGAAGCTCCTGAGTGCTCTGAAGGGTTTGCTGGATGACTTCCGCTCGGAGCTGCGGGACGAGGAGCGGGAGCGCCAGGGCCTCCAGCAGCAGTATGCCCTGCACAAGGCAGCCTGGGAGGTGGAGATGACTGAACTGAAGTGTCGCCTCCAACAGGTAACGTGCCCCAAGTCCAGCACCTGTCAGGAACAGCTGAGGTGCTTAATGAAACAGGAAAATTATGACAAACTGAAAAGGGACTTCATTCATGCATTTTATCCTGGTGTCTGAAAGCCCCCACCTGAAGCCTGATCAAAGCTTTGCCGCTTGAGATGCCCCTTGGGATTTCCAGTTGTCCCAGTACAAGGGCTCATGCAATAGGCACTGTGTGACGTAGGTGAGAACAAAGGAACTGAACCTCTTGCTGTATTTTCTCACTAGACTTGGGTGGTAATGTATCAGCTGTGGTAATGAGACATGTGGGTGTCTGTGTTTATTGGAGAGAAAAATCTCCTGAGGTTTGTATGCTCACAATTAGTTCATCACTGTACCTTGGTATGTAACAAGTGCAGTATTTGATTTATAGGAGAGAAGAGAGTGATTCAACAACACCAAAGGGATAGATCAATATGTTAATATTAAACCAGCCATTCAAAACTACTGGTTAGTGATGGATGGCACCCCAATGAATAGAGAGCTCTCACTGCCTGCCATGGGATACTGTTAGAAGTATTTGTATAAAACCTGGTGCTAGGTGCTACAGTGTCATGTATGGCAGTTCACAGAAGTTGTACTGTTTCTGAAGCAGCATGAAAAAGTCAGCAAAAAACCCACAAGAATTTATTTCCGTAGCTGATGGCATAAAAGCTCTTATTTTACACATTGAAGAGGGGAGGGGTGGGAGAATTAGTACATTCGAATCTTGAGAAAAATCATAGAGCTTCTCTTCAGAATGAAAATATAATAAAAATATTTGCTGTTAGGAGGGTGGTACATTTAGAAGGATTTAATAAATTTTAGAGGCTCATTGTGACACACAGAGCTGAGATGTGAGCACTGCTTTCCTTGCCCAGGTACTGTGGGCTGCTTTCCCAGAATGAAGGAGGCAGCTTTCATTTTAGCGGAGTTTTCTCCCAAAAGATTCAAATTCTTAGTTCTACTCTTTTTAGTGCGCAGGCATTTCTGAACAATGTATCACTTGAAAAAGGAAACAAAATCAGTTCCTGTTTTGGCTCCTTCTAAAATGTCTGGATGACAGATTTACCTTAAGCTCTCGATGGCAATAAAGAACGAAACTTAGAGAAAAGTCTGACCACAGAACTGTCAAGCTTTCCTGCTTTGCCTTTGCATGAGTAATAAAATTCCAGGCTGCCATTTTGGCTGGTGTTTGGCACAGGACAGTGCTGGCATTCCTGCTCAGGGGTTTCCACCCTTCCTTCCGGGGCTTTTACCAGGCTCTTTGCTACCTCCCCTGCTCCACTGGAAATAATAAATAACATTTGGTAATTACTGGGCAATGGATGTGACTTTTTACGTTTCTTTCAGGCAAATGAAAAGAATGAACCTGGCCAATATTTAAGACACGAAACTCTCTTCCTTAGCCAATCCCCCACAACATTTCTGTTACAGTAAAAACTGGTCCTGAATGCAATAGGAAAAAAGATAGCACAGCTTTAACCAAATAATAGTCAAGTCTGTCAGGTTCATGTGTGTAGAATGATCTCTCATGATGCCATTTTGTTGTGTTGATGGGTGGTGATGAACTTACCTCCCAACACAGATCTCATAGGGAGCTGGCAACATCTTAACAGGCCAACAGAGGATCAAGGTCTCCACTGTTATCCTCACTGCTGCTGTTTTCCACCTTTTTTTATGAAGTAGTAGGTCAATTGACAAAAGCATTTTCCTCAAGACAGTCAACTCCTAATTAAAAGTCACTGGCAATGGTTTTGCATTTTGATTCTTCAACTACCTCTGTCTAGGAAAGAAAGAAAGAAAGAAAGAAAAGGAAGGAACATTCTTCTGATATAAACCCACTGTGTATCAGAGGTGACAATGTACTGTCCTCTTCTGCTTTGGAGTTTTAGCACTGCAAAAATCATTAAAATAAAATCTTGTCTGTCAGAACTGCATGTACATCTTATTTGGCAGAAGGATCCATGGGGATTGTTTTTAAAAAAGGAAATAATGAGATTTCACCCAAATATGGAATTGTGATAATGCTGAGGCAATAAAGAGTCACTGTAATTTTGAGCCTGTGTCTCAGCCAGTGAAAAATCCCAGTATTCTGGAACCTGTAAACTGAGAAAAGTTTGGAAGAAACAGGGAGTGAGTGTTAGGGGCCAAACCCTACCTATGGTTTGAGAACTTGCATTCAGGACATGGGACCCATTAAGGATATGAAAGTCTCTCACTAGGATTCTGACCAATAGTACAGCTTCAGAATGCCTGAGAGGAATATAATATAATATAATATAATATGTGGTGCACAGGTGTGAGAAAGATGATGTCATGCCGACTTTGTTAAAATAGGATGCTGTTCATTGAGAATTGATTTTTTTGGTTGGTTATTTGGTCATTTGAAAGAAAACAACTGGACTCTGAAAATTAGTCGTAGAAGATGCCAGTGTTTTTAAGATTTCCCTGTCACTGCAAGTGACTGTAACAGGATGTTCTCTGCAAATCAGTACAATGTAAGTAACTTAAGCAATAATCTCTCAGTCAATTGTTTGGGGAGTCTGTTCCAGAGATTAGTAAACATCACTCCTGAATCTGGTCTGAAATTTCTTTGCTCAGAAAGTTTGGGCTTATTTTCCACACAGGGCAAGGTGAAAGTGTTGTCCTTCTCTCTTGCTAGAGGAATATGCTTCCCAGCAGACCTGCTGCCTCTCATTTTTGAGGACAACATTAACTCCAGAGGTGGAAATGAGTTTTTACTGCTTTTCACTCCATTTCACCTGCAGAGCTAGGGGATGGAGATGTATCCCATTCTGAGTCACACACACATCTACTGAGCTGTCAACAGAAGGTCAGATTCCAAGGATAAATTCTTCACTTGCTTGAACTTACACAAAACAATTGAGCACTTTTTCCCCTTTGCAACAGTCCAGCATTGGCCCAGCTTGACCAGAGAGATTGTGTAATCTCTGCACTTGGAGTTTTTTCAGGATCCATCTGAACAAAGTCCTATACAACCCATTCTGACCTCAGAGCTTACCATGCTGGAAGCAGAAAGTTCAACTAGACATCCTGACATCCCATAGAACCTATTTTCCTATGAATTTATTACCTTGATCTGTTTAAGCTGACCCCAATCATGACATGGAAGAAAGGAGGGAAGGTGACATCAGATAACTGCCTGTGAAATCAGTTCAGACTCCAGAACCTCAGTAGCAGCAGCAGATGCACCAAGATCATTCTTCACATCTCTAACACCTTCTCTTTTTGGAAGGCAGGAGAGTCGTACAATAACACCACTGCTGAGGGTTGTTGAGGGATAAGTCTCTTCAGAAGATTAATTCACTCTCCTTGGATTTCAGGTGCACTGAGTGAGACCACAAAAGCAGAGCAGTAGCTGAGGACATTGTCCTGGAAATTGCCTAGAGATAATGATGAGGTTGGAGTTTATCTCCATGTTTCCTTCATTGCTGGTACCTATATTCCCATCAGAAAGATCATAACTGGTGCCTTAAGAGCATGAACTGGTAGAGCTTGAGAAGCTATTCCCTGTAGTTTTCGCTGTCTTGATTTTAAAACTTTTTCCACATGGAACATACTTGATCATTTATTGAGATCTTAAGATGTAAGAATTGCTATTATTCTGCCATTACCTTTGTGAAGTTAGGTCTTTGATCCATTCTCAGACACAGGTTTTTATTGCAGAAAGTTTAACATCCTGGTAACATTTGACTTTTTTGCCAGCTGGAAGGGAAAAGTGAGAACACCTCCGGAGAAACAGGTCTCAGTTCAGATGCAAAGGGTGCTTTTAAAAGGGAAAGAGAGGAGCACAAGAAGCTTCTGGCTGACAGTCACAGTGTGGTGATGGACCTCCGCTGGCAAATCCAGCATAGTGAGAAGAACTGGAACCGGGAAAAGGTGGAGCTCTTGGACAGGCTTGATAGAGACCGGCGAGAGTGGGACCGTCAAAAGAAGGAGCTGCTCAGGCGGATAGAGCAGGTAAGGAGCCGTCAGGTAAGGACTCATCTTGAGTGAGCAGTGCCTGTCTGAAAGAATGAGGCCATTGTATCATTACTACACTCAGGCCAAGCTCAAGGGACAGCATTAAGAAGCAGCACAGGAATGATTTTGCTTCCTTAGCTACATCAATATTTCTCGTGTTACGAAACAGTTTATACACACAAGGGAGTAAAAGGGAAATGCTCATAATCCCTATAAAGGACCACTTATAAGAAATCATCCCTAGGTTAGAGGTCATTTTCCCATTCCAATTACCCTGGACAGGCATGGTCACATTCTGTTTGAATGCTATAGTGCATCTCTGTGCTAAAACACTCAACCCATGGAGTTGTTCAAGGAATTAGACACCAAAGATGCAGCTGCTGCAACTATTCAGTCTCAACTGAATTCTTTTTCTCTGGCAAAGGAACACAGGGGTTAACATGAAGAGGCTTGACTGATAACAAACACAGTCATCAGTACTAAATATTCAGAAGAATATTGGTCACATGAGTTTTGTGCAAACCTCTGTTATCATTTGCAAATTTGGAAATACATACCTACGCCCTTGTTTTCATGCCTATCTGTATTTTCATCTGCTTAGTATTGGAGACAAATGCTACCTAATGAATTTATTACCAGGCTGGAAGCCACACAAAAAAATGAAGTTTTATGTGGGACAGTTGAAACACTGTTTTTGACTGAACATTGTTCAGCTCTGAGTCATGCATTCCAGGAAAAGCAAGAGAAACAGCTAAAATTGTGGGTCCTCAACCAACTGAATGCTTTGTGTTCTTAGGATATCAGAAATGGAATCACACCAGACCTGTGCATGCTCTTTAGAGAGCATTATACTTGAGCAAAGCACATAGTGGCCTCACAGGTTTAAATCAATGAAAGCCCAGTGTAACTTCATGACCAGTTTTTGAAAAGGATTCATTGTCTGTGTCTCGTGTTCCCATGTCAGGGTTGCAACAAGATGTTAAAGAAAAAACACCAGGCTGGAAATATTATGAGTACAAGACTAAACCTTGGTTTGAGCTGTGGCTGTTAAACCCACAGAGAAGCACTTAGGAAAATTCTATGCTCACGTGGGTTAAAACCAATGATAAAAGTGTAGGTCTGAGTGGGCAGTGCCAAATATGAAGGTTTTATAGACAAAGAAAGGTGATTTTTGAGCTTCTAAATTTCAAAATATCAACAAACTATATTCTGGATTTTTCTTAATCTCCTGTGTGTCTGAGGGGTTTTGTGTGTACTTCATGCAGCTTTTTGAGCTAGCTCTTATAATGCAACACAGTAGTGCATCTCCTAAGATAAAACCATCAGAGCCTGTGAGCCTTTTAACAAAGCTCATCATGCAAAGTTCCTGATTTGCAGGGTTCAGTGGCAGAAGGTGCTTAGTTAGTTCTCCATGGCTTGACTGGGCTGGTTTCTAACTGTTGGATTGTAGTGGCCAAACTACCTCCTATGCATTCTTCATGCACAATGGGAATTAAATAAACCTCAGAAAATTTTCCAATGTACTAAGGACATAGACAAACTTTTCTTTGAATAGTCACTGGTACCTCTTTGGAGGTTTGTTTTCCTGTCCTTATAAATTGTGGAGTTTTAGGTATAGCCTCAATAGTTTGAGCGACTTCCCTGGGAACGGGGCACATTGAAGGAAGCCATGGAGAAATCCCTGTTAATGTTACCTAGCTTTTAATTCTCTTAAAACCTGACATAACCTCTCAGTGTCATCTTGGGAGAGCCTAAAAAATAGCCCTTAGCTAGTGCTGGAACTGATTCCTTTTGTTGTTTCTGAAACCTCTGGGCTTTAACTATATGTTTACTGTGCCAACAGAGCTGTACACAGAATTGGCAATGAATAGGGGAAATAAAAAATATTATATCAAGCTAATTTCAGAGGACTAGATGACCAGAAATAGCATTTGAAATCTTGGCTACTTGCCTACAAAACTTCATAGCTCCATCTTTGCTTATAATCAAACATTTCCCTGTGTGACAGGAAGCTTCCAAATATTTGCAAGCTTTCAGCTAAATATCCTCTCAGATTGCAGTCATGCCCTGCTTTATATGGAAACAATTAGTATATCTCTGAAGTCCTACTCCCCGGGGTTTTGGGGTGTGTATTCCATGTATGGCAATACACAGGGGATGAGGAGACTACAACAGTGTATGTTTGAAACAAAGTCTAAGAGATAGCAGAAGGGTGTGTGCCAAATTTCATTATAATGCTTTATGCTAGTCTGCTTTCACACAGCTCCTGAATAATATATGTATGATAAGGGAGAAGTCACACTAATGTATAAAATACATAAAATACTTTACTCTGGATGGTGATGGGAATACTGCTCGCATAGAAGAAAACATGATGACCTACTTTTTTCAGAGCTCACAGTTGTTGTTTTTGCTTTTTAAGTACTCTGTCACTTCATTTTCCCTTAGAGAATCTCCCTCCCCTGTGCTCCTAAAGCTAATTGTGCATAGAGAACACTGACAGATATTTAAATCCACAAGATCACCGGTATGAAAAGTTGTGTATTTAAAGGTATAAATACATAAGGACTCAAAATTATTAGCCATTCTTGAAAAGTTAGGGCAGTATTTGTCACTTTAATTCTCCTGTCAGCTCTCTGAGGTTCAGAAAGTAAGGCAGTATTGGTACTGTTCTCTCATAAAGGTTTCCAGAACCTTGTCCTTATAGGGTCCCTAAAACTCTGAAGGGCTTGCAATTGGAGCTATCTATTAAGAAAGCATGTAATTACTATTTCTTGTTCCTTTGAATCTTGCCCATACGCTCAGAAATGGCCTGCAGGATCTCCTTATACATACCTTCCAGCCCCTGCCTTTATAGGACATCTCCTTTTAATAAAACTGTTTCAGATTTTGTATATCATGAGCAAAACACTGAAGATGCATTTTCCTTTTTGTAGACCTGAATCAAGAAAAAAGATTCACTGTTTTCAGCTCAAGTGTAAAATTAATCATTTGGGACCTAAAATGGTTTGGTCTAAATTAAGTAATGCAATGTCTGTTTATTTTTCCAAACACAAGCAGCAAGATGAATATGTTTTGTAGTTTCTTAATTTCCAGGGCCCTAGTGAATGACTTGCATTTTCAGTTTATTGTCATTAATCTTAACATGCTGCTCTAGCAAAACATCAGAGTTCTTATCAGATTCCTGCAGTCATTTATCATGTTTGAAATTATCATTTACTTTATCCATCCTGTTGTATTCACAGTTAAAAGAGAAGTTGATCACATAATCGAATTTTAATATTCACTAACGGTTCGCCCTCTCTTCACTAGTTTTTGAAAAGTGTAGAGTTAATATCTTTGATGCCCCTTCTATAAATACACATTTTCTTTGAACATGTTCTGCATGCCTAATTCATCCCTTTGACAATGCTGTTTTGTACAAATGCTCAACTTTCCAGCCATGCAGTCAGACTAGGCCGTTTATAAAACAAAGCTTTTGTCTTTTGTTAAGCATAATTTTTCACCTCTGGAAACAAGTGATATACATAAAAGCGCAATCTTTGTGTTGCTGACCAGAAGAAAAATGTGTTTGTTTTGAGGAGAAGGCAATTTGCTCACCCTTCCATCAGCTTCTACTTTTAAATAACAATCTGTGTTGATTTGTTTCTTAAAAATCAGACTGCAGATAGATGCATTATTTTGTATATACATGTATACTCAGTGCATATATATGTATACATGTACATGTAAATAAGCCAAACTGTACATACACACATTTAGTCACTCAAAATGCCATGAGTAATCAAAGTTCTAGAGAAGTCTCCCTTTGTGGAACAACCAGTAGAGCAAGGCCAGTGTCCCTTGGAGGTGCACCTCTGGGGCAGGGCTGTAATCCCCAGGGCTTGGGTGCCTTGCTCCTGGGGAAGGATGAGTTCTGCCAAATGCCATACACTGCAGAAGTAATTGCTGTTCCTTTTAATCTGCCTTGTCTCCAGCTTCAGAAAGAAGCGAGCCCATGGAGGGGAGGTGGTTTGATGTGTGACCAGAATGAGAGCAGCCGTCGGCCGTTTGTGCCCCAGGGGAACCTCCGTGTGCCCCGTTCCATGGGGTCCAGGTCCTACTCTGATTCCGACACCATTCAGTTTGATGAGCGGTCACTGTCCAAGCTGAAGGAGAGTGACCGGTGCAGCGCCACGGAAAACCTCTTTCTGGAGTCACTGTCTCTTGACTCCCCTGACGAGCCTGATGAGCATCGCTCTCGGCAGCTGGAGCGGGAGAAATTCTTGACCGGACTAACAGAAGTATGAGCTCTTTTATGTTTTATCATGCTGTCATGTTATCTCTTCTGTCAGAATCAGTACAGCTTCCCTGATGCAGGAAGTGAGATATCGTGTCACAGGCACTGCTTACAGTTACCCAGAAGTAAATTTGGTATGAACAAGTTTTCATTCCTTGTTATGAGCTGATTAGACCAGCGTCAGTCACCTAAGAAACTCGGAGCTAGCCTGAAGGTCCCAAAGATTAATTCATCTTGTGGCCATTCATATTATGTATGAGAACCATATTTGACACAACATATTGTCTTAGAAGGTTTTCAATCTTTTCCAATTGTAAGTAGATACATATTTATGAAGAAGCTTTATGGGCTTTACTTTGGTAGTAAAGCAGTAAGTGCTGTAGAGAGGCACTTCTGATTGTCCTGCCATGGTTGCCTTCTAAACAGATCAGCATGAGTACGTGAGATGAGATGTTAAAAAAATAAAGTTATTCATCAGCAAAGTACCTACCCTGAAGTCACACCGTAAAGCTATAAAGATATAAAACACAGTGCTAAAATATGACAGCAGGAAATGGTGAATGAAGTCTGTGTCATCTACCATGGCAGACTTATTTTTATCAGTTCCAGGTCTTCACACTTTGTTTACGTTGTTTCTGAATGAAACCAAGCGCTCCTGTCCCCAAATGTTGGTACAAAATTAAGGATTAAGAAATCAAGTTCTTTGAGAGGAAGAAGAGAAAAAAAGATTAAGAGAGGCAAGAAGGTGACTGTCCTTTATACATAGCTGTAGGTAGCCGTGTGTTCCAGTTAGATTATATTCCCTTGGTGCCATAAGTGTATTGCTTGCGGTGTGGGATCCCATATTCATTATTTCTTGGCTTTTTTTTCCTACATGTCCAAGTTCTCAGAGAAGAACCTTGGTAACACGATCAGGGAATTAAGTTTTGTGCTTAATTTTGATTGCTGTTCCCATTCCTTCAAATCCAGTCTGATCTTCAGAGAAAACCTCTCTTCCCTTTTCTGTTTTTCAGATATTACCACCATTAACAAAAGGGTGGGCAGCAAAATTTGTCTGTGGTGATATTTGCATCGCTTCTTTCCTTCAAAGCATGTTTTAGGGAAACCTGGGCAAAGTAATTTTCCTCAGAGGGTTTGCTGAAGCGAGACTGATTGGAGTTTAATGAGTAGCTTAACTGAGGAGGCACAGAGGCAACTTCGACTTGCTAACTTTTCCTTCCACTGTATTTTCGTTTTGGAACTAACTGCAGTAGAAGTCAATCCAGCCTTCACCCTGATTATGCATTCAATCAGGTCAGATTTACCCTGCAGTAACTCCACTGAAGCCAGCAACATCATTCCAGAATTATACCACAGTGAATGCAAGGAGGATCAGTTTACTACTATTTTTTTCCCTGACCCAGAGTAAATACCAGAAAGGTATTTGCTAACTTAAGCAGTGCTGTTTTTAAACAGTCCCAATTCAAAATGCACTTTTGGTAATGTTCTTGATTTCATGAAGTCAAATAAAATATGTACAGTACCACTGCTCTTTTTTTTCCCCCAGTCCTATTTTGCATTCCCAGTAGTTTACTAGAAATATAAGGAAACAGTTAGAACAACTGTATGGCTTGAGAAGTAGCTATTTAAAACCTCCACTCATTATGGGAATTGTCATAGGGAAATAACTGCCATAAAAACCTCTTAATGCTGTTAGCAAGCTACAGGTATTCCGTCTATGAAACAAGCAAGTCTTCCCACACATTTAATATATCAGGCTTAAGGAATTTCAACTGGTGCCACTTGGTTCCAAGAAAACATATAACGGACTATCATGTCAAAGAAACTCAGTTTATCTTTTATTTCAGCACAGCAAGGCCTCTAGCATAAAGTAGATTACCTCCACAGAAAAAAGGTCACTCAAAAATATATAGTCCAAAACAATATATTGTGGAAAAAAGGCCTTTTTTTGGCCTACATCTTTTTGTGATTGCATGGGAATAAAAAAGTTCAAGACTGTTGTAAATTTGGCATACAGGCTTTACCTGTGCCGTGTGTTATCCTGATGGGATTGCCCACTCTCCTGCCTATTTATAAAGTGAAGACTATTCCCATTGGCACTTTAAGAATCTATATCAGAGAAAAAATCAGACACTTTTTAGAGACAAACATACCTGGTGCAAATAATGGTGAGTGAGTGACAGAATACCCATATGCTAATGCCACTAACGTATTTACAAATAACTTACCCTGCTTGTTTCTGTTTTCATTCAGGAGGAAGAAACACACAAAGGAAATCTTCAAAGGTGAGTAAGACTTACAGGGGAAAGCCCAGCAAATACTCAGCTGCTGAAGCTGTAACTCTCTACACGCAAGCCACAGGCCCAGGACATAACCATGCCAGCTCCTAAACAGCCTGCAAACCAGATTAATGGATTTACCCTGGGATTAATTTGTCTCAGTATGCTTCTGTTCTACTCTGATTAACTTGGACCACATTCAGCTGTCATGCACAAAGATCAAACTCTCTGAAAGTGCATGAAGCTACAGCTTACAGTGAAATTCACACCTGCAAGCAGTACAGTACACACTGCAGACATCAATATATAGAGGTGGTGCTGAGGACCTGATGTGTTGCTGCATGACAGGGATATTTGCTTTGGACTGGTTCTGGTCTTATCCCATGGGTTGAATACTTACCTAACCCTAGAGTGCATTAGTTGTGCTTCTGTAGAGCATCTTCCAGCTTATTTTCATCCCAAAGGAACAAAGCCTGTGCTCTTTGAGATTGCTGTCCTGATGCAAACCGGAACATCTGACTAGGAGATCCATTTAGAAATCGTACTCACCTGAATCCCTTACAGAGACACGCCCAAACTGCAGTGGGAGCTCTTGATTAAAAACTCACAGTGTGACATGGCTGTGTCTTCAGTGATCCAGAAGACACAGCCATGAAAACCACAGCTTGCTGATTTCTCATTCAGCTTGAGCTATCTCATTGAGCCGACTCTGATAACTACAGTCATTTGCATTTTTATTTAGTCTCATTCAAAAATTTTGATTTCTTTTTCTTAAAAGAAAGCAGTAGGATAACTCATCTGAATGCCTGTGATTGGTGCAAATTAGTGAAATGCGGGAGAGCCAAGAATTCAGCATTATCACTTAGAGGTTCCCTTTGGTTAAATTTCAGCATGAGCTCAACTCACCGAGCCACTTCATTGTAGCAGCATTTCTGCTGGATGTCTCACATCACTGCCCACCAGCTGTGCAGCCTGGGCAGTCTTAGGAGTGGGGGTGGACTTGATTTCCCCGCAGGTCAGAAATACTTTACTCTTGCTTTGAGAAGTGTGCCTCCTATTTTCATAAACACTTATTTCCTGTGAATGGTATAATTCGGAGATTCATTCTAGTGCCCCACATTACAGATATTTGCCAAGCAGTAGTCCATGAGAAAGCAGTAAATTAAGAACCTCTAGTAAACCATTTGGTACTTTTAATTGCACATCACAGATGTTTGTGTTCACAGCTATTTCAAAGATAATAAAAGGGGACTTAAATAAAAGAAAGGGCTAAAGGAAGGAAACTAAGGTAAGGTTTTTCATGCAGAGGGTACTTGGGCACTGGAGGAGGCTCCCCAAGGACGTGTACATGGTATCAAGCCTGCCAGAGTTCAGGAAGTGTTTGGACAATTCTCTCAGGCACATGGTGTCGTTTTTGGGATATCCTGTGCAGGGCTAAGTGTTAGACTTGGATGATCCTTGTGTGTCCCTTCCAACCCGGGTCAGTCTATGATTCAATGATTGAAGCGGTTTTATATGTAAGCAGATAGTGAAAGTTGGGTTTCCACAGTTTGCTGCAGAAAATAAGTTACTCTGTGACAATTTCCAGGCACTCGAGTGACTCTCTTGTGTTCCTCTCTCCAGGGCAATGTCTGTTTCTTCCATGTCTGAATTTCAGCGCCTGATGGATATTTCTCCATTTCTACCAGAAAAAAATTTGCCTTCATCTGGCAGCAAGGATGATATAACCCCTCCTTTGTCTCCTGATGATCTGAAATACATTGAGGAGTTCAACAAAAACTGGGATTACAGTAACACTAGGAACCATGGTGGGGCAACTGAGAAGCCTGCAGAGGGCTGGGCAGAAAGGACAGAAATTGGAAAAGCCGGGAATGATCCTGCTTCAGATCCATTCCAGGCATCCTCATGGTACCTCACCACCAGTGTCACTATGACCACCAACACCATGACCAGCCCGGAGCACTGCCAGAAGCAGCCGACGAGGAGTCACGGTGTAACTGACAAAATGAGAGTTCGGGTATTTCACAGCCCACCGGTTGTCCGTAGGTTTGACAACTCAGTGATAGCTGGCAGTGAAGGGAAAAACCAGGCTGAGCCAGACTTCCTGTTTTCTGTGACCAAAGCTATGGGGAACGTCACTGAGACTAAAGGTGCTTCCTCAGATATGTTTGGAAGGTGGTCTTGTGACCTGGCCAAACACCATAAAGATTTTCTGGAGAACGGTCTTCATCCCATTGAGCGTCCTATTTGCACTACCGTGGGCTTTGCCTCACCTTTGCACAGCTTGGAGATGTCCAAGAACATGAGTGATGACATGAAGGAGGTCGCCTTCTCTGTCCGGAACGCAATACGCTCCAACTCCACGGAGCCTCAGTTTAAGGACACGGCGTGCCAAACCAACGGCATGAGAACGACGGGGACGCAGACCACCCAGACCATCAGCGTCGGCTTGCAGACAGAAACCCTGCGCAGTATCACCAGCAGTCCACACAAGTGTCTGACACCAAAGGGGGGGTCCACGCCTGTCTCTTCACCATCCAGAAGCCTAAGAAGCAGGCAGGTGACCCCCGTCATTGAAAAGGTCCAGGCTAAGTTTGAACGCACATGCTGCTCCCCCAAATATGGCTCCCCAAAGCTGCAAAGAAAAGTCCTTCCCAAATCAGACCAGCCAAATAACCGGACTTTGCCTGGCACACCTCAGAAAGGATTCAGTGAGTCCGCCTGGGCTCGATCAACTACCACGCGGGAGAGTCCTGTCCACACCACTATCAACGACGGCCTGTCCAGTTTGTTCAACATCATTGACCATAGCCCCATCTTTCATGAGACCTTCCAAAAATGCCCCAGATCTGGCAGCAGGTCCAGGTCAGCAGAACCCAGACCAGAACTGGGCACGTTGCAGGAGCCATGTACAAATGCCCGTGGCAGATCACCCAGTCCTCTCCGGCTGGGGACAGAGACACAAAAGGAAGAAGGAAGTGAGGTGACAAGTATTAGGCAGGACTTATCTGCCCCTCCAGGGTACACACTTGCAGAAAATGCTGCCAGGATCTTGAATAAGAAACTTTTGGAGCATGCCTTAAAGGAAGAGAGAAGGCTATCTTCACACAGCCCACCAAATCTTAGCAATGACAACAGCACAGGAGAAATTGTCAAAGTAGATCCAGGGTCCATAGAGGTAATGAGTTTGCTTGTTTTTCCTCCTATAGCTAAGTGCACTCTTCTTTGAGCAAATATATTATGAGATCTCTTGCAGTCCTAGTGAGTATTTACAGTGAATATCCTAGTCCTGTCCTGGTTCCACCAGCAATTTCCAGTTGTGAAACTTTGGATTAGTCACTGAAGAATGCATGAAACAATTGAATTTCTATCCTGGCACCTTATTTGGCTTGAAAGCATCAGAAGAGTTTTATCCTTTATGGGATAAAAAATGGTTCTTCCCTGAATGGCTGGGATAAGGGTTTTCTGTCACAAAATACACCACAGGTTACAGATGCTCTAGGGACACTAGGTATGAGTAAAATTTTATGCTGGATGGAAAGGTAGATTCTTTGTCCTACGCTAGAATGGGTCTTAACAAGTTTGTGTGAAAAATGGTCTCTACAATACCCTGGAGTAAAACTTCAGGGCCTTCAGCATATCTTTTCTGAATGTATCTGATTAAGTTTGGCTCAGGTCTGTGAATGTGATTGAATGGCCTGATGTTTGGTACTGACTGCTGCTGCCTCACAAAAATAACAAAAAGCAAAAAATACACATGTATCTAGGCACATACCTATTTAGTGTTAGAGAATTCCTTGCTGATATTTTGTAATCAACAGTATAACAGGCATCATCTGTCTCAGCGAGTGTGCCCAGGTGTTGGGAGTCAGTCTCAGGTGCAACAGCAATCAACAAAACAAGAAGGTGTAATGATGGATGAAATCTTTCAGTTACCAGTATTTAAACCTCCTGTTTCTGGTGAACCTTTGAGAGCACTTGAGGGTCTTCCTCTTAAGAAGACTAGAAAAGCTGAATTATGCCCAGCTCTTACATGCATATGTTGTCTTTCCGGTATAGCCATGAAAAGGGGTGTGTACTGCTGGCTGGTGACAGTCCCCAGGGTGGAGGCAAGCACTCCTCATCCTCTCTGCCCTGTGCTGCTCCTTTAGCATCCTAGTCTTGGGGTGAGCCCTGACTCTAAGGAAGCAGCTCCTTGACACCTGCACACCCCATACATCCATCTTGCCTTTGCTGGGCAGGCTCCTACTGCCCCTGCCCCAGATACCTCAAAAGGGAAATTTCAAACCCCATTTTCAAACTCAACTTTTGGCATGAAGGATTTCTGAGGACTTGAGCGCTGAAACCTTTGGTCTACAGTTCACCTTGCCTTAATGGGTGGTTCTCAATGTACAGTCAGTTCTTTTTTTTTGTAGGTACTGCTCAGAGGATGTGATTTTTTTTGCCAAACACAATCCAAACATAAGGATATATTCCTTATGTGCAAATTAAACAGATATAAGCAGGGATGTCTTTACATTAAAAAACAAACGGAAATCACATGCACATCATAAATACTAGTGAGTGAAAGTGGTCTTTTTGCACAAACCTCAGAGTGAATAAAGGTGGGAAGCAGCCTCATTTATTTGACTTTTTCCAGCCATCTCTGTATTTTGTCCTTAGTTTGAAATACTGGGAATACACTTCCTTATTAGGAAGTGTGCTGTGCTCTTACAAGTTGAATTCAGCTTTTAACTGTCTCAAATATAAGATTTCAAATATAATTAGAGGGATGTCATCCCGCATCATCACAAATTGCTGTTGGTGAAACACTAACTAGAGACAGTTTGATACACAGAGAGATTTGGGTCAATGCTATTTAGCAAAAATTCATTGACCATCAAACTGGCAGAAAATTGCTCCTTTTTGTGAATTCTCTGTATCTTTTGCCTAATTTTTTGAGTTATGAGCCCTGGAGCTAAGACTTGTTTCTCCTTGCAACTCCTACATGGCTGTTATGACTGTAGTTCAAATGCACGGGTTTTATTCTTTGGCTGGTCCTGGCATTTCTCAGGAATGTGGATTGAAAAGGAAACTGGTGGGCATTCACACAATGAGCTTGGCTTTTCCTAAGTGAGGTGGTGCCCTGGAAGATGTACTCAAGGGAAGGAAGCATGGGTTCGCTGCTGAAAAAAAACACTCACAAATAAGATTAGATTCTGCAGATGCCTTGGGTTATTCGTGGATTACCCTGACCACACAAATTACATTTTGTAAAAATTCCACTTGGCACATTTTGTACAAACCCAGACACAAGTGTTCAGGGAATCATGATCTTGAAGGAGACAGGTTTGTGCTTGGGGCAGTGCTGACACAATGCTTCCACCCTCCTGTAGATCCCTGCTCTGCTTCCCTCTCACCTGTTGGTTTCTGGCCAAGCCAAGTGCCCTTCTTACCACCAAACGCCTTCTGGATTCTGCAGCCATGGCATATTAATGACTTTTAAACTTGCATGCAGCACCTGTTGGTGACTTTTCCTTAATTTGAGCTTTTGAGTTGTTTCATTACATAATTTCCTTCTATATTCCTGCTGCAAATATGAAATCTAGTTCATATATTTATCTATTTATGTACGTGTGTGTGCATGTGAGTGTATATGCATACTGAGTAGCAATAACTTTGTGTTTTCTAATTTGCCCAGTGCTGCTTACAAGCAAGATCATATCCACATAGTGTGGCCTACTAGTGTCTTATGCTGCTAATTCACTAAACCCCTATCTTACTTGCATATCATTGGATTTATACATTTTACTGTTTAAAATGCAGATTAGCATTACCTAACTAACTATATAAGAGCTTTACAAACATTTTGCTTTTATGACTAGCAAGGGTCTAGATCATGGAGGTTACACAACAGTCCTGGACTGGAAGTCAGACTAATTTCTGGAGACAACACTGTGAAAGGACCATCCACACAGACCCACAGATGAGTGAGCAGATGCTGCATCCTCTGCTTGCCAGGGCAAAACAATTGCTGCAGGCTTGCCACTGAAACCATTCAACATGGGAGGGGGAATGTTGAAAATCAGGGAAGGTGTTGTCAGAACTAAAGGGCTATTGGTTAAGCTTGAGTTTCCCATCCAGCATCACTGTTGAAGAGGAACAAGGGAGAAAGGTGAGGCATAGGGTTGTCATGTAACCTGAGCAATGTAAGTGTAAGCAACAAAAAATAACAGTCATCTTCTTGCTTGTTAAAGATTTCCTAAGCAGAAACTCTCCCTTAAAATCAAATGAAGGGGAAAAAAAATTACAGCTTTATTCCTCTCATAGTAATGTGGTTTTTCCCTAGCCTAAATCAAGGTTGGTAAAGGATAACAGATACCTTTCTCTGCTGAGTAGAAATGTTTGATTCGTTTATTGCTATGTCCACTTCTGAAACTGTGCTAGGGTTGTAAAAGGTTGGTTTGTTTGCTTCCTTCCTTTCTAAGTCTTGTTCTGCTAGTGGCTTATCTTTTATTTTTGGTTATTAGTTTCCCTGTGACAACACTGGTAACATGATCTGAATGAGTAATAACATCGGGAGACTTCTTCCTTGCTGACGTGAAATCTTCACTTAAAAAAAATAATCAATTAAAACAGTTCTTTCCAACCTACTTGCTTTCTTTTTCTTTTCTGTCTGTTCTGTCCAGAACCAAACTGTCTTATTAACTGCCCCCTGGGGACTCTAACCCTGCCTGCCTCACTGCTGTAAGTCCTTTCTACCTTGTTTGCAGAGCTTTCCAAAAGCCGTCATTCTTGAACATGTGGGTTAAGAGAGGGAAATAAATGACCACATCTGCAGAGGTATTGGCACTCACCTGACATCTCTGTGGGGTCCTTTGTATGTGACAGTCAGGATAGGAGCTCATCTCCCATGTCCTGCAGCAATACAGGCTGTGATGAGGTCACAATTCAGCCAAAATGTCTGGTGTTGAGGTTTTTTGCTAAGCTTTTAAAAATTGGCAAAATTTAAGACCAGCACAAAGGCATGCAAAAACGTTAGGGAGGTATTCAGATTTATGACAAACTTGCACAGCTCTGCACAGAGCTTCTGGCTGCCCCAGGAGGCCTTCCCTCCAGCCCTGGCTACAGCAGCAGGTGGAGAGGGCTGGGAAAGGGGGCTTTAGCACCAGCCTGTGGCTAAAGGCTAAAGTCACCTTTGCTCATTAAGCAGTTCTGGGCCCAGTTCTGTCCAGTGACTGTGGTTGCCACAGTAGAGGAAGACACTGTGCAGACGTAAGCTGTGACCATCCATTCTGCCTCAGAGAAAAGAGAAAACTGTTTTCTTTATTTATTAATATTGGCATAGCCATGATGGCTGACAGCCTGTTTTAGGAAATAGCTAGAAGCTGAAGCTGAAATCATCTTTCCCATTTTCAGTGTTCAGGCTAAGAAGTGTTGCCTGTCCACCCATACCCCTGAGCAACTACCAAACTAAATTACCCACAGGTTATTTATTTTTAAAAAAAAACCATTTCTAGCTATGAAAGCTACATGTAGTAAGGGAAGAGGGGTTTTTACAAATCATTCTGCAGAGTTTCCTTGTCATGGCTGGATTTCCACGCTGTAGGTGGGGGTGCCTGACTCAGCAGCCAGCACTTTATAAGATTATGCTGCCAGTCACTTTTGGCCCTGGAGCAACATCCATCACCAGCACAGCCTTGTGTGGTGCTGGGCATGTGTACATCACAGATAAAATGAGCTTAACCTTGCTGTGTGGTAAAAGCTGACCAACATCGGCAGGCATGCTGGAGAGAGGCTTTTGAACTGGGAGGCAGCAGCGGAAATAAATTTTGTTATCACTGCGCTAACTCTGATTTACTGCTCTGAAACTAGGATAAAGCAGCCAGGAGCAAGCAGCACTATAAAGATATCATTTTAAGCCTCCTTTTCGAAAGAGGCTAAGACAAAACCCGCAAATCTCATAGCCTCAATGCACCGTGTTGTGCTGCCCATGACTGTTGCTGTGCAGATGGATTTCTCTTAACAAATCTGAGTCCAGTGGCAGCTTTCACAGACCATATGCTGCCCCAGGCACAATGGGATAAGGTGAAGCAAGGACACACAGTAAATTTTTTTTTTCTTAGCACCAATATTTCTTTCAGCCTTACTACTGTTTTAGCAAGGGTTGTGAAGTTTATGGCACAGAGATGGGGTGGGGGGTGAGGATGCAGAGAGGAGGGAGTGCAGGCTGAGGTGCTCTGCGAGTGCCGAGGGCAGCTGCTCATAGCTCTTTCTCAAGCACTGGTGTGCAGCTGTAGATCACCCCAGTGGCTGCATGCTGCCCAAAAGCACCTGGGTTGACCCTTCACTGAGGCTGCACTCAATGCACTCTCTCCAAAACAGGCATCACCAACTCCATTTCTCATACCTCAGCTCTATGTCTTCAAAATTAGTCTTTCTGTCCTATGACATTCATGTTTGATCCTTCTCTGCAATTAAGAAGTTCAATGTCGTATCACCTTGTTTGTTTACTGTCAGTCACATCATGTTACCTACTCCAATATTCTCCACCCTTAGTCACTATTCTCCTTCTCCATGTGAAACAATGTGCTGAATCCTGGCCTCCCTACCGCCTTGGTATCCCCACGCCTTACCGTGCCAGAGCTTTTCCTTTGCATTGTATCGTTTTTGGTCTCTCTCTTCATTTATCGGCTGTTTGCATTCTGACTTTGGTTTTTATTGAACTCCCCTGAACATTCCAGTGACTGCTGCTTGGTGTACACATTGCTGGAGCTTGACAAACTGCTCTGATTTGCTTTTAGAAATTGCAAAGTATGTAGTGAAATTCAGAAGTTTGGCTTTGGCCCTATGAGACAGACTTGCTTCCACAGTCACTCATCTTGATGTAGGGAGCATTCAGAGCAAGGCAGGAAGTGCAGCTGTACTTTGAACGAAGTCCATGAATATTAGAGGCATTACCAGCTTAATGCCAGGGTGAAAAATCACTACTGCAGATTGTTTCTAATTGCAAAGGCAAGCTAACCAAGCCAGAACAGTGGGAACTTGGTGAAGGAATAAAATTTCCAATTTCTTCCATTTCTGTGAATGTTGCCTTTAACATACAGTACCTCTGAATCCTGTAATTCAGGCTTCAGCGACTGTCAGTTAGAAGTGGTGTTGCAGAAAACGAAATCTGTAGGTAAGCCTCATCTTTAACCCAGCAGGAGATCATAACTCCTCCTGTAGTCATTATTTTGTGCTATGAAGTCTCCTGCATGTCGGTCTGAATTCTGAAGGAGAAAAAAAGGAGACAGGCGTTGATTTTTCACCCCTCTTGCAAATGCCAAACCTGGCCTTTTTATGCCAGGTCAGCACTTAGAGTAAAGTGTTGAATAGTGGATTTTCCTGAATTATTATGCAAATGTACTTTCAGCTCCTCTCTTTCTAGTACTAAGAGAAATTGCAATTGGAAGTTTGTCAGCTACTCCAACTCACCCTCTTTCTTCCATTGTCTCCTTACCTGTTCCATAAATCATGGACACACACACAGATACCTGGAGCCCACACGCAGCCAGGTGTTTGCTGCTTGCTTTTGTCCCGCACCTTGACACCTGCTTAGCTTTAGTTTGGCGGTTTTGTTTCTTAATTCTCCGCATATCCCGAGGGTCTCTAATGCAAGTCGCTAACCGCTGTTTTGCTCTCTTGGCTGCCAAGGAACTGCCTTGTTCTGCACTAGCCCCGTCCCTCCAACCCTGCTTCTCCCGGCCAGAGAGACCAGCGAACCGGCGCCCACCATCACGATGGGCCTCACATTCCCCTACTGCCTCACAGTCGCAGTCCACCGGAGACCTGACTTCCTCAGAGGAGTGTGGAAGCAAGGAGCAGCTGGCAGAGACCCCCAGCCAGGGAGGTGAGCCGGCCTGACTCCACACAGGAACAGAGTG
This sequence comes from Donacobius atricapilla, assembly GCA_013397315.1. Lineage (NCBI taxonomy): Eukaryota > Metazoa > Chordata > Aves > Passeriformes > Mimidae > Donacobius > Donacobius atricapilla. Next base: position 629,818 of record WBMY01008937.1, read on the forward strand.
GGCCACCACTCGCCTCCGCCAGGTCGCCCGCCAGCCGTCTCTGCCACGAAGGAGGGAGGTCTGCTTGGAGAGGTCAAAGAATGTTCTCAGACACAGCTGCTGAATGTCCGACCTGGGAAACAGAGGTGTTTCTAGAATGAAACAGTTAACGTGCCTGTAATAACTTAATTTTTTTCATAGCTGAGAAAACTATTTTTGTCTCCATCTTTTCTACATACAGGATATTAACAAAAACAAAAAAAAGGGTTAAAATGATATAAAGTAAGATTTAAAATAAAATGTAAATTAAGTTCTAAGGGAATTTGAGTACATGCTCGCACTCTCTCCAGATACTGACTGCCTTTTGGTTATATTTGCACTGTTACGTTTTCAGTTTTGATTTTGGGTTGGTTTTGGTTTTTTTTTAATTTCATGTAAAACTAGGGTCTTAATTTTATTCTATTTTAATGTCAGTGTTACTGGTTTTTAAAGGTAAGGTTCTTAAAGATGCTTCAACTGTCCAAAGTGATACCTTTTAAATAGTGAAGAAAGCCATTAAGCTCGTTCACTAGACTTGTAATTAACTGAGATGGAGGGGAATACAGGTAAACACAAGTAATTGTGTAAAAAAAAAAAAGGAAAAGAATGCCTCAGAAAGTCTTACAGAGTTAGCTGTAAAATACACCTACAATACTTGACTTGCATGCCTCTGGGTCCTCGCACTTTAGTGCATGTACATACTGCTACTGTACCATCACATAAATGTGAGTCAATCTGTTTCACTGTAATATTGTTGTGAATTTACCTGTACTGTACTTTTATTGTTGGTATTCTTGCATTGACTATACAAAAAAGAGTTTTTAAATTATTGTTAGCAGTCCAACTGGCTATGTACAGCGTTTACTGAGAAGTTCCTTAGTTTTGGAAAAACCATGGAAATCTCTGGGCATACTAAATTGTAACTGGTCTTGTTTAAGAGTCTGTTGAAGACCATGTGAAGTGGAAATAAAACCCTCAGTATTTACAAGCTGCTCGAGTGCTTCATAATGTTTTTTTTATGATGGTACTTCCCAGGTTCGTTTAACTGGGGGAAATAAAAGCCCCCTAACTCCTCCTTTATTCATAAGGGAACAAAAAAGCTTCTTCATATGAAATAAATCACCGCAAAACCTAATATTATGCTGTGCTCCACAGACTCCTGTGAACGCTGGATCAGACCATGGGAAGGTTCCTAAATTCCCTCCCTGAACTCCACAAAACATCTACTCAACAACAGATTGTAGGATCCATCTTCTCAGTTTCTCTGAGGCCCTATGGCTTGTTGTTTTCTCACTTGGGAGTGAAAACCAGCCAGCTAAACGGAACACCAGAAATATGACATGTCCAGTATTAATCTAAGCTTGTGTACCATCTGCATTATGCACAGAGACCAATAAACACGGCTTTTGTGAAACTGAAGGCTAACAATGAGAAGTAAATGCAGCCAAGAATTCACACTTCTGAGAGGTGGAAACCTCTCAAGCTACTTTGCCTAGGACCATCTGTTTGGCCACATGCTTTCTCTGGAGCCCCAGAACTGCTCTGACTAGTTATCCTATTGCTGAACTGGCTCATTCCCATTCTGTTTCCTTAGCTGAGGTTTTCTGAGGCTCATTTGTTAAAGAGCACCATCTGGGCTCCCTAGAAGCCTTCCTGGTTATCTCTGTCAAGAAATAAGCCCTTCACATCCCATCCTGATGTGTCACAGCCTGCTTTCTAGGAAGTTTAATTCAGCTGTTGGATAAGAGCAAACTCCCTTTCTCCCAAATCACAGCCAATTTAGGTCTGATTTTTCCTGTCTCAGGTAAGGCTGTGGCTATTGACACAGGGTCAAAATGTCCACCTGTGGATCATCTTTACAAAAATGGCCACTTACCAAATTGGCAGTGACTGAACAGTACTGTTCTCTAATGGCTCTCTGGTGCCATAGTCAGTGCAAGGGGTGTCCAGTGCCAGTGGAGAGCAGCAACAGTCATGTTAGTGATAGCTGCCTTCCCAGCTGCCTCAAAGCTTCACTGCTAGCCTTTTTCATGAGTTAGGAATAATCCCCAAGTCTGAATGCTTATAATTGTCCATGGTGGCCACCCTGTTTTCTTGAAAATCTTCCTCCTGCAACATATTGTTGAATTGTTGCACTAAATTTGGTTTGGGAGTGGAAGGAGGAGCGCATGCAAGAAGTGTTTTGAAGGTGAACTGCAAGAGTCGCAATGATTATTGTAGAAGACTAAGCCACAACTAAAAAATCCTTGTTTGTTCTCAAAAATTGCCAGTAGAAGCTTTGAGATTGCTCCTTCCTTAAAAGCTATTTCTCCTTGATGAAGTAATTGGAAGTTGCAAATGAACAAGCAATGTTGACAACCGGCGAGTAAAAACGATGTTGTTTCTTATGACAGCTGTAATTTTTTTTTTTAATGATGCATCAGAAAATTCAGGGCACTAATCTGTTACTTTGATGTCAGGATATGATATTTGCCTTTCAAGTCAAGGATACTCCAGTTTGCAGAAATAGCTGCTGGCCATCCTGAAGATCTGTGAGGATAAGCAGCCGCCTGTGGCTTGACAGGTAAAGTGCTTCTGAGTCATCAGGAATCACTGAAACAAAAGCAAGAGAGCAAGCAATGGCAAGAAGGAGAAGATTAAGCACAAATAGAGATTCTGTGAGCAATCTTAAAAAGAATGACATTAATTAAACATAATCTATCTAGTCTAATTAGTGAATACAATGACATAGAGAAATATCCTATGTTTCTACTGACTGTTTGGAAACAACAGGGCTTTTCTCTTCCAGTATAGGTGCTGGATGGTTTGGGACATTCCTACTCACCTTCACATTATTCCATCATGCTCCATAACTACTTACATGAATCATAAAACAAAGGACAAATCTCTAGACCATCTGAAGTACTTTTAAAATCTTCCGAGAGAAAATGAAAAACCTTTTTAGAAATTCTGCAGCTCAGTGTCTGTGTGGTATCCAAATTGTTGCCTCAAGAATAATCAGGGCAGGAGAAGCCTCACAGATTAGCACACAAGTTAGTGTAAGGGGATGTGAATACATCTGTCACAGCTTTGTTTGCTAAGGCTGAAATAGGTCGATTTCGCCCAGGAGTTTGTGGTGCCAGAGACGACGGCCTTGGGATATTGCCTGCTCCTGCAATACAGAGGGGATCAGGAGCAGGACTGTGACCTGTGACATCCCTTCCAGTCCAGACAGCTTTTGAGGTGCCTGTAGCGCTCCAGGGTGATGGGATATCCTTCATGTCACAACACTGATGTGTCCATGTGGGCACCATGAGGAGGAGAAGTAATCCCTTTCTCCCACTTTACTTCCTGCCTCTTCACAGTCATCTGCCCACAGTATGCTTCCCTCCACTTCACATGCCAGGGAGACATGGATATATATCAGTGGCAATGGTGTACAGCCTCTTAACTCACCAAGCCGAGCTCACAAGGAAATACCCAAAATTGGACAACCTGGCACCTGTGTTGTGTGTCAGTGAAAAATGACCAGGCTTGGACCATCCTTTCCCATTAGCCTTTTCCCTTCACATCCTCCTCTGCAATGAGGAAATCTCCATGACCATGCCATACCCCAAGGCATGCATTTTCCCCTGATCCCTTCCTTTCCTGAGTATCTGAACCACCAAGCTCCTCCATGGTATCTTTGGCGTTATCCCATTTCTTGCTCACTCCCTGTTCCCCAGTTTTGACTTCATTATATGTAAATCACTGCAACCTGCTGGAGCATTATTAAGCTGATGAGTGCATGTAATTTTCATACAAAATGACAGCTAATGTCTTCGGTCTCCACACAGCCCAACCTGCTTTGCAGAGAGGTTTAATAGCTTTGAGCAAAATCTGCTTCCCTTCCCTGTTATCATCCTCTTATCCATCATGCAGGAGTATGAGTATTGTGCCTTCAGGTTTGCATGAGAGATGTTACTGCCTTGCTACAGATGTCTCCAGAGTAATAGACTAGCATCTGTTGCTGAAAACCACTTTTTATTCCCTGTCACAGCAGATTTAGGACTTCTCTCATTATTCAATCTTTTTTTGGTGTACAAACACTTTCTGGAGTCTTGTCATCCTTGGAAAAAAAGTACATGAGAAATCCTGAGAGCATTTGGTGATTTGGGCAGGATCTCACCAGCGAGGGAGGGTTCAATGGGCTGCTCAGCACAGTCAATGCAGACTCTCATCCTGAAGCTGGCCCGAAGAAAGGTGATGCTCCAAACTGAGCAACCGTTTGGAGGCAAAGCTGGGACAGGGGCTGCACAGGCCCAGAATAGCTCCTCAGAAGTCCCTGGTTTGGCAGCCAAGTCCTTGATTTGACAGCCATCACTTGCAGGTTAGAGCTGCAGCAGGTCAAGAGGTGGGTGGCAGAATGTTCTCTTTTTGGGCCCAGGGCCCAGGGTGGTAGACTGACATCTGAGGAGAGAAGGTCACAGAAAAAGAAAGAAACAGTGTACTTGGCAGCTGCAAGTAGATGGATATCTGAATGCGGAGGAGAATAAACATGGTTTGGATATTGAGTTTTATATGTCTCTAGATGGCAACCAGCCTGGCTAAGCAATGTAAGCAGATACTGCACGAAAAGGGAAGAGTGCTGTTAGGCTATGAAATGTGAATCCTATTAAATCTCAACAATAGAAAATAGAAAATTTTATTTTGTCCTTTTAAGTCCCTAGGTTATTTGTTTGAGGTTTGAGGGGTTTTATATACCATAATTGTATTTTTTAATTTCTACAGTAAGACTTTAGAATACGTTTACACACAAAAATGTCATGGACTCAGGTACTCTCCTAATCCTCCTCCTGCTCTTCTCTCCCACTGTGATCCCTATGGATTATTCTGCAGAGGAGCGAGCTGAGTGCAAATGGATAGGCTCATCCCCAGACTTAGCTCACCAGGCACCTCTTTCTCACTGAGTTGATTGGAACCAGCCTGGCTCAAAAATATTAAGCCCTGCCATAATGGAATGGGGCATCATTCTGGGGTTGAAAAAATTCCCACTTTTACATAGGAGATGAGCAGACCATACATTTTAGCTATTAAGAATTGCAGTGTTAAGTGCTTAGCAATTTAGAACATAAATCTCATGATTTTCTGCTCAGGGAGGAGACTGAAGCAGCTAAAGACATTTGGGGAACTTTCATCACAGATCTCTGACTACAGCTTCAACATGTTTGTCCTTAAAATGCAGCCTCAATTCTTGATGTTGTCTGGGAGAAGACATGTATTGTGTTGTTCCTCATTGCATTTTCTACACTCTGCATTGGCAGGACTGAAAAAAAAATCCACTTTGCATATATGAATGAGAGGAAGAACAATAAAGGCCATGATTTTGTCACAGCTATTTCCATGACAAAACCTCAGACTTTTGAGAGGGAGTTTTCTTACTACAATGTCACTGTTGTTTGTCATGGAAATCACATTTCAAACCAAAAACAAAGCCCTGGCTTCACAAATTATCTGTGTTCCTCTTAGTCTGTGATGCTTTTGACAACACCTCTGCTTCACTATGTACACACAAAAATGTAAGTTAAATATGTTGCACAGGCATCTTAGATGTATTACAAATAGGTTCTGATGTGTACTCATATTAAACAAAAGAGTTTGTTTGTTTTTACATAATATGACCATTAAATAGTTGGCAGGAAAACAGCAATAAGAAGTTGGGAAAGAGAGCCCCTGGAAACCAACACCCTGAACTGTGTTTGGTAAACAATGAGTCTCATTCGGATCTCCTGGGGAGCAGCCCGGACCCGTGCCTTAGCTTTAGCAAACCTTGAGTGGTGTCACTTTCATGGGAGGACACGAAAAGGGACAAACCTTGCCTGTCTATAACACTGACAGCATCTCTCAGCAACAGTCCACATTTGAGTGACAGGGAAGCTCCAGCTGATGAGCTGCCCTGTGCCATGCTTTTCCCAAAAAGCCCTGGAGTCTTCAGCAGGATAGACTGACTTGCCATGCCAGGAGTCCTGAAGAACACAGTGACACACAGTGGACGAGACATGCTGGGACACCATCCCCTGAATTATGCAACATTTTTCACATCAAGAACAGAAGGAACATTATTCAGAAACTGCAGCACTATGGGATAACACCTCCTCAGGTATGTGGGTTATACTCAGCAAGTAATTGGTGCATCTTCCTAGCACAGAGCTAAATAATTTAGCACTTAGAATTTCCCAACTTAGAAGAATCTGCCTGAACTCTTGGTCAGCAGGTCTGGCTTAGGTGACCAGCAGCATCCCTTACCAACCTCCATGAAGAACAGGGAGAATCTCCACTCACTATGGACCCTGTCTGACAAGCATCACTCAGCCCCTGCCAGCTCCCAGAACCAGAACTTGTTTATTTAGCTAGTCCCCTACCAGGGTTTCTGGTTTCTCCGACAGGAGCTAGTTACCCTGAAATCATCCCAGTGCAAGCACAGAATATTCTTCTGGTGCTGGTTCTTCCGGTTAGGCAGAGGCAGCTCTGAAACTGAAACTGAGCCAGGATGGAGAATGCAGTGAGGAAGTAGACCACTGTTACCTGAGGCCACTTCTGACCTGAATGGAAAAAAGAAAACACACCGCCCTACACCAAAATTAAACTATCATTTGAGCTACTTAGCAAGTTAACAAAATTGACTGTGACCTACATACTAGAAAACTTTCGATATGTGGAAATGCCTCTTTCCATGGGAGTCAGGTCACTCAGTAAAATCTAGTTTAAAAATCCACACACACTTTTCTGAAGCCTCCATTGATCTCGCGGCAGAAACAGCCAATCTGAAGAAGCAGTGGGACATTTTTAAACCTTGGCATCTATTGGGTCAGGCCTGCAATGGTTTTAGTCTCTTGTCAGGGTAGCAGACAATGCTGACAGATGAACTGATTAGACTTGGTGTACATTGCAGTGCAGACACAGTAATTAGAGCTTAGAAACAATCATTTAAACAGAAAATAATGTATTACATGCAGAAGGTTCATTGCCTGCTGCCTAGAGGCAGCACCTCTACAGCTTCTATGCAGAAGTAAAACACATCTAGCAGAACACTGGGCATTAAATCTTTCTAAAAGTACATCAGCTAAAGACCAACAGCTGATGTAGTCACAGAAGATAACACAATTAAATATATATATTGAAAACTGTCTCTTAAAGGAAGATGGAAAAAGAAGCATTGATTTGTCTGTCTGTCTCTCTCTTTAAAACAGAAAGCATCTTTTATCTTTTTGTATCTAGCAATGCATATACAGGGAAAACACCAGACCCCTAATAACAGACACTTTGCATGGTCTATAAAGTGCCCTTTTCCACAACAGGGTGGAGGACATGTTCTTTAGACCAAATAGACTTCCCCAGCTTTCTTAGTATTGTCTTTTATCCCATATCAGACTCACACAACTTTTAACCACAGACTGTTGCAAACCTGGTCTTTGGAAATGGAGTCACCACACAGTATTTGCTCTGCTGTTTTTAAACAGTATTTGTGTGCAAAAGCTCAACTCACATTAAGAAGACAAATACAATACAAAGCTTAAAAGATAAGTTAAATGGACAGTGAAAATTGGCCTTTAATCTACTTAGGAAGTCGTTGTGATTAAAGTCTAGCATTTTTTTCTGTGCTAATAAGGGACTAGGCAAGATGGTCACTGAAGAGATGTCTGGGGAATAGCATATAAGCCATGGCTGGTGTTGTTGTTTTCTCTTTTCTTTCTAAATCATTTACTTTAATACATTTTGGGCTCTTTTGTGTATCAGTTTCATCAGATGGAGCATACAGACACAATCAAAAGATGCATACGTAGGCTTTCAAACTCCATCACAGTGAGTTCCTTTTTTCCAGCAGGCATCTGAGTGTGCTACCACGTAAGCAAACCTCCTTTTGATGCATGTTTTATGCAAACAAGCCTTTGCTTTAGGGAGCAGCAGGCCATGAGCTGGCACATACATCAAACAGCATGCAAATCCTTCCCCACCAAAGACATGGTTTATAGCATGCCATCAGACTGTAAAAATGTAAAACATCTGACAAATTCTGTAGGGCTATGGCATGATGGCTCTTCAGAACAGGCAGGCATTGCTTTCACAGAGCAGATGTTCTGCAAAACCTCCTCTGGAACACCTATGCCCTCAGCTGTATATTCAAAAGCCGTAAGAAGAAGCAATTAATCATCCCAATGCCTTATGGATTAGGAAGGAGAGGGAATGGTCATAAATCTCAGATTAAACCAAGTTAACTGGAGTTTGGATTATTGACTGATTTTCCTGGCAACTTGTTTTAGCTGCAAGATAAAAATAATATTAAGAAGGCACTGGTGTTTACTGGGAGATTTTGAAAAGTTCAAGGGTCACCTGATTGGAACAACTGCATTGCACGGGAAGATATCTCTTGAGGTAGAGATGCTCTCAGTTATCCCAATCTTTTCCAAATGAGAAATGGGAATGGAATGTTATGTCCCAAACAAAATCAAAGAGGTTTTGTGTGCTCACCACCTCTGAAAATGTTGTTATTAGAAACTGACAACTGAAAATAATTTTCCCTCTTCTACTCAGTCTTGCCACTCTTACCACTTCAGTATTTAAACACTGCCATGCAGTGGTTTAATAAGCAGCATGACTAACTTCTGTCTCATAAGGTACTTGCTCATCCTCTCCCTTGGGAAAGACCCGTGTGCAGTGGAGACTGCTTTTCTTATGCATACACACCAAAAAATATGTAATTACACAAGCACACACACGTCCATGTGAGTTTGTCAGAGAGGGCAAAATGAAAGCAAGCATGGCTGAGACCTCAGGCAGGGAGTGCTCTGCAAGAAGGCGGAGGTTGAGGCTCAGGAGGGCCCCCAGAAGGGGCTGCCGTGGCACATCTCACCCTTCTGGATACACCACAGCTGTGCTGAGAAGGTGTTCATTGTCTTTAGCAGCATAAACAACCAGATGCTCCTGGTGACCAGTGTGACTGAGTGGTTACAGAAAATTTGGAGTCTTACATGAGATTTAGCTGTAGCTGCTACATACAGTACCTGGTAATGTGGACCCTAAGAGCTTGACCAATTATCATATACCAGGATTTCTTACCAGTTTTGAGGAGTTTTCTCTATATTCCAGCATTTTACTGGGAGCTTTTTTTTTTGTAGTAGTGTCTGTTGTGCTGGAGTGACCTGGAGAAGAAGAAGCCATTTCCTTAGTACAGGAAGAAATTGTGGTAAAAATTAAATTTAGTAGAGCAAGTAGAGGCAGGAGAAAGGAATTTCTTTGTTTCTCTGTTTCTGGCAGTGAGAGAAACATATTTACAGGGAGCTTTTTGGAACTTGGCCTCTTTGAATAGGGAATATCTATAGCCATTCAGGAAATACATTAATGCAGTAGCTGTGCTATGTAAGAAGTTACCAGCTTCTAGTTATTGTCATAATGCAGGCTGGGTGCCCTTTAGTTGTTTGTGTCCCATGACTGAAGACAGGAATGCTCTTGTCCATTTTTCTAGATGTTTGTGCTCTCTGTGATGATGAATTTGTGATTTTTTTTAACTTGGATAGAAAATCCAGCAGTGGAAATGGTACTAATCCAGTGAGCTCAGCAAGTCTGAGCAGAAGGAGTCAGGCAGCATCACAGAGAAAATAAGTGACAGCAGACATAAGAAACTACAACTGCTCATCCAAATTCTAGGGGCCAAAGGCAAGAACTCAGCAGGACTGTGACTGTCAGCCTGTTTTGTATCTGAATTCTGATACTGGCTTTCCTGCTCAGGTTCTACATGAGTTCAGGCAGTGCTTACACAGCCATTTGCTTCTTGGGAACCTGTGGAAGTTTGTTTGCTCTTCTGTGATGGTTGCTGTTCTTCCGGCTGAGAAACTGAGGCATTTAGATGTTAAATAATTTACTTAAGGAGCTGCAGTAGGGCTTGGAAAACACACAGTTCCTGTTCCTTACTAGGCTGCATTGAGTACGCTAGACTGCCTTTCCAGTGGATCAGTGGCAAGGTTTAATAAAAGTTTCCAGATCTTGTGAGTTTTTCCATGAAGCAAGAAGGGGCCATCAGGCTATAGAAGGTGAGCCTGCAGGAGGAGAGCATCCTCTGGTGTTACAGAGCTGTTGTCCTAGCATTGCCAAATAATTTAGTTGATAAGTTCCTTAAGGAACCTACTGGGCTTCATCTCATACTGCCTAAAGCTTCACCAGTGAGAGCAGACAGAGTATCACAGCCACAGACATGACCTCCAGCTGCTGTAGACCTGGACTGGATTCCTCTGGGCTGCACCATCCTGTTCAAGGCAAAATTTTCCAGGGACCAGCTCTGGGTGCTGCTGGGCTGCCTCCATGAAGAGAGCAGCTCTGGCTGCAAGGATCCCAGCCATGGGCTTTCCACTGCTGCCTTGCTCGAGCTCCCCAGAGGCAGAGAACCTGTCTCCACCAGGCTGCTGCACTGCATGGTAGGTACACAAGGGTAAGTGAAGCAGGATGAGCAGGGCATTTGGAGTGGGTGTATCCACAAATCTGCCTCCATTTATGTTTCCTGCTTTTGCCAAAAAGGACAGCACAAAAGGGCAACATCATAAATACCACATTTTAACTGTTTTCCTAGCACTCAGAGTGTGAAATATGCACATGCCTTAACTACAGTCATGGCAAATACCTTTCAGTTCAGCCAACATCTTGGAGGATTTCCTGGCAGTTGCAGGTGGCACTCTGCCATATAGAGGGATTTAAACACAAATAAGAGCTGGTCTCTGTGGTAAGTGAGGCGCATGGATCCTTACAAAAATGTTGCCTGCAGGCATGTCAGACTCACAGTGACATCAGTCTCAAAGGTGGTACTGGCCTCCTGCCCACACTCAGCACACGTAAAGGCCAATTTGGCAAGGAGAAAGACATTGTGTGGAGCTGTTTGTACAGCAAGTATGGTGCTGCAGGTTGGGAAAATGAAATCTAGTATCACCTTGAACCATTTCTTTATCCTTCCTGCACTGAGAGTGGGACTAGACCTGAGTTTAAAGCAAAAAGAAAGAACAAAAAAAAAAAGGTCAGCTTTGTTTACTGCCACTTTTAGCTCTGTGGATAGCACCAGATTTTCATCTGTGCCTGCTTGTCTGTGCCCAGAAGCTTTGCTTATACTCTTTTGTGGTGGGAACCAGCATAGCAAAGCAGCTGGGACCAGCTTTTACTTCACCACTGAAAGAGCCCTCAGTACCTGCAGAGCTCTCCTTCCCAGCTCTGTCCTTAATCAGCTCATCAGGGCCTGGCATGTAGAAAGAGGATTCATGTAGCACCTGTTGCCTGCTGAGCACTGTGAAACCACTCCAACATTGACTCTCTGGGCACTGGATTCCTCTAGAGGGAAATGTGGCAAAACTGTTCTTGGAAATCCAGTGCTGTTCTTGGAATTGAGTGAAGTTTGCTGCTAGCAGTATCAAAGAATCAAATGATTCCTTCACATATTCTCAATAAGATCAGGGCACAATTTTAAAAGACAAAGCATTCTAAATAATCCTGGTATGTTTATGGCCAAGCAGCTTGACTATGACATTCCAACCTTATTCTCCTTTAGCATCAAGAAGAGGAGCCTATTTTCTGCCTTAAAATTTGAGAAAGGCAGAAAGATCATGGGTTTAGAACACTGTTCATCATTATACATAGTTTTGCTCCGTTTATTCATAGTTGAATTTTCTCCACTCCTCTCAAGTGTCACCCTCATATTTTTTCATTAAAATCTTAGGTATTCAAATTATAGATAGAAACCACAGTAGACATGGAATATTATATATTGCATCTTCCTCTCCACATGTGATTCAGTAACTCTGTCCAGTTACTCTGCTTGGGCTCCAGAAGTATTGTTAATTCTGTAATTTCTTCACAGAACTCAGCTTCCCTTTCTTCCGCCGTCTTGGGCCCTGGTTCTCCAGTCCCCATGTACATAAAGCACATGAGGGATTTAGCAAGGAAGAGGATATGGGACCAGACCCTGGCAGCATGCAGAGTATAAAGAAATTGGCTCCCACTGGGCCCCCAGCTGGCAACATTTACAGCTCTGTGGCTTTCACAGTAAAGCAATCCTTGTGCCAGAGCCCAGAAACAGAACCCACTCCCTGCTCCTGCTGAGCAGTGTAAGGGCAGGACACAAAGCTGCTCGGGCCTGAAGGATGGCATTTCATGATGCCTTTGCGATTGGCATCCAAACTACTCATCAAAGGTGTCATACTCCATTTTACATTACATTTGAAAAGAAGAAAGGCTATGTAACCTGTGCTAAGTGTCCAGGTGAAAAACAAACTGAACCATCCTATGTGTGGGTGCATCTGAAGCCTGTAGCTTAACTGGCAGTACCTGATAAAAATGAAGAGCACAAGGATTACGGTGATGGAGGAGCACACTTGCCTTCGCAGGCTGTGCAGACAGCCAAGGAAGCTAAGAACTTAGCAGGTACCTTCATTGTCACCCGTTCTTCCTCCCAAAGACCACCCTGTGTCCATCCATAGGTGCCTCCGTCTCTCATGTTCTGACAGAAGATCAATGACTCTCATTCTAAGCAGTTTCTTATTTCCAGCCAAGGTTTCAGTTGTTGCTCTGTTCCATTCTTTACAAAAACACAAATGTTCCAGATCCAGACCAAGACCCTGGCTCACGTCAGACATTTTTACTGCTTTTAAAACTTTGGCCAAAAAATATATTGCAAGTCTTGATCCTCCTGGCAACTTTTGAGGACATTTACATCTATGTAAAATAGCCCATGGATGAAACTCCTTGCAGAAATTACTCCGCTAGTTGGACTGAGAGACACCGAAGTAACTCAGGCAGAAAGTCCAACCCAGATATTTTGACTTGGTGCCATTCTGTGCTCTGTGTGAATAGGAAAATGAAGGTACAGAAACCAGAGCACTGCCAGCCATGTCTGCAGGAGCCCCCTTACAGATAGAGAGCAGACATTGCCCAAGGGTCTCTTCTCTTCGACTTCATTTTAAAATGTATCCCTAGGTACAATTCTTCCCCTGAGTTTCATCATTCTTAAAATCTTGGATTTTGCTGAGAGGTATTTCAGAGTCAGAATCAACTTTTCTGACTTTTAAGGCTTCTTGTTCCTGTCTCCTACACTGTTCAATGTGTAACAGCCTTGCAGTATGTCAGTCATGTTATACTACAGATAGCAATAAAAATGAAGATAATGCTAAGGATACATGATAATACACTATGATAGCAACAGTTTTTCTGTGGTTGGGCCATTAGAACAATAAATATTTGCTGCCTTGGGGATGGAAGGTTTTCTTTTTCCCCCTTTTATACTGAGTAGGGTAATGAATTTTAACTTCCACTGGAAAACAAAATAGTTCAAACTATTCTTGCCATCAAGGAAAATTGAGAAAAGACTTTGAAGAGCAGTATCAGTTCTATACCTCTTAAACAGTGGTAAGTAGCAATTCTGGTTTTGCAACCAGCTTTTCCAAGTAAGAGTTTTCATGGGCACCCACTCATCCTGATCCTGGTACAGCACTGTGGTTTCAAGTCAAGAGAACTACACAGAATTACAGGGGAAAATACTGTTAAAAACAAAAATGCTTCAATTTTTTGTTAATATTAGCTAAGAGTCAATACATTGTCAGTTTCCCAGTGTAAAATAAGGGATTTTTAAAATATTAAGATGCCAGAGGCTCCATGAGCTGAGAACATCAAACCCATAAATTACCGTCATGCCAAAAATAATGCATCTAGCTATCATAGGAGCTTTCCCCTGTCTACCAGAGAGAGGAGAGTGCTTAGACTGGTGGGGGTTAATGTCTGGGAAAGCATTCAAATTACAGAATCCACAAATGACTGGCAGCCCCCATTAAATTCGTTGTCTTGAATCAATTGGGAGTGGTGTAGGGGATCCCACAAGGGGTATTATCCTGTTTGGCCTTAAGCCACTCACTGAAAATATGCATATTAAAGGTGAAATTGAATTGCATAGATTTGTTCTCTAAATATTCACCATATGTTCTCATAAAAGTAGGTGCCAGACCCATCTATAAAATGAATTGTGTATTGTGTAGCTGTTTTCTTTAGGCGTTTCTTCAAATTCTTAGTATACAAGATGAGATCTCTAAACATTTGAGTCATATACAAGATGCAAAGTGAGTTTATTACAAATTTTTAGAAAGGGAGGCTTGACAGCCTGGATGTTTGTTTACATGTAGATTGCTCTGCTTCATGTAATTACAGTCATGCTCCAGTCCCTCAGCAGTTTCAACTTCTCTTTCAATCCTAAAGCAATTTGTGCTGTGTCAACTATTGGGGAAAAGGTAAGCATCTTCCCAGAAGGGACCTCATCTCAGTCATCATTAATAAACTTGTAACACAGAAAAGTAACCCAACCCATTCTCTAGTTAACAACATCTTGTGTGGTCTGTAAAAAGCTGGCAAAACCAGCTGAGAATTAAAGCCGTACAGAATATATGTTCAACAGTTATCTAGTAAAATAATAGGAATGTTTTAGTAGCTCCAGCTGGCCTGTGTAGCAACAGAAGAAAACAACTGTAATGACCTTGACACATTGACTACACAAATCTAAAAGATGTCTTAGGGCCCCTGGGTGAGACACATCAAAGAAGCCAGGAAGAATTTCTGCACTGAGTAGGCTTGGATTATGTCTTACACCAATTTCACTTGTAGCCTGTTTTCCAGGTCCTGTTAAATGAGGCTTGGATTTTCACAGGAAGGTGTGAAGGGAGAGGTGAATGAGAAATGAATGAGAAAGAAACTCATTGCCTTCCTGAAGCAGCCGTATGAGTGCTGCAGTATGTCCAGGCAGAAATGAGGAATCAGCATCCCAAGACATGAACAAGGATGATAGGTGCTGGACAGAAGAGGAGCATAGGGATTTGGGCTTCCAGGTAAGAGATATTCATGTCAACAATCAAGCACCCCAACCGTTCTTGCAACAGTTGGTGGAGCTACCTTACAGCTCTGCACAAAGCCCCAGAATGTCCCAACTTCCCCTTCTGAAGCACTGCTCAAAGGCATCTATAAAGACTGAATCCAAAGACACTAAATCCAAAATATTGGCTCTGGTGGAAATGAAAGGCAAATTTGTCTGTTAGGTGTCAGACTACTGAGCATGGTCTGGGCATTCTCTGAGCAAAGAGGGCTGGTACTCTCTGAAGAGCCTTCATTGGACCCTGGGAATGGCTTCTTGAAAGGTTTAAGACATGCTGTAGGTAAAGCATGAAAAAGAACTATGGCTGGGAGCAAGAAAAACCGTTCCTTCCCTTCCACCTCCTGCCTCAAGCATGAGAAACAACAACTAAGATCTCACAAGTCCCTCTGCATGAGCTTAGTGCAGGGATGCTTCCGTACTTTTGTTTATAGTACTTGTAGCCAATCTCTCAGCAGAGTTTCCTTCTCAGATCAAACACCTGGAATTGATATGTTGTACCTTGAGCTTGGCAATTTTTGCTGTTGTGATTCTGGACTTTGTATATTCCATGACTTCAGGTACTGTTCATGGGATGTGTTTCTCCTCCAAAACCAAAAAGGGGCTTAGAATCAAAGGCAAAGTGCTTTTTTAAACAAAGGAGGGGTTTTTTATCACCTAGAGACACATTCTGCAATCTGTTTGGTGATTTTTTTCCCTTGTTCACAATATCATTGGTGATGTTCCCAGGAAAATAACGTGAGGCTCACTAAAAATTGTGGCTTCTTGGGAACATTAGCTAAAGAAGCAAATGCTTGCCTATATTTCTGCTGCTTTCTGTAGCAGAGCTTGTGAGTTCCAGAGCATCACAAATTCCCATTTGTTCTTTCCTGTATTGTATTTTTACATTCTCATGATGAACTTGCACAACTCCACAAGGACAGACACTCTTCATCCTTCTCATAATATGTTTATCATAAAAACTCTTATTGGCCTGAGGCCGCATGGTTTACAAGCAATGAAGGTGAAGTTCCTTCTCCCAGCTCTTACAAAGAATCACAATATTTTTTTGTGTTTGATTGAAGTCTGAATGTGGTTATAGTGCCCACCTTGAATATAATTTTGTTTTTTCTCTGACATAACAATATGTTTATTGTTGATCTCACTTTATATGGATCAGATACACATAATAGCTTTTGGGATATTGTTTCAGTAATATGTTTTATTTGGTAAGCTCCTAAGAAAGTAACCCCTGTAGCTTACATATTCATAGTAGTTTAAAAACAAAAACAAAACCAACAACAATTGACAACAAAACACAACTCTGATGGGAAATGCTTCAGTAGAGATGAGACGGTTTACTTTGTGACAACTTAAATTTAGCACTATTTCTACACTTTCTATGGGAAGTGTGTCTTAATAGTGCTGTCATCTCTTCATTGGTATCCATATCATATAGAGAATTCATAACATACCAAAGATTTAAAAGCAAAGACCTGGAGTGAAAATGGCTATATTCATATGGCCTACACTCATTTCAAATGATACAATTCAAGGCTTTTTAAGAATAAGAGGAAAAGAGAGACCTGCTCACCAGAGAGATATGGACACCTTACAGATGTTAATTAACGATGTCTGGACCTCTGTTTTACAGTTCAAGGTTTCAGAATTATTCAGGAGCATTTTTTTTAAATTACCTATTACCATACACCACAAGTTTCCTGCAAAGTCTACCCCAGATTTTTTTTTAATAGCTTCCCCTTTACAGCTAGAACAGAAGATGGTGCTTTTAATGGCCTTTAGTAGGACCTTGTGAGGTCTCCTTTCCAACAGGCAGGCAGCTAGAACCGAATAAAATTCTGCTGTACTCGCAGAAGAGATGAGCATGCGGTATATGAGTAGGAGATAATACACAGTCTGTTTGTAAGTCCTACTTCTAAAGAAGGTCATCATGCTCCCTCTGTCATAGTCTCTTCAGGTCCAGGACTTTGCACAAGGAAACCTGTCACTGCATGATTTTCACTTTAAGTCTCCCTCTTCTGATTCTGTTCTCAGATTCACCACAAAGAGTAAGGTGCAGCATTCCCTGTGGTGAAATTATCAAAGGCTCTGATACAGCAGGTCACCTTAGATCCTTTCTGTTGTGTTGCCAAGAACTCCATGCACTTCCAGGATGCTTTCTCAAGCCTGAGCCCATGTGTTGAGCATAGGTTTGTCCCCAAAAGGTGTTATATTGGGTCACTTGTTTCCCAAGTGTTGCGGGGCACTGCCCAGACCTGAAATCATGTCAAATCAGTCAGATTAAACAGAGGTGATGAGATCTGGTGACAGACACGAAGGACAAATTGGTCTTTTGGAAATCACCTCAGCTTAACATCGCCATCATTAGCTGTTAATCGAAACAGAGCTGGATATCTGACATTATTGAACAAACAGATCTTGCAAGGACTGTGTGGTAAGAATAGCTCTGAATAGTTGCAATGATAAAATCCAGATGGATGAGTCATCCATTTTCTAGCCATGGAAACATTGGTGAAACTGTTTCTATTTTGGATACAGGTTAGGCAACTCTGTTATCCTGGATGTCAGAGAGGGATGGAAAATTATTAATTGCTCAAAATGGGGTTAGGAGAGCTTGTAGTCCTCACACTAGATGAACCAAATGGAGCTCATCTCCAAAGGAAAGTGTTGGTGACTGAATGATGCAGAAGCCCTGAGAGTTTCAAATCCCTGACTTGAGAAACTGAAGGAAGGAAATGGAGGAAGGATGACTACAACCCTAGAATGAGGTACCCTGATGAGAAGTGAAGAGCTACAAGAATGTTTCCCTGATGTATTTATTTCCTGCAGAATGAAGACAGGTGGTCTTCATGATTTGACCAGGAATGCCAGAATGATTTAACATGTCAAGATTCTCTCATGCAATATTGAAAGCAAAATCTCTGGAACAAGGATAAGGGAGGGGGCAGAAATCGCAGACTGGCACACAGAGCAAAGAGATCACTTCAAAAGACTAGCAAAATTGCACACAGCTATATTTATTTTCAACTGAACAATTTTGGATTCCCTCCCTTGTACTGAGTTGAAAGAAGAAGGAAAAGAACACCCAACTCTCTAACAGACCTGGGACCTGCTCATTTCTGGAAATGTCCCAGGGGGTGAACATTATGTGGTGAAATGTTTGCAGCAGCAGTGCTGCCTATGTAACAGAAGGTGCATAGGGAGTGCTCTAGTAAATTATTCATGGGCAATAAATAATGTATAATATGTCTCAAAGATTAGGGAAGTGCACTCTGCAATGTACACAAAATTTCTATTCCAGAAATAATTTTTATTTTTGTTTGGATAGTTTTTTCTCATTTGCTCTGTGGGTAAGCATGACCCTGCATGAGCCTGGGGGTATTTTTCCCACATTTTCCATGTGACAATTCTCACATCTAATACACAGACTAAAACAAAAGAAATGTTCTCCTCATCCTGTCTTTATTAGAATTTATTTATTTATTAAGTTCATATATAACCCGGCTAATTTGTTAGCTTTATGCACACATGCATTTTCTTGGGGGTGAATTTGTCTCTGAACCATATTATCCTGTTGGGTTTAGTGGTAGTAAGAGCGTTTCCGATGCCAGTTATAGTGCAGGTTCTGTAGCAGTGTGTACTGCATCAGCCTCCTGTGAAATAAGCTCTCCATCCTTGGGAGGTCATAAACTAGGATGTGAGAAGTTGCAGCTGGATGATGAGGTAACAAGAGAGCAAGATATCATGTCCTAATTAAAGGACTTGGCTTGCTTCCCACTTGGCTTCTGCAGTAAAGGGAGTTACTTGGAAAGTTACTTGTCTTCCTACCTCATGTCTGAATAATGTTTATTAATCATCACTGATTTCTCAGTGCACTTCTGCCCTGTGAGAAACAAGGGAGGATCTTTCTCTTTCCATTTCACTCTGTGGTTTGCAGCCTGGATGACTCAGGCTAATCTGGGCTATTTCTTCCCCTTTCATTTCAGGTGATGTGTTTACCACACTGGTCTGGGCTGCAGAACAGCCTGACCTTCCCCATTAACTATTTAGAAAGAACTAAGAGAAAGAACTTTAGACTAAAGTAATGTGTACTTTTGCCTAAGATTCCCTTCCTCTACTCTTATGATCTCTTAGACAAAGACAGTTGAAAAATGCAGTAAAGTAGTTCATACACTCTTTCAGAGGGACCAGTAAACTTTCTTTGAAGACGTAACTGTCCTGTTATGTATTTATTTACAGGAGAAAGTCTCAGGGGTAGTTCCAATCCAATTTCACACTTAGGCTCTTCTTTCAGTGAAGATTTAGACCAGATTTTAGGAAAAATTTCCTCACCGAAAGAGTTGGAACAGATTGTCCAGGAAAGTGGTTAAATCACCGTCCTGGGGGCATTTAAAATACATGCAGTTGTGGCACTTAGTGACATGGTTTAGTGGTGGACTTGGCAGTGACAGATTAATGGTTCAAGACAATGACCTTAAAGTTCTTTTCCCAGTTAAATGATTCCATGATACATATCAAAGTTCCTTTTCTTATTATTTAATATGTCTCAGTAAAGAAGTGGGAGAGAAAAACCTATAAAATTTTTTCATTGTTTTTACTTAACTTTTAGAGTGTCCTCTCTTGTACAAGACAGATATCTTGTAAGTCTTGACACAAATATTTGAACAGGGTCTGATTACTCCCTGGAATTAAAATGGTAGCCATTAGCAGAACAGATTTATAGTTACGGATTCTAAATTATGTTTAATCCAAAAAGTCATAGAAGATGGTGATTCACCTAGTGAAGAAATAGCCACAATAATATAGGCACCAATTGAACTGAATACTTATTTTATTTAAATACAATACCTACATCCAGTTTGGAAGTTAATAATTTGAAAGATCCCATTTATGCTTCAGGTAGTTAGATCTTACAGATACTCCAAGAAATCTGCAACATAAATACACCAAAAAGAAAAATTTCTTTAGCAAAAAAGGTTACTTGACTTGAGTCTATGATTAATTATTTGTTAATGATGAGTCATCAGACTGCAGCTGTACACATCTTGGCTGCTTCCAAGGTTTCAGATTTGTCTACTTTGAGTACTTTAAAAATCTCATTTCTTGCTGAAGGGCACACATGCAATTTAAGAGACCATCATATTATCACACTATTGTTACAAACTGCTTTGCAAACTATCCTCAAATTGACCTACTTTGCTCTTCAAACCAATTTCTCTGGAAATGACAGATGTAATTGGCATGAGTGGCAAGTACCAAATTCAGTGGAAGATGTAAGCATAGGAAACATTGAAAAGAAATATGCTCCTTGCATTAGAAGGATGAAGTACTCCAAGTACTTTGGGGAAATTACACTAGGAAAGAATATTCTCTGTGACAGCTAGAAGCAAAAAAAAATTAATACATCATCATACCTAAAAACTATCAACTGGAAATCAGATGGTGATCAGCAAAGATCTGTTATTCCATAGCTCTCCAAGGTTAAGAATATCTGCTCCTCTCCAAATCCATGTAAAAGTATATAGCTCTTCCTCGGTTAGCTTTCTCTGATAACAGGTGACATTCACAGCCTTCAGGAGTAGCTCCATCTAGGGCTGTGTTTCAGCAATCTACCCTGAAGATGGCCAAAACAACAATTATAAGGGTCCAATTTGGTCAAGCTATATCACTATCAACAATTTCGTTCCCACCTTATGTCTAAGTGTTCACCGAGAACAGAGAGTTCAGCAAAACTGCTAAACTGCAAAAGACAGTGAGCAAATTTATTTAGTGAAAATGGGCTCCGAAAATTTCCTTACTTCACCGCACCCTACTCTTAGCCAAGTCTACTTGGCTGACGCTTTCATGTTAGCCTTCATCTCAGTTGGCCCCACATTCATTCCTACTCTGCTGACTGGATGAAAAGAAATCCAAGAAGTAAATGCTGCCTCAGTAACTCATAAAACTGTGGTTTCACTGAATGGTAATAGTGCAAAGACTTAATACCTCCACACAGAGGTACTAAGACTAGACAGTCCTTGGCCTCATTCTAACTTCCCACTGTGCACAGAAGAAAGCCCTTGGCATTGCAGGAATGAAACCTCCTTCCCCATTCTCCCAATTAGATTTTTCTCTTGTCTTGGACTCACTGTTGTGGTTTTAAATTCTTACAGTACCTTCAGGCTCTAGCATCACACCTATTCATTAAAAAGTGGAATCATCTTAAAATCATCTTCTACAGAGGTAAAGACTGTGACCAAGTAACTTCTCATTTAATATACCATTCCCATCTTTTGGATGACTTGGCAGTGCTGTAAGGAACTGCTGCTGTAAGCCCTCAATCAAACAGTCTAAAAATAGTCACATGCCTCAGGATTGTCTATTTTGTTCTTTCTGCCTGTTCCACAGAGAGCTGTCAGAACACCATCACCATACAAACTCACGTGGAAAATTTAACAAGCAGCAACCAGCAAAAAATGTGAAATTTGAAGGCTTTTCTGACAACAGTGAGCAGCTATTCAACAGCTGAAATCAATGGGATGGGTTGTGAGAGTCTGTCACCTCTCAGCAACGCCAGTAAAGATCTCACCATTTCATCAGACTCCACAGAGGCCTTACAGAAGACTCCCAACTCCTGATGCATGAGGTCTGGGATGCTGTTCAAGAGCTGACATATGTACTGCAGAGAGACTGGCTGGTTGCAAACAGATAAACTGTCTTATCTGGTGTGGCAAAATTTGTGTTTCCCAGCAGCTGCCAGATGTTGTCAGTTCTCTCTTCAGAAGATGAAAAGGCTAGGAAGACATGCAAACTGTGGACGATAAGAGGATGTGACTCTGACCCCCGGGCCTGACAGTTGATATCAGGCTGTTCCCGTGGCTCTGCTATCCCAAGTACATGGCTCTCCACATCCTCTTGGTTTTCATACTCAGATAGCAAATTCAACCTGGCATGCAATTTACAGAAAAGTAACGTACCAGTACAAGAATGAGCTTGTACCTGAGGAATGTCAGGATCTTAAATGTCAGGATTTTAAACCAAACAGCTTTTTTTTTTTCCAAATGCCTTGAGTTTTGCAGCAATTAGGAGCATGAAACAATCTGTTTAACATCAGGAGGAGTAGAATCATCGCAGGACATGGTCTGCCATCATAGGTTTCATCACATGCTCAGCTAGGTTAAAGACACTGAAATAAACCATTCCCTTTATGGGAGAAACAGAACATCCAAAAGCTGGTATTAAGTCTTGACTGATGGACTTTTCTTTGACCTCACACTATCTGTGTGTGCACAACTAACTGTGTAAATTTATTTACATCCTGGTATGGGATCAAGCATGGTATACCGTAGCAAGAAAATAAGACATGAGTTTCCTGGAGCACCTTCTGTTGCAGTGAAAATTGTTGATTTGAAAGTTGAATCAGTAGCTATTTGAATGCTAGTACTCCTCAAGGTAGGCAACATTCCTCAAGGAATTTTGTTTTGCAAGGGTTTTTTTTCTCCTAAAATTAGATGGATAAAAAATGGTTTCATTTCTCATGCTTATAATTATGTTAGTCCTCTACTTCATACTACCTAGGGTAAAATATATTAAATAAGATTCACCTTAGTTGCACTGAAAGTATTTCTTGTTCTGTTTGGCGTAAAGAAGTGGGACCATCACACCATGGATGCTAGACTGTCCTTGAGGAACCTCAGTAGGGTAAAAGGAAACTTCTCATCTGCCTTCCCCTGATGAAGCTTTACCTGTTTTTATGAAGTAACTAACACCTCCATCGTGTGTCTGACCAAAAAGTTTAGCATGTGCTACTAACATCAGTTAATATCTCTTTAATTTAAGGTTTAGTAATTTTTGATATATTGGAGACTAAGATTCTAAATTAAAACTGAAATGGTTTTTGTACCCTTTACATATTGGCCATAGCCAGGGGAATCGATATGAAATGTGTATTTATATACAAATATGGAAATTCATTCTAAAATATGAGGTCTCTTTCTCCTGGAAGATCTGACAGAATATTGGAAATCCTGAATATCATTTTGCACCCTGCAGCGAACTGATCAAAGGAGTGCTCTTCCTGAACAATTCCTTGCTCCTTTCCATCCCATTTACTATGTCCTTGTGATTCCTTAAGAAAAAATGACAAATAAAAGTTCATAATTTCTCTTCTAAAATGGAATGCATCAACATGATGCACTCGCTGTCCAGCCTTTTGGAGTGAGAGCCTGAGTGCTAGGTGACCTTACTTGCTCTTTGTGAGCCAGTAAACCCACTCAGGCAGCTGTGTTATATGCAATTCCCTTCAGTGTACAGCATTCTTTCTTCTAACTGTTTTAATCTCTGTTTTACAAAGGAAATCAGTGTATGCAATGTATGAAAAACAGCTCTATATGCCACTCCCTTAACAGAAAAGGACTAACTGGAATTTCAAGAGAGCTTGACTACATTTGCATTTTAAAACAAACTTTGGATTTAGCTTCCTTTTTTCTTTTGCATTTTGAAGCATACTGGCCTCCCATCATTCAGTTACAATCTCAAACAATCCCAAACAATTCAGCTATGGCCTATGAGTTTTCAACCTTACCCAGAGGTAGGTGTGTTCTCATACTTCTGCAAACCAAACTCTTAGCTCAGAAACCCTTAACTTGATCCCTAAATGTTTGCAGCAAACTACATTTCTCTGCAAAACTGAAGAGAAGTGGGAGATTCCCTTCAGTTCCTCCCCTCAGCGAGGGTGGTGTCAGGAGCACAGTGCGAACACCAGCTCTGATCCAAAGCAGAGCCTCTCAAGGAGACAAAACTTGCTGTGCTCCATTTTTGAAGCACACAGAGAGGATGAGGAAGACAGTGACTAACCCAGGTCCCAAGGGGGCATGGTGGGAAGCTGGACCCTGGCCTTCATTTGTAGATTCTATTCTAACATGGGAGGTAACCCACACCTTATAGCGTGAGTGACTCAGTTACATCAATTTCTTGAATATACTCATACCTCAGGATGTGAGTGAGACTTGCTGGAATTACACTACACTGATACGAGACCAAAAATAACCCACCTGATGCTCAAGGTGTCCAGGGTACTAAGGTGCTGTCTCTGAACCGATAGATTAGCCCTAAACCAAGTCTATCTATTTCCTGCCTACATCAGTTATTTTTGTCTATGAAACTTAGATACATTTTGCAAGTGAGACACAAGTATGCCTCCTGCAGCAAAATCTTTTATCTCCAGTACAAAATCAACAGGGAATCTATTTCAGGGGAAATAGATTCCAGTCAAAATCAACAGGGAAACAGAAACCAGTATGGCTCAGATATGGACAAATTCACCTTAGTTCCCTGAAATCTGAAACAAAGACAGGAAAGGAATCAGTCACAGGAATAAAAGCTGCAGTTAAACAGTCTTTAGTCTGCACTTTTTATGTCACACTAGAGGTCAGAGAAGCAGTGTATACTTATCCCTGAAATGACAAATGAAGATTAAATGAGACTATTCATGTGGAATTTCACTAGTATCCTGAGCACATGCTGCTGTGAAATGTGCACAGGGTTAGCATTCCTAGCCCAAGGAAAACAAAGCCCCCATCTAAAACTTCCATGGTCTGGAGACCATACAGAGGCTGCTGCAACCTACTTTACATGACAGTGCCAAAGAGCAAAAAAGCCAAGGCAAAGATTCCCATTTTCAAAAGTGTGCTTCCATCCTGGCTGTGGTCTTGTCCCTGTGCTGACTGCTGTGCCAGCCCTGGAGTATGGCATACACACATCCCCTGTTTTTTAGCATGGGAAGTGAGTGTCCCATCAGCTTCTGAGTCTTCTGAACTTCCTGGAGCTTTCAGAGCATATTGAATTAGGGAAATGTTCGCAGGCAAGATATGACTGTTTAAATCAAAAATATTGCTGATATGTTTCATCTGTATTGTCAGCTACTGATTCTAGACAGCGTTTTTTTCATTTATGCAGAGGGACTGGGCATACATGTGTGATGAATAAAGAAAGCACTTGCTTCCTTTGCAGTCCAGGATCATCACTACCCATTCTGTGAGCCAGTCCTAAAGAGACTGACTTTTACCAACTGGTCCCCAGTCACCTTTTCTCCAGTAGTTTAGGAAGTCCTACAACACCCACAGTGGTTCCAAATCCACTTAATATTTCATCCTTTTTAGCTTTCCTCCTCTCCTCTCCTCTCCTCNTCCTCATTTTGCTCCTTATCTGAGATGCACAGCTATGGGCTCACCCCACCCCTACGTGGTACCCAAGTTCACTGCCTCCTCTTTCTTTTCCCCTCCATCTATTCCTGTTTCAGCTCCAACCCATCCCTCCCCGTTGGCAGTGCACAGGGACTGGAAGTGACCTTCCTTGCCACCATCACCCTCTTTAAACAGTTGCCTTTTCATTAATCCAGGCTATGTGTATACATGTGACTCTTTGGGTAAAAGTCTAGACAGCTGCAACTTGGCAACCTTGCTGGAAGATCTCCATGGAGTAAGGTTTGTTAGCTGTTGGGCCTTAGTATCCAACAGGAAACAGAAATTTTACCTCAGTAACTAGACAAATGTAGTACTAATTTCTGAAAGTAAACATTATCCTGCTTTTGTCTCCTATTTTCCTGTGTCACACACGTAAGCATGTCATACTCATTATCTTTAAAAAATCTCATTTGGCCAAAAGGTTGGTTTGGGCCTAGAAGAAAGGTCCAACTAGGTCACATTTTTATAGATGATGACTCTTATTTCCCTGTTCTGTCTGCACCTAGCTGTCCCTCTGCTGCTGTCCTTAATTCTATATCGGTTTTCTAGGATAACTCTCATTGTACCTTTCTGGACAAAAGATTTTGATCCCTGACATAAACCCACACCAACTCTGCATTTAATGCACTTAGAAGAATGTATTATGAAATTACCATTTTTCCTGTACACACACTTATTAGACATAAATAAGATACCATAGATATCATAAATGGCACTTTGATTTGAGCTATTTCTAGGAAAAGAGCAGACATTCAAACCAGAAATGATTTCAGCAGATTTACGGAGCTGTGTTTTAAATTTTGTTAAGGAGAAGCAGAGAAGAAAATGTGTCACATTTTCCATCAATTCACATGAAACCTCAGTGTACTCTCTGAAACACGGTATCCCTGATTCTTCTTATCCAGGAGCTTCAGCAATTTGGAGAGCCCACAGCATGTGCCAAAAAGAAAACAAGGATGAGGGAATGATGTTTCTTTGCATGCGAGACCTGGCTGTGCCTTACTAAATACAAACCCAGTTCATCATCTTCCAGACACTACTTCATACCAACAATTTTCCTGTCTCTTTAATGCATCTGTCTGTTTATCTATTCCCAAGTACCATCTGCTTGTCCTGCTCTCTCGCACCGCACATGTTCTCAGCGAATACACCTCCAAGGTGACAAATGAGCAGTCGAGCTAATTTCATCAGGATAAACAAGAAAGCAAGAGCCAGATGGAAAGCCATGGAGAGAGCCAATGTCATCTGGGGGGAGGAGAGAGTGTTTGGAGGAAGAATCACCATAACAACGGCAAGTGCAAAGAAGAGGTTTCTATTCTGTCTATCCCACTAATTACTATGAATATTTTATACTTGCCCTGTGGTTTATCCATGTCTAGATCAATGATTTACTGGCAGATGGCTTATTTTGTTCTGGACTGGTTTTTTTCCCATTAAGTTTAAATGTTTTGATTTTCATGAAGTTCGGGGGTTAGATTTTTTTGTTTCCCTTTTAGGAATTTGGACTGTTTTTATCAGATGCTTACAGGGAAGGAGCACTTGAAGGAGTTTAATGACTTTGTGAATTCCAAAATGAGAGCACCCTTTTATAACAGATTTTAATTTTTGTAAAGACACAAGTGGCTTGTTGATAATGTTCATTCAGACCCTGCTTTCAGTTTATAAATACCCTTTTGAGACTGTAACTTCTCTCTGTATCACACTTCCAAGCCCTGGCACAGCATTAAGAGCTTAAATAATACTGACTACATTGGCAAAGGTCCAGCTAACTTCAAAGCACCAAGATCTCTCTGCCTGTCAAAACACAAAGATTGTAGCCATTTAACTAAACTGGTTTTAAAACACCCTTTAAATAAAAAAATGCAAAGCTTAAAGAGTGTGTGTGTGTGTGTGCAGCTTTAAAACTGTTTTACATTGTTTTAGCCTTCTTCAGGAAGAGACATATCCAAAAGTGACAGAAGAAAACTTAAAATTGAGCTAAATATGTTTATTTAAGAGGACAGGGATTTTTAAAACATGATTTTAGTTCAGTTTTCAGTTCAATTTGTGCTTGAGGCATATTTGTGCAGCACAAAGCAGCACAGGGCAGGTGCATGTTAGCTGCTGCATGGGGAGCTAGCTTAGAGCTGGAAGAAAAACTCTTTGGCCAGGTTAAGAAACTTGTTCATAAAAGGTACAACATGGTGTCTTGTGGAGATATTTATGCTAGCTGGGCCTTCCCATAGTACATTTACATAGTAGAAGTCAGTGACCTTACTGCAAAGGACAATCTGGTTTATAATTTCTAGTGACACACAATACACAGCTAAGCCAGAAGGTTGAGAAATCTCTCAAGTTCCCTGTCATTGCATTCAATAATGGCCCAATGAATTTAACAATACAGGCTCAGCAAGCACTTTATTTTGCTAAAATGAACAGACAAAGCACTTTAAAAATGTCTCTGGCTTTTGTACAATATCAGTATCATTCCACGTGAATTGGCTCCTATAGCTCATGTCATATAAAAAAAAAAATCTGAAACCACCACGATCTGACTAAAATACCCCTCTACCTGACCTTCCCAAAGTTCAATTTCAATCCTGTGTACACTGAGAGATCTCTTCAAGGACTAATCTATCTTCTAGAAACTCCTATTTCACGCTTTTCAGTTAAATGCCACTCAGGAAAAAAAATTTGCTCCCTCCCCCAGTGAAATATAAACTTTCACTTTGAAGATACCTTTTCAAGCAATCTGCTTTAGACCTTTGCTATAAGAAAAGAGTCATTCTGTATGCAATACTATCATGTACTATAACCATTGTCTTTTAAAATGGTTTTAGACTCTGTAAAGTAAGAGTTCTGTCTTCATGAACAGGAGCTGTTCTGTTGAATGGTGCAGAGTCACACCGTGTGCTGGAAGACTTTGCTCTTTGTCTCCCTTCTCTTCTCACTAAACACATGGTTCTCCATCAGCTTACTCAGCCAGTTTGCTTTTGTTATGTTAAACACTCATGGAAAGATTAAGGCTTGGATTGTCCTATATTCCTGTGTGTTCCAATTGCACTCAATGCTATTTGCATGAGAAGCACTATTTGATTAAATTTTGGGCATGGTATTATGTGGCAAGTTTGCACAATACAGCAGGGGCCTAGGCTTAATAAACAGAAGGGTCCTTCCTCTTCTATAGCCTAAGATCTCTAAGGGAAAGACCATTCATGTGGAAAAGGGTCCTTAGTAAAAAGCCTGTTAATGATTAAATTTGAGTCTTAAAATCTTATCTAAGATTTTTCTCTAAGTAATGTTGTACTCCTTGGGAGACAATACCATGGTAAATCACACTGTGTGTTCTTCTACTTGTAAATAAACAAATCATATTCTATGCCTGGAGAATACACCCAAAACTGGAAAAATAAGATATTTTAGGATGAAGAATGTTACATATCTCTATGTGTAAGTAAAAGAAATGTATACAGTTTGCATATGGAACTAAAAAGGAATAGAACTTGCCATAAATATAGCCCTCACATGAGTATCTGCTAGTGGACTGGTATTGTAAGAAAGAAGTTCACATTTCACTTTTGTAAGATGTGTAAATAATCTCCATAGCAAGGCAGTTTCAAAAGAACAGGCACACCTGCCTACACACAAATGATTGCAAAATTTTTGCCTCCTCAGCAGCCATGAGATGCCCAAAGTCAACAGAACCAGAGAACTTGAAGTACCTCAGAACTTTTCCTGAGCGAATATCAGGAACTCTGGGAGGCAACTTCATCCAGGGCCTCTCTGACAAGCCTCCTGTAGTCTGCAAGGACAATAGTACAAGAGGAAAATATTTGGTCACCTCAAATTGCTCTATTTTCAGTAGCACCCCCTCCTTTCCCCTGCCCACAGCACAGACATACAGGTGATTCTGAGGATCAGGCCTGGCCTGGGAAACCGTAAGTATCATTACAACCCTTTGACCTTTTCTTCTGCCTTTTTTAAGCTCTGTTATTTCTGTTTCAAACACTTCATCTATCTGAGGATGGATAGATGGATGGATCTGCAACTAGTGACCTTCTATTCATTGCCAAGGTGGAAAAAGCCAATGGACTCAGTTAGCAATGGACATATGCCCACCAGTATTGCTTGCAATTATTTTCACGTACCCTGGATGAAATGATCATAATCCACATTCTCCCTCTGAATACAGAAGGTCTTTGGATGAGTAAGCAGCATCCTGAAATCGGTGAAGCAACTGCATAATGTGCAGGTGCTCTGAAGAGAATTACCACTTCCCAGGGCTATCAGGACTGTATAATATTAAAAAAGATAAATCCACGAAACAAGCCTTATATAACTTTTTGTAAAATGCCTCTTCATCTATCCCTTTGTTAATCTTTCCTTACAGTGACTGCACTTTGTTGAGGATCTCACTCCCACTGTACCTGAAATAAAACATGATATGTCTTTTGGCAAGATCAAAGCTGGAAATTTGTACCAGGACAAGAGACAGTGAAAAACCTTTAAGAAAATCAATTTCTAGTATAAAAATTCAAATGCAATAGCTTCTGTTTAATCTTTGCAGAATGCTTATTTGACTAAGATTTACATAAACACATAATACTTCAAAACAGTACAGATCCCAAACTGAAGTACAGTCTTAATAATCAATAGTCAGCTTTGTTGTTGATTGTAGTGATGAGCAGTAGAAAATCCGCTGCTACATTTACCAGGTCCTAAAAATGAATTATAAATGTGATAAAGGAAGGGAGAAAAAAAAATCTGCAGTAAAACACTGACCCAAAAAACCACACCTGCTCCTGCAGTTGTACCATCTCAAACCACATTTATTAGAGCTCTTTGCACAAACTTTACCATTCTCCAGCCTGCAAAGCTGCATATCAGAGGAAGAAGTTCTGGGTTAGGACTACCAAGTGAAAGGTTACTTTTCTGGTAGGTTCAGCGTCAGGACTAAAGGATTTAACTTCACTACTGATGTAAAATTGTTTGGGACTTTTCAGCTTTGATGCCCGCATCTAGAAATACTTCTCAGAAATACTGTCCTTCCTCACAGCAGCTTTGCAGAGCGTAGCAACCTGACACATGCAGAGCATTTTAAGATGCACATTATACACAGCTTTATTATTAATAGTGCTGAATGTTCTCTTTTCCTACGCAAAAATGAACCAGGTCTCCTAAATAAAATAATTTTAAGCACTTTATGGAAATGAAATATTAAGAATAGGACATTAAAGAATCATTTTGGACTGTCTTTTATCTCTGCATGTACACAACGGTCAAGCACAGCTTCGTTTAATTCTGCACTAGCCTAATTGCTGGGTACCTTCCACATCCATCTGTGTGCATTGTGGTGAGTACGTGCACTGAGGCCTTAATGACTCTGACACCTGCTCAGATGAACAAATGGACTAGAATTATCACCGCTAATATCATCCATACATTTAAGATGCTCTTAATTTAAAAGGAGTGCCAGTGCACTGAAATAAATGAACTGGTAAGATTACTCCAGTCAGGATGCAGCTGCAGGAACAGTGACACGTCCCCAAGACCATCCTCTGGCAATGCAACTGGAGTGACTGCACCCACACACCGAAGAGTGGGAGCCCTTGAAGCAGGGAGCTCCTGTGGGGAATGTTCCTGCCAAAGATACTTAGGAACGGGGGGTGGGGGATGCTAGTTAGCCTGGATCACCACTGTGATAGGGAGTATTTTAAATCTATAACAGCATAAAAGACCGAATCTCGCTGACAAGAAATGTTCTCTGGCATTGTTCTGTTTACTGCGACTTAATTACTAGTGAGCCCAGAACAGAAGTGCCACAGTGCATAGGGCAAGGCAAGACACTTCAGTTCAGTGCCCATTACACAAAAATACCACTTTGTGTTTTCCATACTATTAATAGAATCCTTATGCAATTTTCTGCTCCCAGAAAGATTTGACTATTAAGTAGCTTATACTCTGAGTAACTATAGATACTACTGAGTCAAGCATCCCAAAGAGCCTCCCACAGCCAGAAGAGTTGCTATGGCTGTGCTTATGGTGACATTTCAGAAAAAAATAATGCAGAGGAATAATCAACAGAAGCACAGATACAACAGGATCATAAAAACCTACTTCATACTCAGTATGTAAACAGGCTCCCTCAATCTTGTTTTCATGTATGTTACTCTAGTATTTAGTTGTCATTTCCCTCAGGGCTTTTTTTCCAGGGCCTGAAAGAACACAGCTTCCAGTATAGGCTTTTTTCAAAGCAGATTTTGTGACACTCAGTTAATACTCTGTTCTTGCCTGTGTGGTACTCCTGATTGCCCTCATTACCCTAAGCTTACAAGACTGAAATTCTACCTCCAGAAGAGCCCTACCTTCTGTCTGTGTTTGCACAGGTAGAAAGGCCCCAGCTAGGAGTTTTAGCTCAGTTCTTGATTGTTTCATGTTCCTCTTTCCACTCATTCCCCCTTTGAAAGCCTTGTGCTTGAGCTCTGCCAATTCATCCCTCCCTTGTCCTCTTCCACCAAATACCAAATACAACTCTCACCTCCTCATAATTTGTACTCAATCCACTTCTGCTTTGCTTTCTGAGAGACAGACCTTTATATCTACTGAATCATCCTCCAGGCTTCCTTCACCTCGTCACTTACATCAGCCTTACCACTGATTGCTAATGGGAAAAATGAACATGGATTTCCTACTAATATTTGGTCATTTTCTTCCACTGCTACTGTGCAGACCCACTTCAGGTACTTCCACCAGAAAAGATGTCAACTAATACCATGATAAAGACTGAGAAGGGTTGCTCCAGGCCTGGAAGGCTTTTTGTACGAGAGGATGCTATCAAATTCTTGCTGGTATAGGCTCAAGTACAGGATGCATATAGAACCACACAGCCACAGAATCAGACAATCATTTAGGCTGGAAAACAGCTCTAACATCATCAAGTCCAACCATAAACATGGCACTGCTGCAGTTACCAGTAAACCATGTTTCTAAGTGCCAGATCTACATGTCTTAGCATTTTTAAAATTCATATATATATATATATATATATATA
>WBMY01008937.1:662013-678551 GCA_013397315.1 Donacobius atricapilla
TATATATACACACCCTATAGAAAATATTTATTTTTTAGAATTAGCATTTGCATAGAGGCAGGGTGATCTAACAGCAAGGTCTCTGTATTTACAGGTTTATGGGTCAGTCTTCACATAAGTACATATCTATAATTTTAGAATTTAGTGTGCAATAACATTTCTTTTGAATTGCCTCTGAAAAGCTAGGATCAGTTAGAATGATAACTCTCTGGGAAAAAAAAGTTGTCAGAGCATGCTGAGGAATAGGATAAAAAAGTATATGAAAAGATGTTGTGAACACTACAATATAAAGCCTGTCCTTCATATAGAATGGTGGAGAAATTTAACCTCTGTCTGTTTAGGCTTCTCTCTTTTTCTTGGTTTTAGCCTCCAAGTGGAGACATCCCTGCTCCAGCACCATGAGCTAAACTGAAGACGTGGCAGCTGGTTGCTTTTGCTCACTGTGTGTATGCTAATGGCTCAGCTGGATCAATTCCTTCATCTCACAGAATCCTGAAAGGTACTTGTTAGTGCCTTGTTCCATTAGGACAGCACTATTAAAATGCACAAGCGATTCCTCCAGGGCTATGTATATATTATATGGCTGGCCAGGACACCAAGCTGGGATTTATTAGTATGCCGTGTACAATAAGTAGCAATCAATACTTCAGTCTTGGCACAGTTTAACTCTGCAGAACAGTCTGAAGATACATTTCATGCCAAATAGCAGCATAGGATTTAGTGCAGTAGAGATGTATCTGAAATATTTTAATAAAAAGGTTTATGGAAAACATTTGGCAGTTTCTGCAGCATGCAGCAAATACTATGTTATATACCATCTATAATAGTATAGCTGAGCATGTACAACGTATTAAAAAGATGTTGCATCCATTTCCTATAAGAAGTTTCATCTTTCTGTAAAAAACATAAATGTTCTAAGGTTGGGGGGACTTTTTTAATGTTTCCAATTAGGCTGGATTTGATAACAAAATCCCATTTGTGCTCAGCTCAATTTATTTAATACTCTTGAGATAAGACAAAATTTCTTTAGCTCTTTGCAAGAGGTTCCATTCAATAGTCTTCAATTTAAAAAGTTCTTGCTAGAACATCCATGAAAAAATTGTATTCTGGACTCCGAAACCCAAATGTTTCTGTTGCTTTCTAGTGTGGCATCAGAAAAAGGCTTTTTATTCCAATTAACAGGCTTCCAGATGAGGCAACATTTCAAGAACTGCCACTACCGTGATGAAATCACCTCATGATCTCAGTCATTAAGCTAATGCAACACACAAAACGTACATATTAGAGCTAAAACCAAACTTATCCTTTAGTGAGCACTCAGAAGGGCTCATGTATTAAAGACTAACCCTTTAAGCTTCATGAGTTCCTTAGTGGTACAAGCAGCTGTAAAGAGATCCACATCTGAGGGAGAAAAGTGCTTCCCCTGGGCCATTAGGGGTAGAAGAAGACTCTTCTGACCATCACCGCATTCATTCAGACTTGAAACCCTGTTGGTTTCCTCACTCTTTCCAAGAATGTGAGCAACAATGGAGTAAGTAATATTGTAAAATCCCAAGTAAATATGCAGATGGAAACTTGAGCAGAGGAAATATCTTATTTACCAGATTCTGTTACACCTAGTCAGATTTCTCTAAATAAAGCTAATCCTTTTCACACCAGACCATTGCTAAATGCTAACAACAGGGGTCCCTGGAAAAAATATAATTCCACGTGTCCCCTTCTCCTTTGACTTACTGTATCCCTCAATGTGTTGCTGTCATACTTGAACAGGAAGGCTACAGGATCTGTAATCATTTCCATGTCTACTGCAGGAGTCATTGGGGCGTTGGCGGTATATTGACATCTGAAGGAACAGAGGCTGGTGACACATTCACCCAGGAAAGGCGCTGAAAAGCAGCAGCCTACAGCCCAAATGTGAAGCCTACCAGAAACTGAAAGCCTGTTGGAATAATACTTCATGCTTAAGAGCCTAAATCTGACTTCCTTTCTGGCTTACAGATGTAGTATAATGGCTGGAACAACAATGCCCCACTAGTAATTCTATTCAATTTTGGTTTAAGGATGACTTTTCTTTCTACCACCACAAAAGAGTTGCATGGTACAGACATTCTGATTCAGTGCTTCTAAACTACATATTTGACTAGTGCATGGTCTCCTAGACAAGTGAATTCTTTATGGAAACTTAGGAAATTTCTTATCTTTGACCAGCTGTCAGTACTTTTACTTGTTAAATTTCAGTGCGCACTGTTCACTCTGCTTTTCAGAATGTTCTGTCTCAAAATATTTTCTATTGAGAGCCCTGTAACAAATAAAGTAGGGAATTTTTAAGGTGCTTGTTTTGGTTTGGTTTTTTTGGTTTTTGTTTTTGTTTTTTTTGACCTTTAGATGGGTTATTATCAGTACTAATATTCCCTAAATGCTTTGTCATGGTAGTGATGACTTATCTAATTGTTAAAGAAACTTCTGAGTCTCTTACTGAAATAAGGGAAAAGCCTTATTGCTTGGACATGTTCCATTTCTCCATGTTATCATGATCATAGCAAATCATTACTACAGACAGTTTTAAAAAAAAATTGTCTGTGATGACATAGAACCTAGGAGGCTCTCCGGAACTCCAGTAGCGTTGAGACAGATGCTGTTTCTCATTATAAAAGAGAGAAGCATTACAATATCCACAAATGGAGTGCAACATATAATCGGTGGAAAAGACACTAATAAGTAATAATACATTTTTATATATATATATATGTGTGCATATGTGCATACATAGATCTGTTGGGGTAAGTCCAGAAAAAGGGCATGGAAAGGCTCAGAGGGATGGAGCATCTCTCCTATGGACACTTTCTAAGAGAGCTGGGGTTGTTCATCCTGGAGGAGAGAAGGTTCAGGGGAGAGCAGCTGCCTTCCAGTACATGAATTCAGCCTACAACAGACCAGGAAAGGGACTTTTTACAAGGGCAGGAAGTGATAGGACAAGGGGCAATGGCTTTAAACTTAAAGAGGGCAAGTTTAGATTGGATATTAGGAAGAAATACTTTACTGTGAAGGTGGTGAGACACTGGCACAGGTGGCCATGAGAAGTCATGGTTACTTCATCCCTGGAAGTGCTCAAGAGAAAGCCAGGTTGGATAGAGCTTTGAGCAAACTGGCACAAAGGTAGGAAGGTTGTACTTAAATGACCTTGAAGGTCTCTTCAAACATAAAACATTTTGTGATTCTATGATTCTGTTAAGTTTAAGACTAAAAGTTGTTATCTTGGTTTCATTTCACCTAGAACATTAATGTTCCCCATCTAGTTGTCTGGAGATGTGTCCATTTTGGAGACACTATTAACACACCTGTATTTTGCCAGAAGTCTCAGGCAGAAAAGTTTTTAGGTTGGAGTGTGGAAAAAATGTAGAATGATAGAGGGATCCTTTTCAAGTACCTCACTGCAAATAGAGTACACTTTAGAAGCAGCTCACAGTGACTTGCAGAGCCAGCTACTATTCTTCACTAACTAATTACCAAGCAATGATACACTTCAGTAGCACAAATGTTCACTTTTGGTGCCTACTCAGTACCATTTTTAGCTCCATTTACTGAGGAAATGAAGCCTATTCTGTATCATTGGGAGGTTGTCCTGGTTTAGGGCAAATTTTGGGAGGAAACTTTTGAATGGGGTTCCTCTGGAAATAATAAACTTAAACGGCCTCTCCTCCATAACTGATTCGGAAAGAGACTTCGTTGGAGAAAAGTGGAAAAAGCTATTTATTTAACAAAAGAAAAAAAGAAAAAAAAAAGAGAAAAAAATGCTTACAAGCACACAGGATGAATAATATGAAACAATAAAACTTTTCATTCAAGTGAAATGGCAAATTGAGAAGAGTCTTTGCTGTAGGTGCAGTTCGTCTTTCTCTTAGTCTTTTATTAGTCCTTTTGGCGCTGGAGAAAAAATGCTGTCCTGGGCCCCAGAAGGGGGCACAGGGGGGGAAGTATTTTAGTTTTCTTCGGGTTTTTTAGTCTAGAGCAGGTTTAAACAGCCCTAAGAAAAAAGGAAAAGAAAAAAAAAACACAACAGTTTTTTGCCCTAGCTAGCTAAAAATAACTAAAAAGCACAGGAGATTTCTGTCTTGCAGCAGTTTGTCTGAGCCTTCGAAGAACAGAGAGGGAGTCTCTCAGAGGAATGTGGAGGAGATAATGTAGTTTTTAAAACAAATTGCGCTCTAAGAATCACCTTAAAGGTATAGAAGACAACATACAGAACAGACAACTGGGGATATAGGCATCATAAAGTCACTTTAGGACAGAGGTCTATCTCTTTGTCCAATCCAGCAACATTTGGCTGACTTAAATTAAATCTGACACTTAGAGGCTTTAATAGATAATGAGAGACAATTCAATTGCTCAGACAAACATCTAGAGCTATTTTAGATGTCCACATGGATCCTCCATCTGCTGCTCCAGAGAGGTGCATATCTTCAATAGATTTTGTATATTAGCTCCAGTCCCATGTGCAAGTCTCTTGAGCAGTACGCCAGCTTCAGGCAATGACTAAAAACACACCAAAATCTTATCCTAAATCCCAACAAGTTTTTTTGAAAATCGATTGTCTGCTGAGTTAATGGCCACAGAGTAAAACTGAACATTTACCTGTCATATTTTAAGTGCCAGTCCAGAGCTGACCACAGCTGGGTACTGCCTCTTTTACACTGGTAAGTGTGGGTGGGGAAGGGCTTGGAGATACTGTGAAGAGGCTTAAGTGGAGAGAAAACTGTAGGAATGACAGGATCTTCATAAAAGGTTGTGATTATTGCAGTGAGGTCAAGGCTGGAAATTAAACATGGACTTGAAGAAAACCAGACTTCCTTACATCCACCGTTTCCCATGTTTACTGTATAATAAATTGCTTATATGGCTGCTCATTAATATCTCCAGACACAAATAACCCCAAAGGCCCTGATTCATTTTCAGACTTTGCTAACCATCTTTCCTTATAGCTCACCAGTAATGGTTCTTCTAAGGCAGACCCAAGGCATGGCTGCTGAAGAAACCCCTGCAAGGTTGTTCCTGACCCTGGACTTCAGTCAGGGCTGTAACCTGCTGTACACAGACCCAGTTCTGAATATCCCTTTCTAAGATGATTACTGTCGTGAAATAGAGTATTTGCCAAATTTAAACTAACTAACAGTCAAGGACTAAGTTAACCTACTGTTCTGTCTTCCTGGTTCTAATAATGCACAGATTCACTCCCAGCAACTGACTGAAGTGCATTTTTAAATATCCCTTTAATCAGCTGGCCATACTGCAAGACAAACAGACCCTACAGCTTTGTCAAATATTTCTAGCCTGAATGTTGAATACTGCTGAAGGAGGAAAGGTCCAGATTTAGTCTATATTAAATATCTCATTTGTACCTTACTGGGTCAGTCATATGTATTGTGATAATATTAGAGAACCAAAAAGACAAAACAGCTTTGTAAGTAACCATGAAAAGGATGGAAATGAGGACAGGAAACATCAGAACAACCGCTCTGAGGAAGAGGAGACAGAAGTCTAACTTAGAGTGGACATATGGTCCTGTTCCACCCTAGAGTGTTATACTGGCTCCCCTGGAAATAACAACAGCCCCGTACCCAAATTCAGAGACTAGCATAAGGCGCCAAAGTGACTGGTATTTATCATGGGAACAATCAAGAACTGAGACTATTTGAGATCTTTTCATCTTATGACTCTCTTCTTTCTTTTTCACAACACCTCAGAGTAAAAGAACCACTAGAGCATTTACACACCTCCATACAACATGAGATCTTGGAGATTCCCATTTGGGCTCAGCAGGCAGGTATCAGCAGTATTTTATTAATATAAGTCATCTATCTGCCATGGAAGGGCAGGCAGGACAGGCCTGTGAGACCTAAGCTCCTAAGACAATGCAGAAAAGCCCCAGACGTTCTCTGTCACAGCAAAAGAGAGTTAAGTGCGTTCTCCATGTTCTGGTGATCTACTGGAAATGGATATAAGGGTGCTGTGTTATCCTCATTATTTGATTTTTCCACCACTGGCAAGTTAAAGAAAGTCACAACAATATACTCTTCTTCTTTTTTGCATTTCGAAAACTTTGAATGCTTTTTGATATGCGGCTGCTTCAGATTGAAAATTTGCAAAATAGTTTGTCTAATGTGGTATGTTTGACTAATAATGTACTAAAAAATAAACCTGGCAAGTTGTGTAACAGAGATGTTTCAATGTTTCTTGCTATCTGCAGTTTGCAGTTCTCCCTGGCATTACTGATGGCTAGTCCATCTCTTTCAAAGCCCCAGTGTATTAAATCATTTTGCAAATTAAAAGAAGTGTGCTATCTCCAGCAGACAAAGAGTGGATAGGAGATCTCCCAGGTTAATGCCAAGCCCTCAAAAAGCTTTTGAAATCTCATTACTCAAGTATCTAATGGACAGAGTAACAGTGAATGCTGTTATGAATTATGTTTGCTATGCATTGTGTATAACTGACAAACATCAACACTCACTGTGTGGGTAAATGGGGTGGATAATCTGCCAGGTTTTCAATCCCCTTAATACTCTTTTCTGTAATACAGGAAATTAATGTTTATATGTTATATGTCTATATATGTGTGTGCACTTGCATTTATATATATAATTTACATTATATATATATATAATTTACATATTATAGTTACATCTATAAATGTAGTTTAAGAGGACTGAGACTCTGTATATTAGTATAGTATCATAATATGTTTAAAGTGTGACCAGGAAGCCTCAATACAACTACTTCACTTTATCCATTACCTAAAGTAACATAAAACAGATTCACAGCAACTTTTCCCTCGTGTCTTCTCAAAAATCCAAAGCCACTTAATCATGAGCAGGGTTTAAATTCATTAGTGTCTAATGAAGCACAAGTTATAGTCTTATGCAAACCACAGTGCTGAAAATCACCTTCTTCCTCACCCTTCCCTTTCTCCCTCATCCCAAATAAAGTCTGAGTTCACACTGATATATTCTTGACTACAGACACCAATATAATCTTCCTCCCCAGCAAGCCTACCCACTCTAAAAAATAATACAATAACCCAGAACTTCAGGCCAGCTTATATAAGTTCTGAGTAAGTTATATATGGATTCAAGTATTACAGCACATACACAATTATTACCTCCTAGGTTACATTTTCTTTCCAAATGAGGAGGAAAATCACTTAAGCAAAAATTTTGGCCATTTCTGAAATACCATAGCAGCATGTAGCAGAATATACTAATCAAGAGAAAACTGCACACTCCATAAATGTCTAGACATGGATATTCTAGAAAAAGCAATGCCAGTTTTTCAAAGGTACATAACAGTCATCTTACTTTTTACCACCACTACCAAGCCAGTTTGACAAACAACCCCAGCAAGGCAAAGAGCATTGTTGAGCTCTCCCAACTGCCTTCGGACTTTTGCAGTCTTCTGACTGCAGAATTTGGCTTGAAAAATTGCCAAAAAAAAAAACCCCAAAACACTATCATTGAAACTTGTGCAGAGAATTGGCCCTGAAACAACCTTACTTCAATCCCTTCCCTTAAATTTTGTTTCATTTGCCTTGGGAAGCATGTGAGAGCTGCTCTCTGATGTGCACCCACCCTGACTCAAAAGCCCCACGTCCCAGCACTCCAGGCTGCCTATTGACAGCCAGGCCCAGCAAAAGGGAGCCATGGGCCCATGTGGAGAGGTGTATTTCAGGTACGGAGGCCTCTTACACAGAGCAGATGGGATCAGCATGGGATGAGGAAACTAACTTAATGTCATGGCTGTAGGGAACTACTAAGTGATGCAAATTTTGGCTTTGGTCTGAAGGGAGAATGAACACGTCCATTTGCTACCTCTGGTCAGAGTGGAGGTGGTCTCTGTGTAAGCAGACAGAGAGACCAATTGCAACTGGCTAATAATCATTGGACATGATTCATACAACTCATGACATGATGTCATGTTTTTTCTCATTTGGATTTCAGCTAAATCAAATTCAAATTTCTATCTGCCTCATGAGGCAGTAGCAGCGTGGTAAAGCAGCTCTCAGCTCTCTCTCTCTGTGCCACAGTGCAGGACTGTCTCACCACCACTTCCACATTTTCTGTCCTGGAAGCCCAAAACCCTTTAGAGATGATTTTTTTTTTTTTTTTTTGGGAGGCCCAAAACCCTTTGGAGCCCCCAGTTCAAGATGAGATGGACTTTTGGATCCATGAAAGGCCTTATTCCAGACTATGCCAAGTATGGAGCACCACCATCTGCACATTTGTTTAACAAATGGCTTTGCAAACCTACCTCTTGAGGAGGCATATTGCACTGCAAAAATACCGTGTTGTTGGTATTTGCTGTGTGATTTATTTCTTAATAGAGATTTCCTTCTAGAAATTTTGACAAAATTTATTTCATTTCAAACTGGAACAAACCCAAATGTCAAAATAATTACATGTTTCTCTGAAGAACACTTTCCTGGGTTTGGCTGGCCCTGATTAAAGTAAACTAAGAATTAATGTCCTCAAGCTGTACATCCATCATTTATCTTCCAGCAAGGAACCAGCCTGTTCTGAAAAGCCCAAACAGACGTGCTGAGCAATTCAACTTGCTTGAACAAAGAGAAGAATCAAAAGCTGAACAAAATGTGTACATGGGAGCAGGCACAGCATTGTGACTTATGAGCTGCATTATCCTGTAATCACAATATGACAAGCTGTGGCCAGGATGCACTTTAGCTTGGGAAGTATTTTGCACAGTCTGCTTTGCATCCGTCTTTGGGACTAACCAAAAGAAGATGGAGAACAGCCTTTGAAAGGCAGACACATTGATTTGTCATACTATTCAGGTGTCAGATTTCTAGTTTAATGCAGGATTTAATTTACTTTAAAAATCCAAAGGTTAATTCCTTTTGTTAACTCATTCCTTCAGATCCAGTTCTTGAAACACTTCATTCTTCTTACATATTTTTGAAAGCCATATGCATTCTTACTTGGAACAAGAATCATCTTAAATTCCTGGGTGACTGGATAGCTCACCAAGATTTCTTTATGAATAATGAATTTTTTTCACTCCTTCAAACCTTCATCATTAAGGCCATTGTTTCCCAAGGAGATGTCTTTACATATTAAAAAATGGAGCTACATTCTTCCCATGTACTTTGTGGCAGATGCAGCTGAGTTGTGAACACCTGTGGAGACTCAGTTTCTCTGTGAGATGGTATCAGCCATTAGTTGGCAAGCTCTAAAGATAATGTCCGCTCTCATAACTGGACTTTCATTCCTTTCTTCAGGTTCTCATTCTACAAAGTTTATGTCAGGGTTGTATAATTTTTCTAAAAACAACTATGATTTCTCTCCACTAGGAACATGGTGAGATATGCTTATGGAACTGCAGATTGTGACAAAATGAGATTTCTGGATCCTTGTCTCACCCTTCCACTCTTCATCTGTCTCAACTCTCTGTGTAGCCCCACCATACCCACATAATTTAAAGGAACAAACTGTTGGGGAAGGAGTGACAGTGTTAATAACAAAGGTATGACCAATCTTTTCTTCTCTGTTGCCTCCCGAATGTCTGTTTCTCTCCCACAATAAAGTTTTCTGTTTATATTTGTTAGGGTGAGGAAGTTAGCAGATATTTAGGCTCATGCAAGTCTTGAGTGATGACAAGTGAGAGCAAATGTTTTTCTTTTCTTCTGGTTTTACCTGAACTTCTGTAAAGAGAGAATGAAGCCCTTTGCTCTGAAAGAAACCCTGGATGTTTGACGAGATGGCTGCAGCAAATGACATAATGAGATCTGTTTGGCCTTTGTGTGTGACAAATTTAACTGATAGTTTTAGAAGAATTTTTAAAGTGCCAGAAGAGGAACTGCTATCCATTTCCCATGTATGTAGGTGTTACACCAGCTGCTTGCATAGTCTAGCACCTTGTGGCTGTTACTGGTTATTTTTAACAATTGTGCTTTAAAGATTCCTCCCTTCTTAACACGGGTTTTCCCCTTCCTCCACTGAAAAAATCTATGGACTTCACAACCTGACTTAAATGGCCAGGGCATGTCCTGAAGAAATCCATGTCTTCTGTATGCAGCAGCCCAGAGGATTCCCATTAGAGCAGTCAGGAGGAACTGCTTAGCTTCTCTTCATTTCACCAGCCTTCTGCCCATCCAAATCCTTCTCCAATTCTGTAGAGATAGCTCTGCTTAGACGGTGTCTCTGACACTTCCCTTAAGATTAAGCTCTTGGCATAAATACACCTGCAAGCTGAGACAAAACTTTCTTTGGGACTTTTTGCTTTCAGCACATGCTTCTGCAAGCCCATCCTCTGCCAGGAAAAGAGGAGATGTGGCTGATCCCAGGACAAGATTGGTTGCTGGCAGGACCCAGAGAGACTGTTTCTGATCTCAGCTACCAGATCTGAGGGGCGTATGACTGCGTATTTTAGCATATTCAATATGTTAATCATTAGTGATAGGGAATCAATTGTGTCCTTTCGCAGAGAACAGAAGGGTGAAATCTGTGCTCTTTGAGGGTTTGGCATGGTAAGATGCTGGCTGACAGCTAAGTACAAAAGGGATTATAAAATGAAGCTTGTGTGGGTTTGGGAGAGGACAGGGCAGAAAGAATCTTCATCAGCATTTATTCCTCCTTCTTTCTTGCTGTTGACCCAACACTCTAACTACATACAAACATGCACAGCTTATTACACACTGCTGCTGGTGGTGTTTTCAGTGGGGTGGCTTGCAGCAGCCTCGATCTTAGCTTCTCGTCACTGTATTTGTAACTCAGATCTACAGAACATTAGTGACACTAGGCAGGATTTTTACAGAAGTCAAGGGCAAAAGCAGCTGAGTCCCCTTCTAGACACTGAAAGCATAATGAGTGTCAGAATCATACCCTGGCTGTTCAGAAATGGGTGCCATTAGCAGGAAAAAGGGCATACTAATCAATAAG
Source organism: Donacobius atricapilla (assembly GCA_013397315.1). Taxonomy (NCBI): domain Eukaryota; kingdom Metazoa; phylum Chordata; class Aves; order Passeriformes; family Mimidae; genus Donacobius; species Donacobius atricapilla. The sequence goes on from WBMY01008937.1 coordinate 672,957, forward strand.
TGTTGGCACTTAATGATTCTGAAGCATTGGTGGGTTGGCAATTTACATCTACTCACAGCACCGCACCGAGTCACAACAATTTACTGTCTGCTCTCCTGTTGAAACCCACCAATACAAATTACCTGACTGGCACTTGCTAATTCTTCCTTCCAGTCTCATAAATTACTCTGTTTAGAAATCAATAAATCTTATATGGGGAATGTGCAAGGAGCCATGGTACTGTTTAATTAATAGCTAATTTTCACAAGGTAATATCACGATTTCCCCACTAGATTTTTTTGCTGCCACTCTATAGATTTACTCATAAGAGCTCTCATGGTACATGCATATCCTTCTGAACTTCCAGAGATCAGTTTTCACTTACTTCAGTCTCTTCTGAAGTGTTTGCGTTCCCCATATCTCTTGAGATGAAGTTTCCTTCCTGTATGCATAGGATAATTTTTATTCCTTTCCTTTGTGCTAAACTCAAAGGGCTCCATAACCTACTCAAATTCCAGCCTGGGAGCCCATTCTGGGGCAGCCTAGGCCCTGCCCTGTGCTTGCACAGGAAAAGGCAGAACCCATCACAATAGGGGACTGGCCCTGCACTGCAGATTGCCCTGGTGGCCTTACTCAGAGGCAAAATCCACCAGTGGCAAATTTCAGCTTCCCACTGAAAACTTCACTCATGAGTTCCAGCTAGCCCACTTCTGAAGAGATGGGACTACTCTCTTTTAAGGGAAACTTTCCGGAAAAAGGGCATTTTATAGAGAATTCCCATAAATTTTCACAATTTCTGCCCCATTTGTGAAGGAAATCAGCAATGGACCCTTGGCAATATAGAGAGCAAGCAAAAAAAAAAAAATTCGCACACACCTGAAAAAGCACAAAACAAATGTCCTTCTCTGACAAAATTTTCATATTGACATGGGCTACTCATACAAAAAGATTCATGGGAGGTTCACCATGTCTCTTACTAATATGAGACAAAATACAGGATATGTTCACTCACACTCCACTGCAAAATGGAAATGGGAGAATCACAACATCATTCTGAAATGTAGTATTGGACACCATACCTTCTCTTGCTCATCATTGTAAAAAAACCATAAAACTACCATAAAAATAATATTTTATTGTATTTTTGTTCTTTCAAAACAATACCTGAAATTTTGGCCCTAAGTTAAGTTTATTAATTTTTGATAGCCTGTTCTCCAGTGAGTTTAGCTTGATTTGACTTTTGGACAAAATGTGATTATAGAGATGATAGCCAATTTCATGAATAGTTACAATGCGTAGAACCTAATCTTTGTTTCTCCCAGGATTCTCTTTTATCAGCATATTAGATCACTATCTTGGACACCTGATGTGGGAGAATTAATTAGAGGTGAAATGAACAATTACTCTGAGAGATGGAGAAGGCCCATGGCACACCATCAGTGGGGAATGAGACAGGAGAAATTTATTTGATCTTCTTCACAACTGAGCTTCAAGATGTCTTAAATTGTATCCTATGGGCCCTTTATTAAAACAATTATCATCTGGCATAGAAAATGATCCCCAAGTCCACACATTGGACTGGAACTTACAAGACTTGGTTGTCATCAAGTACTTCACCTGATCTGCTTGTTCCTGAACATCCTGTAGAATGTGGACAAATAGCAGTGCACTCAGAGGCATTTTGCAGGGACAAACATATGAAGCCTCAGAGTGAGCTCAGAAGCTGTACTGTTAAGGAAAAGCTAGTGTTAAGCAGAATTTATGATAGTGGTACAGTACATATGTTCTGCAGATTCATTTTTTCACCCATTTGATTCAGTGCTTCTGTTTCACCTCAGATGGAATAAGCGAATGAATGAATGTTCAAAAATGCATCATAGTTATATTGTGGCTGAGATTCGCAGCTCTCCTCTGAGTTCAAGGTGTTGCAACAAATCTAAGGTACCCTGTAGGCCTATTCATGTTTCAAATACTTGTGAATATTGCAGATCACACGTGCACAGGGAGATAAAACAGTTGCAGATGGAGCACCGCCTCATGATTGAGAAAATGTAACAAAAATGTGAACTATTTTATAGTGTCCCAAAATTACTTGCAATCTGAAAGTCTATGCCTGCTTCGCTCCAGCTGAACTAACACTTACGTTTGGTCCACCCAAACAGTTGCAGATGCCCAGAAGACAGACACAAAAAACCTTAAATGGTTCTACAAGAGGTATGAAAGCTCTGAAAATGTTTTGGAAGTGCCTGAACATGAGTACTGAGCAGAGACAGGCACTTGGGGTGGTGTGAGAATGTCAGGAATCCAGAAAGCTCACCCAGCTATGGAACTTGCTCTCACGATCTGGTAGGATCTCTGACAAACTATTTATGAAAGCCTGAGACTTCTGGTAGAATTTAAAATCTAAAAAGTGGACTATTCACACACACAAAAAAATGGCCAGTTATGGATGAGACTCCAGAGGGAGAGTATCTCTAGATTGATGGAGACTTACCTACAGTCCTGCTTTCTAGGTCTCTTGTGCTGTGGAAGTCGGGGCGGAAAACTTTGCCTCGCTAGGTAGGAGATACAGAGGGAGAGAGCAAAATGTCATGAAAGCTCTTCTGCATTCAGACAGCTCAGAAAATCATCACTCAGATCTGGAAGAGTTTTTAAAATGGAAAGCAACCTGTACTCAGCCAGCTCTAGAGTGTTCCTGAATAAGAAAAAATACAGATTCCACTCTGACAACTTCTGCAAGCAGGTATGGTTATAAGAACATGATCATCCTCAGTGACAAAGGGTTTTGTTTGGTGTCCTGTCTCAGAAAGTCACCTTTGTCAGAAACAATACAAAAAGAGAGGTACCTCACGGAGCAGGATCACACTTGTATACACCTACTGCAGACTTTGACTATTTATATATGTTTCTCAAACAAAGATCTGAATTCCTGTCACAGAGTTTAACATCTTGCGTTTGGAGGTTTTCTCGGGCTTTTTCATTTTCTATACATGCACTATATTCTTTTTAATTAGGGTTCTCCTCTAGCCTAAATAAAACATTTATTTTAACATAAATTTATAGATATCAATAAAAGCACTAACTGAATAAAAAAAAGCTTGCCTATAATATAACATTTATTTGGTGATGTTCTAATTGTTTGAGGTCTTCTGGTCCTAGAGGTCACTGTAGTGTAAACTGAGGTAGTCACTGGGTGGCACAGTGCAGCAGGCACAGAAAATCTGGCACAGTTCTAGCAACTGCCACCTAGGGCAGCACATTGGTGCTGAGGTGAGCTGGAGGAGTGAGTGGGTTTGCTGCCTCTTGGCATGAAGCATTGGGTGACCTGAGCAACCTGCCTGAGAGAGATGTACATACTATGCCTCTGTGTCCTACAGAAACTATCAAGATAAAATGTTCAGTGCTGTCAATCATTTGCTTTATTTCCCTCTCAGTGTTCAAATCCTGTATATTAGCTTATTAATAAACACCGTTTGTCAATTGCATCTCCTGTGTATTCCCAGTGAAACAAATAAGGTGCGCCAGAAAAGCATTTAATGTTCAGATTCACTGGCTTAATTTTATCCAGTTGCCACTACTGCCTCATACTTCATCCTACTAACAGATTTATGTCTGGGTTTTTTTGATCATCCATTATTTCTTTCAGTATTCAGCGCTTTGCCTTTTTGCCCTTATTCTGAGTAGACGAGTCATGCACACACATCTCTCTCTGGGGCCAAAGATGCTTTCAATTCTTCCTCCTGCATTAATAACACATACAGACAACTTGTCTTCTAAGGGCTTTTCACTGAATTTTCTTGCCTCTTATTCTACAAAAGATACACTGCTATGAAGACTCATTGCTTTCTCCTACCCTTATCCCCAGGGTACTGTCATTGTTATCTATTAGCTACAGAATAGGCTAAGTTTGTCATATTTCTCAATAGTCTTGTGTATTATTTACTGTTCTTTTCACCAGACTATCAGCTCATTTCTGCTGTCTGCTATGTATCGCATTTAATCATTATGATTTTGCATCGCTGTTTCACTATCGCCTATAAAAGCACTCAGAGGGGACAGCCCTTTTGATCCTGTGGCTATGAAAAATGTAACTGTGGCTTGCACCAAGAGGGACTTCTCGGCATCAAATGAAGCACCTTTCTCACAATTTTCCATAAACACTCAGGTTCACAGGGGTTTGCTTTTTAAAGTCTTTTGCTTTGCTTGAGACTGCCCCCCTTTGGCAATGTAGTGAAAGTCTTTGATGATGTCTTTTCTTTCAAGACCAAGGTTTTCTTCCCTGTTTTCGCCTGTGACTGGAATAGAAACTCATGGGGTGGGGAGAGTTAAAAAGATGGCTGCTTGGCAGTAGACCAGACACAAGGTTCCATATTAAATCATGTTTCATTCACTGTTTAAATTCTTGTTGGTCTTGTTGTTTAGCATAATTCTGTCCCACATAACTATATCCAGCTGCATCTCACAAGCACTTTAAAAATATAGGTCTTTACATACTCTTTTTTCAGCAGCATGTAACAATAACAAGTAATAACTTACTGTTAAGCAAGTTTCAACATGTACAAGTAGCCTGTCGATGTAAATAACTTGCAGGGCTGAAAAACCTCATAAGAGCTCCCTTAAAGGGCCATTACTTTTCTCTTAGGATTTCCTCTTCACCAGAAGCCCAGCAGTCACAAACAAATGATGCTTTACATAACATGGGTCAGAGGGTTTTGTTGTGGTGATGTTCTGTTCCACTTTGTCAGCCTGACTGACAAAAATCCAGCTCTGGATGTTGTTCCACCCTTGCCAAATGAGAATATATCAGCAACTCCCACAGCTCCTCCAGGCTTGACTTCAGTTTGGAGATAGGCACAGCTGAATGGGATATTTTTGTACTTAAGGAAAGGGTGGGGAGAAAAGTACCTTATTATCAAACAGGCTTTTTCTGAAAATGTCAATAAATTGCTTATGGCAAATTTCAGCTAATGGTGGCCTTTCCCCACCAAAATGGCACATTTCTTATCTGCAGATTACACCCAAATCCCCATTCTTTGATATTGCTGGCATAAGGCCTTTAGGACTACAGCTTCAGACATGCTGTTATCAGAGTAGTGCACATCCATGGAGTCATTGGTGAGTTTATTTATACACCTCCTGCCCTAGTGCCCGGCACCCAGTGCCAGACATGGAGCAGGCACTGCTCAGCGGCAGGAAACCAGGAGCTGATCCTCCTCAGATCCCATGCGGGGCGTATCTCTTCCTGCTTCCTAACTGTGAGGCATTACAAAATCCTTCAGATAAAGACACAGACACCTTCATTCTGCACCCCAGACTGCCCCTACTGAATTCTTTGCCATATGAAGCATTATGCAGCCGCTTTCCCCCCTCACTCCTTCACTCTTTCCACAGTGGTAATAGATTTTGGAGAAACTGAGGCACAACAGCAAATTCTGCTGAATTTTTGCCTAACTCAGCTAAGAGGAGCAAACGCAATGGGGAAGTGCAGAGGTTCATTCAGAGTGCTCCTTGGTTTTTGCTTGCAGCAAAAGATTTTGCATGTGTTTGAAGGCACAGAAGCTTATGAAGTCAAAAGCTTGTAAAAAAAAAAAAAAAAAAGAGTTGAGTCTTTTTTCC
>WBMY01008937.1:678558-696004 GCA_013397315.1 Donacobius atricapilla
ATGTCTATAGTGTTCTGTATATATATATATATAGTGTGTGTGTGTGTGTGTGTGTGTGTGTGTACTATATGCACATAATGCTGACTGCTTTTATTCTGCATCAGTCCAGTGAGCACGTTTCAGCTAACACAGCTTTGTGCCACCATTTCACCTGGGTCTCTCTTTTCTACAGGTGAGTCTCAAGAGGACAGGACAGACTGGTAACCCACAGATATTTTTGCCACAAAACTCCTTCAACAACTTCTCCAAGCCCAGGCCCTTACGAAAATTTGCCTCTGGAAGGGGAAAACACCTAATCCCCCGCTCTTCTTCTTGCGAGTCTGACTCCCCAGTCGGCGCAGCGCCCCGAGCCCGCGGGCTCAGCCGCTGTGTGAGACATCCGAGCAGCTGAGGGGCACGAAACACAGCTGGGGACATCCACGCCATGGTGCCTCCCTCTGCCAGCACCCTGACGGCCACTCAAAGGTGGGGAGGTTTGTGTCGCCTGGCTTCCGCTTCTCTCCCAGCGGGAAAGCCTCCCCTGGCCGCAGCCGCCGCCACACGGCAGCGTCCGGCGGCCCTGAGGGGGCTGCGGCGCCATCGTGTGTCGGCGTCGGCACCGGGACACCGGGACGCCAGGGACATGGGGACATGGGGACATAGGGACGCCGGAACACCGGGACACCGGGACATGGGGACGCCGGGCACGGGGATGGGGCCGTGCAAGGCGGTGGGGCGAGTCGGGCAGGGTCTGAGCGCTGAGAGGGAATGGGGTGCCGGGCTCTGTAGGAGGGAAGGGCAGAGCCGCGACCCTGCAGCAGCAGGGACAAACCCCGCCGAGGGGTCTCTGGCTGCCGGCAGGCTGCCCCGTCTCAGTGGCAAGCTCTGCTTTTTTGGATACCCTCTGATGATACACTTTTCCCGTTTCCCAAAGACTTGGCGAAAGAGAGGAGGGTGACTAAAGTGCTTGACTGAGGACGGAGCCAGGGGAGGTGTAGGGGTGGGGATGGAGATTTTGCTGTGAGGAGAGCTAATTTTCTGAAAACAGTTCCATCTTTTCATTCAACCCTAAAATATGGCCCAAGAGAAGAACACAAATGCAGGTGCCCCATGGAGGTGACAGGCTACTGTGCTGCATACTCCTTGTGATCTCTAGCAAGGGTATGGATGCTCCATCAGGAGAGCTCTGTGGCACCTCTGCAGTACCCTGGATCTGCGTTGTCCAATATCCAGCAACCTCTTAAGTGCAACAGTTCCAGAAGCCAGGTATAAGGAGCAACATTTTCACTGGAGAGCATTTTTTTCCACCTCTTGCACCTGTTTAGTTCTAGTTTGTTGTGTTTTGGTTTTTTCAACAACAATTTTTGCTCAGCATTTTTCATTTGTTGCAAGCAAAACATTTTGCCGGACCATGAGCATCTATACAAGATTCAAGGCAGAGGTGTACTGGGGTCTTAAGTGGTGGTACAACAAATAAGGGAAGAATTGAAGAAGTGGGATAACAGAGTCAAAAGCTACACAGGAAACTAATGATCCTCCAATTGGCATTTCTCCTCGGAGCTCTGAAAAGTGCTTGGGGTGGGGGGGTGGAGGGGGAAAGCAGCACAGAGAAGCAAAAGCTGCATTGTTAACCAGTCCACGTAGACTTCTGGTCTTCAAGAACAGAGAAAAATACCCCTTGGAGCATGGAATTAAATGACATTAAATGGAAAAAATTTGTAGGGAGAAAAATGAAATGAAGAAAATAAGAAGCTTAGGAGCACAGAAGTATCTATAAATGCAAAGAGTTAAAAATTAAAGGGTAAATGACTGTCCCACAGAAAAGGTGGAGGCTTATTTTAACGTGACTGAAAATGCATTTTAATTAATGGTATCATTCTCTCATTTTTACAAGTTATCTCAAAAACCCAATTCTTTAATGCCACTTACCTTGGATATATTTGTCGCCTACATCCCTCCAAGGGAAGGCCAAAGCAGGTTTGGGAAAGGATGAACAAAAATACACAGAAGGTGAAAAAGTATATTTATAATAAACTGATCCTGAGCATCTAATACCTACACATTTAAATGCTCCTCAGGAGAGTTTATGACATACAGCTTTCTTTTTCTGTTCTTTATTTTCAAAGATCTATGACACTAAATGCTTTGTCAGACATCAATTAATCAGAACTCAATGAGTGGATTTGGGGAATTTATTACCTCAATAAATAATACAGTGTATTTATTTGTACAAATTATACAACAAAAATGTACATCATTTTATAACGTCTCAGAATTAATTGCAATCTAAAAGTAAATGCCTGCTTGCCTCCAGCTGAACTACTAAATATAAAGTTCACTCGAACATCTGTATGTTTGTTGCTCTTAGGAGAGGGTTTCTCCTTTCCTAATGTTAATGGCTGATAAATTGGAACAATAAATCCACATTCCTCAGTCAGTGAACATGCATTTAGACTTGTTCCAATACATAATTTCCACTATTATGTGATACTCTGGTTATGATTATCCAGAGTTTCTGCTTTGAAATATATCAAATTTATTTCACGATTCTGTGTTTGGAAAGAAAGAAAAAAAAAAGCTGCTGGAACAATTTAAGAAGCCCAGATGGGTCTTCTTCTTGATGCTCCCCTCACAAGCCAGCATTCCTACCCTGTCCCAGAATGGCACCAACCAACCAAATGCCTGAGGCCTCAGACATATACCCAGATGGGCTGACCACATACATGAACAAATGTGAGCAAAGGCGGTTTCATTTCAGTGCTGGCAAATAGACCTTAAGTGCTCAGCAAATATGTGATCAGTCTATTTATATTTAAAGCATGTAGCGGAGATTCAGGTATCAAATCTTAGGGGTGATGCCTAGGAAATGGTAGCTCTGGTCAGATCCCTTGCATGATGATGCATGAAAGGGTTCAGTGCTTTTCCATCAATCGAGCAGGTGAATAGATTCTGCCTTAGTTCATTGTACTGGGCTGTAATGGCCCATATCAGTGTTTCATAAAATGGGTGCTGAGCTCATCCCTGAGTGGAAAAACATTATTTTCAGTCATAAATCTCTAACTACTTATTGATGGAATCAGCACAGTCGTTGTGAACTCCTTACAACTTTATATGGTACAGTATAAACTTATATTTTATTATACGCTTTCAAGAGAATGTATTTTCTTCTTGGACTCAGTGATGATAAAACTCCTGCTAAAAGTAGAGAGGGGTAGTAGCTCTGGCTTAGCTCCAGTATCAGCTCTGCAAAATTAATTAACATTTTTATTTGCTCTTTTCCATACTGTGGCAATTTTGGGCAAGCTGATCCAAATGTGGTTCTAATGCAAGTGCTAGGGAAAGAGTAAGGAGGCAATACAGTCATAACTCAAGGGAATGTTTGTCACCTGTAAAATTGATGTCAGAGAATAAAAATAGAAATAGTGATAAAGTAAATGAAATTTGTGATAATGGGTGTCAGCATTGCAGACAAAGCAATGAAGGCAGTGCTTTGCCATAAGTCTAGTGTGAAGCAAAGATCATGGAGGTTGGCTGTGGGTCTTGAACAGCACCCTAAGTAGGAGGCATAGAGCAAGTGATTGAATAGGTTAGCATTGAAGTCAAAAATATCTCAGTTTTGCTAGATTCTTCAAACAGATGAAGCATTAAATGATCATTGTGATATTTGCACACCCCTGAAGCCTCTTGTAGTTTTGCCATCTGCTTTTTATTTGAAAATTTCAAGTTTATGGATCATATCACCTAGCAAGAGTGTAACAATATCTGTTACAATGTCTTATTTTTCCCCTTTCCATATTCCCTGCATAGCAAATGGAACAATAAATACAAAGAAGCTCAGGTGACGATTGATCTGTCACCAAAATATGTCACTAGCTATCTAGGGGCTCAGGAAGATTTTTTGCTTTACATCCTGAAGTCTGTGATTTCAGAGGGCATTTTAGAGATTACTTAGAGGGAACAGTGTCTTTATGAGAGAAATGCTGCAGGAATCAGTTTGTAACATGCCCAGGAGTGAGCTTGCTTGTTGAAATCCCCTGCCAGCTCAGTGTGTGACAGCACAGGTAGACCCCTGCATGCCCCTTCCTCTCTGTAGATATGTGTGTGCATAAGATGTGCTCATAAATATGTTCTAACTGTTAGAGGAAACAAAATTATAGCAGCTGGTAGGAGATGGCACTTTTATAACTGCTTGCTAATGTTTCTATAACTTATCATCAAGCATTTTAGAACAGTGGTCTTGCCAGTAAGTGCCAGTTCTTCTTGTTCAGTTCAGTTTAATAGCTTAATAATGCATAATTTGAGTTCTTCAGTACTGGTTGTGAAAGGACACTACACTCCATTAAGTCCAGGATATTTGTTTTGAGAAAAATGAATGAGTGAACAATTTTCTGGGAGCACTAATAGACTTAAATGGATTTCAAAAAGCCTTTTACAATTACAGAATAAGACTCAGCTATGGGTCACATGCTCAGCCCCCAGGATGCATCCATAATGCAGTCTGTCACTGACTTGTTCTGCATTAAAGAAATTCTGTGGATTTTGCTGGGACTCTCCTTGATTCATTGAGCTATGAATGGGATCTAAGTCAGGCCTCTTATTTTTAGAACAGGCAGTACCCTTTATATAAAGATATATGATTTTGAAACAAGCTAATTCAGCATTACATTGATGATTTGGAAGCCTACCCACTAGATGAAGTTCCCCTCCCCACCCCCTCCCAAAGTTCTGGTATTGTCTGATTCATCCACACAGAGGGATGATGGTTTCAGGATTGTTTAAAGCTCTTTCATTGACTGGTGGGTTTTGTGTTCATATTATCTACACCCTCTCTTCCAGAGCTCATGTGTGATGGACTGTAATATAACATAGCATCCTCCCTGCTGCTTCCTCTGGCCTCAGCACCTTTGATTAGGTGGCTGCTGGGCTGTAGAGGCACTAACACAGAGTGATGGACATTTGGAGCTTGTTCAGCGTTTCTCATGTCTGTGGAATATCACACCCTTCAGACATCCTAGTTACTAAGTCTTCAACACAAATATCCCCTCATCAATGTAAAGTACAGGAGATGTTATTTTCTTATATCTGATTAATGTTTATTTTGAGGCTGTAACATCTCAAGTCTTTCAAACTAGGATTCTTCTTTGGTGTTAGAACAAAATTGGTAAGAATGAAAAGAGGAAAACTGGTCAAAGAGATTTGACATACACAAGACATCCAGTGTGGCAATGCACAAGGCTTGTCTGTGTTTCTTTCATGTCACTGGAGGGAAAGGGAAGTTGTGATATTTTCTGTTGCTCAAGCATGGGAACTTTATTCTCTTCTGATCAGGTTGGTTCATCACTTCTCTCCCCATCATCCTTCCATCTGATACTTTGATCATCTCTGGCTTACCCTCCCACTTGCTAAATACAAGGTATTCTCTTGAGGAGATGGGATTATTTTTTCCCAGAATGCCTGGTGTAAATGCCTAAATGAATTCCTGACTGTGTCCTTCTTCAATCTGAACTTGTTTCTCCATTGCTACTAGTGCTAGTAAAAGTTATTTGGAAAATCTACCCATTTTGTACCCATGTCACTCATCTCATACCTCATCTCATCTCATCTCATCTCATCTCATCTCATCTCATCTCATCTCATCTCATCTCTAAAAAATTCATGAGCCCATATGCTGAGCCAATGCTTGGCATATAAACAATAGAGTATTAAAACATATAAACAATAGTAAAAACCCCTAAAATATTTCACGTTTCACTTTTTATCACATTTCATTTTCACTTGTCACATGCATTTGGAAAACTGTACTGCAGCAATATTTTCCTTTTCAATTTAATTTTATTGACTTCTTTTCTTTATTCAATCCACTCACATAAATATGACAATATGAGTTATCTATGGATGATTCATTTATCTTGCTGACAGCTAGCCAGTCCAATGAATTAGAAACAACCACAGCTTCATGACATCTATTTATACTTCCCCCTGGTTTTGCTATGTTTAAGACAAAAGTATAGTCTTAATCGGCACGTATGCATTTAAAAAATTTTATATATACATATATATATATGTATGTTCATATATATAAGGGATTTCAGTTGAGCTAAAATATTTTTTAATTTTGTAATCAGGCTGAAGACATGATTTTCTGCAAGGAGTTGCAATATTCTATTGAATGTCACAGTCATGATATAGTACAATTATTACATTTCTTATTTCTGGTTATTTCTCTCTTTAGCTGCAGTTTCTTAACATGTGATGATGCTGGTATTTGAGCACCATAGACTACTCCACCCAGAAAAAGTTTTTTTCTATACAACCACTTTTCCCTTCAGAGTGTGGTTTACACTGTTTTCCACAGAGGAGCTTTGAGCCCCCTCAGCTCTTAGGGCTCTTGACCTGGAGTCAGCCTCTGCCATACCCATCTCTGATGATTTTAAAGGCAGTGATGCTAAAGAGTTTCCTTAGCACAGTTCCCAAGGTCAGATGGAAAGCAGAATTTGAATCCATATTCCATAACACTTCCAACTGCAGGGGAAGTCCTAAATAGATTCTTTCATCACCAGCCATACTGAGGACAAGGATGTGACTCCTTGTTCACAAGAATGCTTCTGTTGTGAGAACCCTTCCATGTTCAAGGACTTCCTTTGAGAAACAGGATTTACAAGTTTGTATCTGCAGTTTCTATATGAAGATGATCACTAGAACCAAGATACGTGGCGGAACTTGAGCATGAACTGGAGGGTCTGCTCCTGAATACTTCACCAGGAGGTGACCAACACAGAGCAACGCTTCTCTTTACTTTGAGAAGTACTCACTAAAGGAGGGCGTGCTGACATACCAAGGAACTTTGGTACTTTTACCTCCTACTGCCACTTTCTGCACTGATCACGCTGATCACATATTGTCTCTGCTCTAGCAGGGACCCAGGAGGGGAATTGTTTTGCTGTGTTTCATTCCACATGCATACATATGGAGTTAGTCCTACAAAAGCCTACATTTGCAGCTGGCAAAAACCCATATAACTTATAATTTTACCTTGGCGGCAGTCTTTGGTGAATGCTGTCACTGACACCAAGGACACTGTGCCCTTGTAGGTACCATTGTAATTTCTGCCAGGAGGACTCAATGTCAACTTCATAGAGAGTTCTCTGAGGCTGGTTTTCATCCAGGTCACCAGCACAAAAAAAAAATCACCCACTGATGGGTAAAATAATGCAAACTGTACAACAATACAATTTAAGGAAATCAGGAAAAAAAATCAAAATATTGTCCCAAATCTGCATATGATTTAAACTTAATAAAGCACCAAGTATCAACCAAATGCCTTGTGGTTATGAACAGATCAGAAGTTGAAGGCTAGGAGCCATGAAATTATCAGGATTCGCAGATATATTTTGCATGGCTGCTAAACCTCAAAATAATTAATATTGAATGTCTTTGCTAATAATCTAAAGCAGATGTTGGAAATTAGAGGCTGAATCAAGTAATCCTGGATGCCAAAAGTTTTTCCAAAAATCCTATTTATGGCACACCATTGTTCTGTTGTTTTTTATTTCAGTAGTAATTGAAACGTGGTTTAGAACCCTAACGGACAAAACCTCACATTTTAGTAACTGCTCTGTGTTTATCTCAAGGTACATATGAGCACAACTATTGGGACGATTCCTGGCTTTCATATACCCATTTTAAAACTGCTACCAATTTCGGCAAACATCCATTTAAAAACAAATATAAAATCTAAAGGCAAGTTGCAATTAGTCACATTATAATTTACATTGCAACATGCTCTGGGAGCTTGTTGGGGAGTTGTGGGATGTAGTCATAGAATGAGCCCTAAAAGGGTTTTTATTAGGGGAGAACAGGTCCAACTCTGGGAAAACATTTGTTCGCTTGCTTCAGTCTGTCTTTAGTCACGATGGTCCTTACACATATTCTTAGAGAAGCATTTCCAAAATTTGGGCTGAATGAGTTAAAGGAAGAATTTCAGTGGCTTTGCTATGTTATGAAACTCAGCATGGCTTTTAAAAAGAGGTACAACCCAATTAAAAGATTTATTTCTTTCAAATCTGAATACACTGTCATTTAAATGGGACTTGTAAATAGTACCTGCAGAAACACCATCTGGCAACTTTCACGGTACTCATATGTCTAAGCCTTTGTGAAACTTGGAAGAACAACTTGGAGACTGATTTCTAGCATAACACAAAGAGTATAGGAATATATAGAAAATTACATTTCTTTATAAAGCTCAATGAAGGAAAAAACGGGCTTCATTGTAACAGAAGGGCAAACAAGCTATATTGAAAAGAACTTAATAAATAACCTCAAAATAATAAAAACCTTAAAAATAATTAAAATTTTTAAAATGTTCAATTGCAATAGTAAGTAAATCCCAAGCTCTTCTGTCTGTCTATCTGTCTTACAAATCAGGACTACATTTTAGAGGACAAGGCTTGAAATACTGACCTAAATAATTTGTTTGTGCTGAAGTTTTTGGAGCCTGAAATACAGGTCCTGCATTGTTGTCAGAGCTTTTCTCCACGATTTGTTCAACTTCAGTGTAAAAGAAAACACACAGAGGGACAAATCTAGTTGTGTCTTGTCTGTTTGATGTGTGATTCTTTTTAACAAGAGAGTTACCTATGGTGAGTTTCTTCAAGTCTTATAGAAAAATGGCACAGAGAAAATGTAGTCTCGCCTTCTCACACATCAGGCTTTGTGCATAACACAACCCTCAAGTAGAGAGGAGTCATGTCCTCCTTTTGCCTCAAGTTTTTGGTCTCCTCAGCCTGGGAGACTCAGCCTAACCCCTGTGCCTTCAAGCTGTACCCCAACTCCCTGCCTTTAGGCAAAAATGGCAGCATTTGTGCCCAGGCAGCCCAAAATTGCCCCCAGGGGAGACAGCAGTGACCAGACCTTGTCACTGTTCTCTTTATTCATGTCCCCATTTCTCTTTGTGGCTGGCTGCTGCCATGCTCCAGCCAGCTGTCCAAAGGCCCTGGGAATTTATACTGTCAGGAAATGTATGCGGCTTTCCTCTTCAGCATTGAATCTGACCCACATATTAACCTCATTATTTCTACATTTGCATGACAACGACCAGTTTGGGAAAAAAAAAATTAAAAGCCAACAATAAACCTTTGTAAAAACCTGAGAAAGGATAATAACTGTAGGTTTGATGGCTACAGTATGAGGACTGTTGCTCTTCTCCTCTAGGGCTCCACCACAGAAACAGCCGATAAACACAGGAGGTAGGGAGAAATTGCAAGCATTATGAACATTTTGAGAAATGGTTAAATAAACCTGGCATAGATACAATGGAATGTACAGCTCTTTGTTTTTGCCCTGTTCAAAAGCAAGAAACAGCTCCATTTTTTCAGCACATGCACTGTGTTTTATACTAAACTGCAATTCCAAAAATTTGCAAATTG
This sequence comes from Donacobius atricapilla, assembly GCA_013397315.1. Lineage (NCBI taxonomy): Eukaryota > Metazoa > Chordata > Aves > Passeriformes > Mimidae > Donacobius > Donacobius atricapilla. The sequence goes on from WBMY01008937.1 coordinate 687,966, forward strand.
TATGCACTGGGTAATTTAGCTCCTGTATAGCTGTGTTAAAATATTTTTATAAATAATATTATATTATTTATAAATAAGATTCATAAATAATTTTTTACAATGCTAATTATTCCATGAGATTTTTTTTTAAAGTTATGAATATGTTAATTGAACATGAAACTTTCAGAATTGAACTTTCACACAAATCATTTAACTTTTTTCTGCTATTCAGCACAGTGGCTGAATGCACTGTTATGTAAGTATTAACAGGACAGCTGCAGGTTGTCCTTTCATCGTATTATTCAGATAAGCTCATTTGCTGTCCAGAAATCACTCAGAGCCCAAGACTGATAAAAATCTTCCAAACTCTGTGTTCAAAACAAGTCCAACAGTATTCTGTGGCAGAATCATCTCCACAACAGAGCAAGTAGTTCCAAATATCTCTTGTGAGATCCCTCTAAAAATAGTTTCCTACAAAGATATTGCTGACTGGGTTTATGGAGTCTGACTGGGCTTTTAGTTTAACTGCAAATAATTCCAGCCCCATCTACTGAGTCATTCTAAATTTGCAGCAGATCATATATTTAGAGAAAATACAGAGAAAATATACAACACTTGTCTTCTTCACCTATTTGAACTGTAAGTTTTTCAGAGGAGAGACATTTTCTTTATTATTTTGTTATAAAAAGGGCCCTACTAGCAGTTAGAGTCTTAAAACAATAAATAGAAATAATTAATGAAAAAGTGTCAAAAGGTTCTGAGGCTCACTGAGCCAAAAGTCTTTTATGTTTAAGAAGAGAATTTCAATAAGTTTGCTTTACTTTAGACTGTTGTAACAGACACCTGCAACAACAGGGACAAAATCATTCTGCCTTTTCCAGAACTTTTCCAGAACCACAGATATTTCAGTTGGGACAAATACTGGATTTCTATGAAGAAGTTCACACATCTTGACAGTGTATGTTTGTGATCTTCTGTCTTTGAGGAGTACTTCAGAACAGTAAAAGGAACAGGTTAAGGAGAGAATAAATATGCTATCCATTCACTAGGAAAGAATTACATATTATACCTGGACAAGTCAATAGAAAGGGCCAGATTCTGTAACACAGCAAGGCTTTCCTGCTCCCTTCATCAACACAAGGCTGCCATAAAGACTTCATAGGTGCCCCTATCTCAGCACTGCAGAATTCATCATACAGCTTTGGGTAGGAGACAGTGCCTCCTCCGCTCCACACTGTCTGGAGGAGAGAGGAATGGTACCAGATACCCAGCATCAAAGCCATTCCTAGTAGTCAGAACAGCTTTTGGGAGTGTCAGACCTGCTGCCAGGGACTGCGCCTGTGTTGGTCATCCCGCTCTGGAGAGTGGCACCAAGGTAGGAGAGCAGTTCCAAGAGATATTTTATTGGACCAAGTCCTCCTCACCACTGCTAAAGCTAATTAAATCGTCTAACCTTGTTCTTCTGCTTTGAGAGGGAACAGGGGTGCTAAGAAATCTCTTGCTGTACTAGGAGGGCCCTGATGCCTCCTATAGCACAAGGCCCAAGTTGGAGTGTTCCTGTATACTTGAGCAGTCCCATGTGTAGCTACATCTGACCGTAAGGTGATGGTGATAAATATTTAATCATTTCTCTGCCAATTCATGTTCCTGATACTTGCAGTGAGTTGCTGTGAAAGCTAACGCTTCTTGAAGTGCAGAAAATGGTGTGGCAACTTTCTCCTCAATCCATGGCAGGCAAGTTCTTGGTGTCTCAACCAGAGCCCTTCCCATCTGTGAGAGATACAAGCAGCAGAAACAGGGCTTCCCAAAGGCAGCACCTACAGCTTTAAGATGAAATATGGCATCGCAGTCACAGGCTGCCCACTAATGAGAGTGGCTGGGAAGATTCAATATGTGAGTGTGCAACAGGTCCTTAGGCATCCTTAGGGAAGGAAGCATAGCATGCCAGGTTAGGTAAATCCTTCTGTCTCACCTGAATAATAACAAGTACCTTCAAAACATTTTCTAAAAGTTCAAAGAATCTTATGCACCAGCTCACATCTCAACATATTATTGCACTGCAAGTTAGTCATACAGAGCTCTTCCCACTTGTTTCTTTCACGAACCATGTGGGCCAATACGAGGAAAAGGCTGCCTTTTTTTAGCAAGGAGAAATATTTCCTCAATTTCTTTGATTGCGGATGGCTTTCCAACTCACAGATTAGCTCTGAGACTCTCTTCCAGGCTCCTTCTTGTAATCCCTGCGTGCCTTCAATACAGTTCCCATGCAGACTGCTGGACTAATGATAGAAAGTGGAGCTCGGCATGGTTTATGTAACACTGGTGCTATACAGCTACTGAAACTGGGATGGAATAGTGAGGTGCTCTAATTAAAGAAGTTAACATTCATTAGTGATGGGATTAGAATCCATTTATAAAATGTGATTCAGGCGTATAAATTTAGGTGCGAACTGTGTAGTTGTCTATGATGAGGCAGCTGTCTGTGCCATCATTATACATAAAGGAGGTTGAAGGGTCAGTTCAGCTTCCTAAATCATAGGCGTCCTGTGCTGTTTGAGACTCTCAAGGGCAGCTGTCACAGAAAGCTCATGGGGAATTTGTGTCCTGCTGCAGGGAAAAGATTCTGCTAGAGACCAGGTAGGATGACCTTGGGCTAGGGGCTCTGTTTACTTACGCACACGTGGGCATCCACTGCCATTTGAGATGCTCTAGGAAATCCAAGGTGTGCACAAGGTTAGGAGATAGGGCAGAGGACGTCTGAGGGACATGTGCCCATCTGAAATGACAGATAAATATGCTTGTGTAGGCAAGACATCCTGGCCACCTCAACCGGCACAAGATAAATATTTGAGGGTGACCAAATGATGATGTCTATGTCCTTCTCCAGATAAATGGATCACACCTCTAGTCAATGCAGTTGGGAATGCACGTGCTGACATCCATTCAATAATCCTCTAGATCCACGCACTACAGGGGCAGGTTGCCGAGGAGACACAGAGAGAATTCATAGACATTGGTCTTGTGTTTGCACTAGAAGTATCTTATCTTGCCTGGTGTCCTGCTGCTGTTCCAGAAGATTAAATGTCTCCTGAGGGTCCTGTGTCACACACACACTGTATGCATGTTTCAGAGACAACGAGACATCTCACATAGCACCAGGAGCCCATTTTTGGGCAACTGAATCTTGCAGTAGCCCACATTGGTTATAACAGCACCCTCACCACCAAATTCACCTACTGATACTCAGCCTGTAGAAAGCTCATTGTTCAAGTCTGAACTGGGATCTTCACCTCCAGCTCTGCCTAGAGCCTGCCATGCTGTCCATTTCAGATTACAGGCTGTTCCTTTCCTTTGTGTCTACCACTGTGGCACCCTGACCTCAGCTCCTTCCCCCAGTTATGCTGAAATACAATCATTGAACCAGAGAATCAAATCACAGCATATACCGAGTAAGGAGAGATCCACAGGGATCATTGAATCCAACTACTGACTCCACACAGGGCAACCTAGAAGTTAACCATGTATCTAAATGCATTGTCCAAATGTGTCGCAAACACTAGGTTTGGGACCATGACCTCTTCCCTGGGGCACTTGTTCCTGTGATTAACCACCCTCTCACTGAGGAACTATTCCTAATATTCAATCTGAACTTCCCCTGATGATTTAAGCAATTTCCATGCATCCTATCAGCAGAGACCAGCGGGAAGAGATCAGCACCTCCCTCTCATTGTAAAGGAAGTTGTAAACAGCAACCTGTGATGGCTGGGCCTGATGCCCTGGTTGTCCTGCACATACTGCATGACACCCAGGATGATCTGCTCCAGGACTTGCCCTGGCATGGAGGTCAGACTGAGAGGACTGCAGTTCCCTGGATCCTCCTCCCACCCTTCTGGTAGATTGGCATGACATTTGCTCACCTCCAGTAAACTAGGACCTCCCTGGCAAGCCAGGACTGCTGACAAATGACAGAAAGTGGCTCAGTGAGCACTTCCCTCAGTACCCTTGAGCGGTTCTGTTGGGGGTTAGATTTGGGGGTTTTTTCCTTATAGAATTTTTCCCCATAAAAGTCGCTAGGAGACGAATTACTGGGTGCCTATGCCTATGGGTGCTTGACCGGAACAAAAGAAATGGCCAAAGAAAAGTGCAGCACTGGGCTACACCCTTTTGCAGTCTCTGAGAGTTTTTCTCTCTGAGGGAAAAAGATACCACGAGGTTTGGGGCAGGTAAAGGTCAGGGGTGGGGGCAGCTTTGCTCTGGCTCTCGGCATTGGAGAGAGAAGGGTCAGGCCGCTCTTGCTGCGGGAGGAGTTCACTGCCCCACCAGGTCTGGTCCCGAGGAAATCTACCATCATCTCCTCGTGTGCCCAGGAACTCTGAGCTCGCCTCCTCCTGCCCTGCTGGAGCTGGGCCACCTTGTCCCACCGCTGGCGCTTTTCTTCAGCACCGCTTTGGATACACTGTGTCCCTGCACTGCCCGGCCCTGCCAGGACATCCCTGCCCTTCCAGCTACCGCTGCAGAGCTTTGGTACATCCCACCCACCAGCCCGGGATTTTCCATCGTTCCAGCTTGGTGCTCTCGGAGTCCCAAGAGATCAGACTGCCCCGGGCTTTGTGAAACAAAAGCCTCTTCGAGGTTCCTGGTTTTGTTTATCATTAATGCTGTAGTTGCTGTTGTTTGTCTGCCTTGTTACATATATTAGTAAAGAGCTGTTATTCCTATCCCCATATCCTTGCCTGAGAGCCGACTTAATACCAAAGTTTTAATAATTCGGAGGGAGGGGTTTGAATTCTCCATTCCAAAGGGAGGTCCTGCCCTCCCTAACAGACACCTGTCTTTTCTAACCAAGACAGGATCCCATCCAGATCCACAAGTTATAATGGCTTTAATTACAGGCAGTAACTAAAACATAGCTCACTACTGAGAGAAAAACAAGTCAGTTAGTTAGTTAGTTAGTTAGTTTGTTTGTTTGTTTGTTTGTGGCTGAGCGAATTTACCATCAGAAAAACTGCCCCTGAGCAAATTCCTATTTGCTATGTCAAGTTCCCTGTAACACCCACGATCACAGTGACACAGAGACCTTAATTTTTTCCCCCCACTCCCATCCCTTTAATGACTTCCAAATCTCTTCAAGAACCCATATAAGCCTCTCCAGCTGCTGAATTCCAAAATTTTCCCTGCTTACTGATTCAGCCAAATCTGCCTGAAAATGGATAAAAGGTGATGAATACCTGATTCACTGGGTACAGGTTTCAGAGTGTTCTCTGGTCGGGAGAGAGCATCCTGAGGTGGAGCCCTCCGAGTGCCATTAATCCTGCACCAGCTCAGTGTGCCCATGGTATCATCTGATTTTTTATTTTTGTACAGTTTTTAACATTTCTCATTATTACCTTGGCACCTGGGGACTGTGATTTGCAGGAAGGGTTCTTTTCCAGGCCAGGCAGAATTATATTACAGTTCCAAGGCATGTTTGGAAACTGCTAATAGTGGCTGGCTATTTTTGGATACTTTATCTGTTCTTCTCACAGTTCAGATCTGTCCTATTTACCCCCACCCTCTTCTTTTTCTTTTTTTTTTTTTTTTCAAAAAACATAGATTTTAGACCTGCAATAGTTTTCACTGCATTTTTGGAATATATATTTTACTGCTTTAAAAAAGGTTTTCCATTAGATTGCTTCCTCTTTGATTTTTCTAAATCTGTGGTATAATTATTTTGGACCTAAATCTGTATCTCTTCCATGGCGTAACAGCATCTCTCAGAATAAGGACTGAATTCCCATCTAAATCATTTATTCACTGGGGATTTATATATGTATATAAATATATATATCCAGTAATGCCTGGTTTTGACATCTGAATATGAGGTTTAAATCTTTTGGGGGGTCCTGCCCTTCAGTCTTTGCAATTGATTTGCATGCTTTCTGATTTGCACTGTTCTAATTCACCAAGTCAAATTTACTGACCCCTTCAATGTCTGAAAATGCCTGGGGCCATTTGCTGAGTTAAGAGTAGCAGAGGAAGTAGAATTTGGCACCTTCAGTACCAAATAAGCAGTAGAAATAAGTAGAAACAAGCAGAAAAAACTGCTTTCTCAGTATTATTTCACCTGAACCCACACAGGGAACTGCTCTATGTGGAGTTAATTTTGTCTGAAATCCATGTTCTAAAAAATCAGGGGAAAGGTAGGGGGAAGATAATTTGGAGGAAAAATGTACAGTGGATTTTCCAAGGCAGCTGCCAAAGTTTTCACACATGCATACACAGAGAGGAAAAAATAGTGCAGTAGTGATGCTAGATTCTCTCTCAAGACATTTTTAGCATCTTGCTAAGTGATTACAAGGGGATGTACTCTTGAGTATACGTTAAGCGTCCCAACAAAGTATGAATTATATTAATGTGCCATGAAAATTTGCCTTGGCAAAGCCAAAAACAAAGATCTTGTTTATTTCCCATTTCACAGGTATCTCTGCTTTTTGATTACTGCTACAAGCTGATTGTAACTCTGGGGACATGTAGGCAGGCTCCTCACCAGGGGATAAATAAAAAAGGATCCATCTGTGACCTGCTATGCATCACCAGAGTAATGTCTTCACAGAATATTTTCCTGGATTATTTTTAAATCCACCTGGGTTTTGGCTGTCAGAAATACCCATTTTTTGGCTGCTAGAATTCTCTCCAGAGTTGTTGTGCATTGGAGCATGGCAGATGATGAAAAAAATCTGACCCGCTTAATGGAGGGGTTACAGGTGGCACACTGGAAAATGGAACATGCTTTTCTTTTTCTTGGTAGCTCATTATTGGAAGCTACCCCAGTGCTGTGAAAACATTTATGAGGACTAATATTGCAACTGCTGCAAGTAAATTTACAGACAGGGAGTGAGAAAGATAGAATGACAACTTTAATAAAAAGGCCTGCAGATGGAAATGTGAGGCTTAGTTCTTGCCTCTGCTGTTCTTGTATAAATCAGGATTAACTTAAATTTTAAAAGAAAGGACTTATGCTGCTTTAAAAATGTGAAATCAGACTCCTGATCTGGATGAATGAGAAAGATCTAGTCAAAAAAGGAACAACTATTATTAGTCTGTATTTACTAAAAAATATTAATAAAGTGCATAAGCACATCAGTTTGAGTACACTTGCCTTGCAATAAAATCAGAAATTCCAGACAACAGAAAGGATTGTTGCAACTGTGCTCCATATCCCTGATAACTCAAGCAGCCTCCTTGTCTGTTCTGCATGGGAGTGCCCATATAGGGCATAAAAGTCTGTGTAGGTAGCACTCAGCATTTGGAGAGCCCAAATCCTGCCAGAGTATTTGACGGATAATATGAGAGGAAATCCCCATCCCAGCTTTGGCTTTATCTGCTAATCTTGCTTTTCAGCCATGTGTGGTACTCTTTCTTGTAAGCTACATCTCTGGCAGGAGAGGCACCGTATTTCTGCTGAGTTTTCTAACAAGTAGGAACAAGCCAGCCAGTAACTTGCAGACAGGTAAACGACTAGCCCTGCTGCTTCATGTTCTATATATTAGACTGTACTGGTGCAGAAACTTTGCAGATGCTGCAACTCCAATATTTGCTGGTTTTGCAAGCTCATTTCCTACTTGGTTCAGGGGAGTTTCTAAGAAATTTTTGCTATCTAGAAGGGCCTGGAAATTTTGCCATGAAATAGAATGAGTTTCTGGTGGTGTTTTGCTAGTAAAAGAAAAATAGAAAACCTATTTATGTAGCTGACACGCCACAGGCAGTTGCAACCATTTCCCAGCTATATGTTTGATTTACTTTTTCCAAAATTAGTACTAATCATAACTCAGTCTAGTAAGAATTGTAAGTACAGTACTTAAGAGTACTGTAAGAATTACTTTCTAATAGCCTGGAGAGAAAGAGCCCAAATGCTGGAAACTCAACACAAAGTGCCACTCACAGCTATGACAGCCTGCTTCAAAGGGATTGAAACAGCTAAAAAGGATATCCAGGCCATTGACAGAAAGCATGTAAGTTATTTGCTACCATACCAAGGCAAATGCAAGAAAAAGATCATCCCTTTTCCGTTTTTTTTTTTT
>WBMY01008937.1:696038-722659 GCA_013397315.1 Donacobius atricapilla
GAGAGAACTATTAATGGATTTGTGTTGGAGCATAATGATGCTTCCTGTTTTGCTAGTTCTTCTTTCCATAATAAATCCTGTCATTAGATTTGCCTTTTGCTTTCCACTAATGTTTTCAAAGCAGTAAATGCAGAGACTGCAGGATGTCTCTCCCTGTGGTAATAGGTAATTAAAAACCTATCATTGTACAAGCATTGGTAGGATTCTTTTTCTCCAAAGCATTACTTTGCTTTCCATAATTTAATCTAATTTGAACTCATTACGGGTCTTCTTTCTAAGTTCATGGCTCCTGCTTCTTATGTACATATCTGTCTTTCTCTCCTTTTCCAGACACAACTGGGTATAATGTCAGCTTTGACACAACTTCCTAGCATGGATATTTAAAATACAGGCTTCTTTCCAGCAAAACCAAGGCTTCAGCTGCCACAAATTTCATTGCCAGACTTCTGCCCTATGCACTTGGCAATAGTTTAAAGGACTGGAGTAAGATCCTTGTGAAGACTGCCACTATGAACAGGGTCTTTTTTTATCCCTGCTTGTACCAGGTGACCAGGCACTGACGTACAGCATAGCTCAGGCAACGACCAGAGCTGAGTGTCGGAACTTTAAGCAGCTCTCAAGCCATGGAAAGGAAGGCCCTTGACAAGGGCCCACACAGGTCTTTTCACAGCATCCTGGTCCCAGGATACACAGTTACTCCACATCAGGGCTGGCCTTCAACATACAGGCCACTAAATCCCTGTGGTGGTGGGGGAAGAAGCTGCAGGGCATCTAAACCCAGTCAGGCCCATGAGATTTATCTCTTGTTCCTTTACTTCCAAAAGAGGCCCACAACCACCTGTGCTCCAAAAGTGGCACTTGAATATAAAACTGCTAATGGAAGCGCTTAGGAGGGTCATCAAGTTAGCCCCGGAATGAGTGCCACCAAATTCCTGGCAGAGCATAGTCCTTGAATTCTCTGTGTGCCCTCAGAGCCACCATCATTTATTGTATGTACATCATTTACTGGTTCAGACAATTGTAGTGAATTTCTCATTCCCCCTTATAGACAGTATAAAAAGGGATTCTTGGCATCTGGTCAATATTTTGGTCATTATCAGAAATAATGGAAAAAATTGTGTTCCTCTTTGAATGATCAGAAACTGGTCATTTGAGGAGATAATCTAAGGTAGACATACATTTTCATGGTCATAGAAGTAAAATCTTATCTTTTTTTTTCATTTGCTGAGAACTTAAACACAAAATACAAGAAACAAAGAATTTTCATGTTTTGTTAACAAGGATCCATTTAATTAGTATGATTTTCTAAAGAGAAGGTTTTGAGTTTGCATACAGAAGAAAGTGCAGAGTATTAGTCATAGGAGCAAACCATTGATTGAGCTAAGCAGCTCACTGAGAATGAGGTGCTTTATAGTCATTGAACCAGATACTTGGACTAGATATTTTGTATCAATTTGCTACATTCTCTCTATTTTAGACACAATTCCTTTTTAACAACACAAATAAGACTGTTGAGGCCAGTGTGAAAAAGCAAGCTGTCCCCATCTCAGAGAGGGGGTTCCTTGGAAGTCTAGATCATTATTTTTAAGGTAATGGCTTAATTCTTAATAGCTTAACTCTCAGACAGAGTTTAGAGAGGACTGAACTCAGAATGCGTAGAAGTAATCTAACTACTTACGTGGAAATGAACTTATTAGAGCTCCCTCAATACCTTTAAAATGGCTAATTTATGCATGGTGTTGGGATAGGTTGTGCTGACTGAAAATCAACTGTGGCATTCTGGAGGAGAATAATAATTACTCAGCTCAGTTTATATGTTGGCCTTGCTCTCACAGTGGGAAAAAATGTATGTGCTGCTTGTAAAACTGTATAGAAGGAATGCAGATGCAGGCTGTTGCAATTTTTTTGGCAAAGATGGTATTGTTTCATTTGAAATTCCAAAATAAGGTCACAGTAAATTTTGCGCATCCAAGTGCTTGTTTCTTTTTTGTTTTCTGCTGCTTCAGCTTGCCAGAAATGTGAGCAGCTGTAAATTTCCACACTAAGTTGAATCCAAAAAGGACAGTGCAGATTTTCCACTGCACCTTTCAGGCAGTCACATCCGCTGACTTCAAGAGACAAAAAGCTGTAACACCAAGTGCTTTGGGTATTGACTCTGGTAAGAACAGCAGTAAGCCAAGTATGAGAGTTTTTGACAGTCTCATCTAGAAAAGATAAAAATACCAATGAAAGAAGATCTGTTAGGAAAGTACTTAAAAATACACTGTGGAAGAAGGATTTAAATTACAGAAGGAAAAAAATGTCCATTCTTATCACACAAGAATAACAAATAAACAACACATTCTGTGAAAGTATTGTTCTGAGTATGGTGAAATCACATTGCGTGAGGTGCTTAAGATGACATTTGCACCTGGGGTTTTTTACCCTGAAAACTGTATTTTGATTTTTAGGTTTTTCCTCCAGTGAAACTGAGGTTTACCATGGAAAAATTATGCTTGTTAGTTACAGGGGCATTTTAGCTTTCATTAGCTTAGATTACAGCCATAACGTTTCAGTGAAATGAGGTCAGAAAAAAAGACAAGATTGCCCTCTATCAAGTGACCTAATCTCTTTATAATTCTCTCTATATATTTTTCCCTATGGCTAAATGATGAGACTAGCAAGCCTCCTCGTTGTTCTTTAAAGGCGTGATACATTTTGATGGCCATATTTTTATAGTAAGCACCTGAATTTATTCCTAACTGGTCAAGCTAATGCATGTTACGATTTCTTTGGTATTGCTTGATTTGACACACTTGATTTTAAACAGATTTCAGTTCGAGCTATTTTTTGAAAAATACAGGAATAAGACAATGAAAAAATAATGAAAAAAGTATTTTTACCATTACTTTTTAAGAATCTGTTCTTTTTTTTCTCTCTCATTTAACTTTTTTAGACATATAGTGCAGTTAGGAGATATGAAAATTAAAAGAAGTTATCTCCTCAGATTTCAACAGATCATAGATTTTGATAGAATACCTGATTTAATCATACTCAGAAAATAGGAAATCAGACTCAGAAAACTACTATTTTCTGAGTAAGAAAGAATTAGGATTTTGGCCTGATACTCCTGCTATCTGAAAACGATAAAGATTTTTTATTAATAATTCAGGAGCTTATCAGAGTTGGGAGCAAATTCCAAGTTTAAAAAGTAGTTTATTTCCTCAAAAGCTGATTAGAAACCCATGGTTATATGACAATCAGGTTCAAGAGCACCTGCAGAATCTAAATATACCTAAATACATGGGACCTGATGAGATGCATCTCAGGGTACTGAGGGAATTGACTGATGTAGTTGCTGAGTTACTCTCCATCATATTCAAAAATCATGGTAGTCAAGCAAAGTCCCCAGGGATAATGGGTGAAAGGAAGAACCTGGAAACTACTGACCGTTCAGACTCACCCCCATGTACAGTAAGATCATAGACCAGATCCCGCTGGAAGATTTGCTGAAACATATGAAATATATGGAAGATAGGGAGTTAATTAAAGTCAGCCAGCATGGTTTCTCCAAGGACAAATCATGCCTGACTAACTTTGTGGCCTTCTCTGATGGACTGACTGCATCAGTGGAGAAGGGGAAGGCTACAGATGTCACCTACCTGGACATCTGTAAGGCCTTTGATATGGTCCTCCTCAACACTATTATCTCCGAATTGAAGAGATACAGGTTTGATGCATGGACTGTTAGATGGGCAAGGATCTGGCTGGATGGCTGTGTCCAGAGTTCCAGGCAAAGCCTGAACGTTCAGGTAAAAGCCCGTGATAAGTGGTGGCCCTCTGGGGTCCATACTGGGACCAGTGCTATTTAATCTTTAAACCAATGACACGGACAGTGACACTGAGTGCACCCTCAGCTAATTTGCAGACAGCACCAGGCTGAGTAGTAAAACAGATGCACCTTAAGAAAGGGATGCCCTCCAGAGGGATCTTGACAGGCTTGAGGAGTAGGTCAACTTTTCCACCAAGGCCTACATGATAGAACAAGGGGAAATGGTTTTAAACTGAAAGACGATGGATTTAGGTTAGTCATAAGGAAGAAATTCTTAACTTTAGGGTGGTAAGACACTGAAAGAGGTTGCCCAGAGAAATTGTGGCTATCCCATCCCCGTAAGTATTCAAGGCCAGGCTGGATAGGTTTTAAGCAACCTGATTTAGAGAATGGCATCCTTGGCCAAGGCAAGTAGGTTGGAACTAGATGACCTTTAGAGATCCCTTCCAGCCAAAGTCTATGATTCTATGACTCTATAAAAAATGTGGCCAGTCAGATGTCTCCTTAGATTAGCATAATTGACCAAGGGATTAGCTGAGTATCTACCCTATGGATTAATAGCTCAAGGGGAAGGAGCTATTACAGCTCCTAGCCTGTCTTTAGGATGACATTTCAGCTCTTACCTTGCACATTAGTCTTAATTGTTCCAGTAAAAGGAATAATCAGTTCTTATGTTCCTTGCAGGCTGGCAGCTTGAAATGTAATCTGCAGTCCAAGGGTAAAGATCTCATCTGAGTCACCTTTGTTCAAGATGAAAACCTAAGGAATTTTGTTTTTAAATCTTCTAGGTGAGTTAAGATAATACCTGTAGGACAGCATGACTCTTCAACCACTTTTGCTAATTTCTCAGCACTAACAACTGCATCAAATACATATCCAACATTAAAAGCCCCTTGAGAAGTAAAGCAGTGATATGGTTGAGGGGGAGGATTTGGATCCCAATTTTGAGCCCCAAATAATGACATCTTCCCTCTTCCTCCTCTTCCAGGTCTCTCATTCCCAATTTGGTGTCATATTGTGATGATGGTTATTCAGGCTGCAGGACCATAATCTCTGCACTGCAGCAGTGTTTACAGCTACATTTGCTAGTCACTCAGGGACCAGCTCTGTCCCTGCTTCAAGCTGTGCAGAATGCAGGCTTCTCTCTTTCTGGGTCACAGGTGATAAACAAGTATGGCCACCTCTTCTCCAGGGAACTCAGGATATTTCTGCTTGTGTCTGCATATACTCTCACTCTGCAGAAAGAATAAAACATCTGTGGAAAGATGAATACTTGAATTCATTTAAAAAATACTCATGACTTTCTGGAAAAAAAAAACCAAACAAAACCCCACAACAAAAACCAAACAGCAAAACCAAAACCAAACCAACCAGACTTAATTAACAGTTGTTATAATCAACAGTGCTATGTAGCTGCTTCAAAATGTCAATGACACCTAAGCAGTGACTAAAAAGAGGAGATTGATGATCTACAGTAGCTACTCTTTAATAGATTCTACATTTACTCTGATTTATGAAGCAAAATAAGATTACTCTCCCTCCCTTCTCCAAGGGTTAATTGTTAATCTCAGTTTTTCAGAGGTCATGAAAGTAGGTAGGTTTTCAGCCTCTACAGAGTACTCCTCATTTACTGGTACCACTTACAGTTATATGAGCAGAACAAACTTTAAAAGGGATACTGATCCACGTCTCCAGCCCACCAGCTTCCCACTGTGCATTTCCTACAACTTCTAAGCAATTGTAGAGTGTGACAGTTGAATGAAATTGGTCCCAGCGGATAAAAATCTTATCTAACCACCATGTAGTTCCTTGGCACAAACTCACTCTAAGATGGTCCACAAATCCTGGGCCAGGATCTTGGGGTATACATCAGATGCTAGCACTTTAGGAGGTTGTGGCTGCACAAGCATGATGCTTGGTTCTGGGAGCAGCCTTCACAGTCTGAATGTGGATGTTTTTGTCTTCCTCCTCACACTGTACTTGGGTGTACATGCCAACCATTATGAAATACAGTCTACCTCCCTAGACCAGGCTGAGAAAAATGAAGGAGCACTGGTTTTGAGATGTGAGTTGGAATAATGAAGGCAGTGGGCTGGACAAATCCTCCACAAGCCAGGAGTTGCAAAGGAGATGGAAAATAAACAGTAAGATCTAGAATGGGGAATTGCTTGTAGTGAGACAAAATAATATGGGAAAGGGTTTGAATTAAAAATAAGGTCAGGAACAGATGTTTAGATGGGAAAGAGTAAACTGTGATTCTGCTGCAAGAAAGGAAAACCAGACTGAACATAAGCAGGGAGAAGAGTAAGAAAGTGAGTTCAGGTAGAAATCAGTCAGAACCAGGGACCCATCTGATTTTCACAAATGTATAAAAAATACCCTATGAAAATTTCATTCTAGAGACCTGATGTACACACTGCACAAGAGAGATTAATCCTACTCCAAGCATTGTTGTCTTTTGTTTTCTTTTGCCAAAGCTAGTTTGGTCATTAGGTTAACAAATCTGTGGACTTACCTCAGTTTTACCCAAAATAAGCAAAGTGCTGGCTGTTTTTTAAACTGAATTCTTTCTCTTCAGAGGAAGCCAATACCTGCTGCTAAACTCGAAAGCCAGATGGTGAATTTGGATGCATTTAGACATGACCCACTACACAGGAGGGAGTGTTGCCAACATCAGATGATATCTTTACCCTGTGGATTTGCAAGAGGGACCAAACTTCAGCAGGCTGATAAAGCTGAATGCAGAATAATGCTGAGCCCAGTACTGTTTACTGCAGGAGATTGATTGCATTAGCAGCTCAGCTGGATGCATCAGGCATTTAATGCCCTCCAAGTGGCAGCTTTTTTTCCACCTTAGGAGCTAACAAGTCTTAAAAATTAATAAACTGTAAAAGTATCTTCTTAGACTGGCTTAGGGAAGGAGGGAAAACAGAGGGAGAGTGGATGAAAGAAGCCTGTCTTTCTTTTCACCCACATTCCTAGCTTCAACCTTTCAGAGCGATTCTTGTACTCGGTTTGGCTCTCCAGCCATATAAGAACATCTGCTCTGAGTCTCTCAAAAGGAACTTGCTAATCTGTAATGTTTCATGCACACAACAAAACAAAACCTGGAATCCATCCTACATATCATATGTAGCTGCATGGAAAGATGCCTGTGGAATTAAGCTTAGCAAGAGGCATGTGTTTACTTATTCACAGCAATAAAACACAAATAATGACTCAAAATGTCCATAAGGGCCTTCACATTTCTCATGCAATGCAAATCACTGGAGTCTGCTCACTTACAAGTGTTCACTAAGGTGACAGTGTCTTAGAATCACAGAATGGTTACAAGAGACCTTTAAAGGTCATCATCCAGTCCAATTCCCCTGCAGTGAGCAGGGACATCTTCAACTAGATCAAGTTGCTTAAGACCTCATCCAACCTTACCTTGAACATCTTCAGGGGTGAGGCCTCTACCACTTCTCTGGGCAACCTGCTCCAGTATTTTACCACCTCAATGGTATAAAACGAACAAAAAAACATACAAGCAAACAAAAACCACCACAACAAAAAAACCCAAACAACCTTACATCTAGTTTGTCTTTACTCCGTTTCAGCCTAAAACCCTTACTCCTTGTTCTATCACTACATGCCCTACTGAAAAGTCTGTCCCCATCTTTCCTATAATCCCCCATTAACTTTAAACGGCCACAATGAGGTCTCACTAGAGCCTTCTTTTCTCTCTTCGTTTGTTTTTAAACTTGATATCAAATTATTTCACTGAGTATTCTGTAGCTTTTATACCATGGAAAATAGTGAGCACCTATTCCTCAACTCTATTCTTAGTACTACTTATGGTATTACAAATTTTAACACATCTCTCCCCCTTCCCTCCCACAGTGTGTTTTCCAAGTAGATGGTCTCGAGATAGCTGACTCTTTTTTCTGTGGGAGTAGCTCCATTTTGCAGATCAATGTTGCTATTCTTATCATCATCCTTGCCAGCTCAAGTAAATTCCTTTCTAGATCAATATTAAGAATCTAATTACCTATGAAATATATTTGTGAAAACAGCATGTTAAATCCCACATTTGTTTCCTATTTTTCAATGTGATATTCATCCCAAAAAGACCTTCTGGTTTAGCTCATGACAGCTTTGCATGCCTTGGGAAAGAAATTTTTTTTTAATATTTTTGAAAATCATATGTATGAACAACTGTAATCATCTGTTCATTGACACCCCCAAAAGACTGCAATAAACTTGCAGCTAAAAAGAAGTCTGAGCTGATGTTTCCCCTATAGCTCATATTTATGCTTTTCCCACTGTCTGATTTTATTCTCCCTTATAGTTCCTACAAACTTGCTTGATACCAAAGTCAGATTTACTGCCCTCAGAACAAATTCAGTAGCGCTTTTAAAGAGTGCTGCAGCATCTGCTTTTATTTTTAATGGAAAAAAGAAAGTCATTCAGTATCCTGGCTGCAACTTTCTTACCCTTTTTATTGATTTAAATAAATGCCTAGGATTAAGGATATAAATGATTAATTAATCAGTAATATATATACTTCATGACTGGAAAATAGTTCAAGTAGGCACTTTACAACCAGTAATTTCAGTAATTTGTCAGTCTGGGGAGACCTTATAGCAGCCTTCCAGTCAGTACCTGAAAGAAGCCTAAAAGGAAGATGGAGAGGGACTTGTTTACAAGGGCACAGAGGGATAGGACAAGGGGAAATGGCTTTAAACCTAAACAGGACAGGTTTAGACAAAATATTAGGAAGAAACTCTTTACTATTAGAGAAAATGTTTCCCAGAGAAGTTGTGGATGTCCTGTCCCTGGAAGTGTTCAAGGCCAGGCTGGATGGAGCTTTGAGCAGCTGGTCTGGTGGGAGATGTCCTTGCCCATGTCAGGGAGCTTGTAACTAGATGATCTTGAAGGTCCCTTCCAATCCAAATCATTCTGTGATTCCATGACTCTTCCATTTTGCCTTCAATTTCTTCTAGATCTCAAATCTTGTATGTGGTAGATAAATACTTTCTCAATAAAGTCTGCACACAGATTTCTTTTCCCTTTAGCAATTCCTGTCTTGGGTGGAGGGTTGCAAGCCTTTCTTTCCACTAGAACCTGAAGTCAAATGCCATTTTCCTCTCATGGAAATTGACAGGAATAAAGTGCCATACAATCTTAACATCAACATACTGAGAAGCCCATGTCTTCATTGTTGCATTTACAAAGTCCTGGCAACAAAATTCCTTATATAAAGTTAAAACCCCAAATATACACTAAAATCGGATCTAAAAGTAAAAGATCTTGTGAGTTATTGGTTGAGAAATTAAGAGATATTTCCAGGATGTTTGTAAGGATGTACAAATTTTGTATGGCTACTCTGTAGTCCTCATTCAGAGGAAAACATACACAGGAGTCTCTAAGATTGAAAGCACTCAATGGAGAACTGAGAAACCAGGGACCGATTTTCCTGCTTGCAGATGTCCATAAAAATCTCTTATAATCTACATCTCATATAATCTATGGAGAAAAACAGGTGAATAGTGTGAAAATCTGAAAAAAAGAAAGACAATTTTTCTCGGCTGAGCCAATATACTTACATATAGGTCATAGGTATCAATGCCATGCTTTGCAGAAATATTTCAGAGGTTGACAAGAAATGTCCACAATTTTACAAGGGCTTTTAGTTAACATTGTCCTAACTCTCAGGAACATAGAGAGGATGGATACACTGAAGATGAAAGGTGCACCTCCAGTAATAAGACTCATGTAAGTATAAATAACACCCACTTCCATTTTATAGAATATGCTGCCATCTGACTGATTGTAATAAAAATATCTTTGTAGTCCCTGACATCATCATCTGCAGACTTATGTAACAGCAGAAGCTGTTTTTCAGGAAAAATATTAATTGCAGCCTATTATTAGCCATGAAAACATTCTTCAGTGTTATGAGTCATGTTTCTTATCATCAAATTAAATGCCATTGAAATGCTTTTCCTAAGAACAATACCCTTAACTCTACTCAACACAGTGGTTGTGTTGGTGTGGTTAAATGCTGGCCCTCCAACATTATATTATAAAATAAAATGGGTACATGTAGAAGGACTTGAATGGCATCACATATATCTGGACTCCTGGAGAGCTGATGCTGCCATAGCAACAAAGGCTCTGGACTGTTTCAATTTGAAACCACCACAGTTAAACTCTCATCTATGATAGAAAACAGCTGTATTGGTAGCCTGCAGTCACCCTAATTTTTGCAACTACAGTTGTTTGCAGTACAGTCCATATTAATATTTTTAGGGGATGTATTTCTCCAGGATTTTACAGGCAGGCTGGTGCCTCTCTTATCCTTCCTCCTACCTGACCAAGAATTTTGTCGACACCAGATTTCCAGAAGATAGAGCTCCATGTACAAATGTATTTATATATGTAGGTACCAAAGCTGTGACCGAAGCTGGATGTTTCAGTAGTAACATTGTCTTGAGGTGGCTATTATTTGATTGTAAAGTATAATCCTGGATTGTAAATAAGCACATTCATATTTTTGTGTCTTATTTTATGTATTTGTATGCATATATTGAATCCTCAATCACAAAGCAGAGGCACTGAAATAAGCCTTTTTCCAGACACATTTTTCTGATACTTCTTTTCTTCCTGAACTTAGCAGACGTTTGGTTTAGGAGATTGTCTCTCTGCTTAAAAATTGTGATGCTTGAAAGTTTTTTGATGAGATATTTTCAATTTCTGTCTTTTCTGGTATTAAGCTAGTGTTTACAATATAATGTTTCAGATTCTCAGGTTTTTTCACAATTCTTGAAGCAATAATTATATATATCAAATACTGATCTTTTTCATATGCCCGATTGTTACATCTATTAGAGTTATCTACCTCATGGGCAAATAGCATTACAACAGTATGAGAATATATATCAATGTTCAATCCTTTTCATGTATTGAGTTCAACTCCTGAGTTACATCTTTTCATTTCTCAACTGGTAGTACTTTCCCAGGTAATTCCATATTTTCTCTATCTGCAGCCATTGCTACTCTGAACTTTGTCCTCCCTGCTCTGAGGCTGCTTATGTCACTCTGGTGGTGTGAAGGCTCTGTCTAAAGGTAGGTTATATTTTAATCTACCTATTTTTAGGTCTTTTTATGTATAGTACTTGCGCTGGCATGTAGCCCTGGGTTTTCAGCCTGAGAAGTTTTGTTTTTTAGAACTCTTTTTACGGAACTTTCTGTACACAAAAGGAGATGTTTTTGATCATGTTTCCATTCTTCTTTGGAGGTGGAGACAATTTGATGTCTCTCTGTGTTGGCCAGTGTGATTGAATGGGTGTTACTTTTAACACCAATCAGTTTAGCTCTAGCGACCTAGTATATAAGGAGGTCAACTTTTTAATAAAGTCAGTCTTAGCCTTCCGACAAATTCTAGAGCCGTGTGGTCTGATTTTCCATCCTACAGAGACCCTGGGTATCTTTGAGCTGAAAGAGAATCAGTTGTTCTGGTGTATTATCCAGTCCTGCTGTAATTTGCAACTGTTCACAGCCAGAAACAGTGTATTATGAAAGAGCTGCTACTTATTAAAATATTTCTGGTGGGAATCCATCAGTGAAAATTTATGTTCCATTAGTGAAATTAGTTATGTAGCCAACACAGATTTCCACTAAGTGCTGGATGGAGATTCCTCTCCCTTCCCACTGTGTAATTGGCTCGCAAGTCATAGCAGAGCTTCCGACCACTGCTACCCCATGGAAATAAAATGGGAGTATTTTTGGATATAGAGTCACTGCTACAAAACAGAAACTTGCCTGTGAAGTGAAATTATCCATATAGATAGAGGAATACAGTTATAGTTACACTGATACTTTTGACAGGGTGTGACAGATTCTGTAGGTAGTTTCTCTCCTGATTTGGAATGTATCTTTCCAGCTCAATATATGTCTCTTCAGAAGCACTCCAAGTCAAAATAAAAACACGCTTAAAAGCACATAAAGGTTCACAAGAAGACTAACTCACTGTCAGTGATATAATTAAACTAACATAGATTTAAAACTTCCCCAAAGAAAACAATCCTCAAACAAGTTTATTAATAAAAAAGTGTGTGAAACACAAGCTCACTATCACATAAGCTATTATATCTCTTGGTACCCCAGGGAATGAGATAAGTAGACAGTAGGTATGGCATCCACACGACAATCCTGAATACAGGCAAAGGAACAGATCTCAGAAGAACAGTTACCCACTGGCTCACCTTACAGGCAATTTTTATTTCAGTTCTGGTTCTGAAACTCTGCTGGTATTTGGGGAGCACTGGGCAACCAGGCTGCTGCATCTTCCCTGTGCAACACCAAAGTTGGGTGCAATAGTGTGGAAAATAGATTATGATGCTCAATCCTCACTTGTGTTTTTAAAAATAAACACCTTTTTATCTTGTGACCAGAGGCTAGCACAGGCTGTTCTACTGCTCTCGATAAATTTCCATTGCCTCTGAAAATTAACCAGCTTGGGAGGTCCTAATATACTATCATCATCATCATTACATTTGCCTTTGGTAAATTTGCCTAAAATGTCTTTCCAGAGGACTAAATTGCAGCATAGCAGGGGAGACGAGAAATTGCTATTCACAAGTCACTGCCTTGCAAAGGTTAGCTTATAAAAATGTGTGCTGACTTAGGCAGTGTTCTTCATTGCCATTTTGGGGATGCATATTCGGTTATATTAAGATTTCTTAAGATTAAGAGGGTTTCCTCACACATATGTAAATAAGAGGAATTGCTGAGCTCTGAAAAAAATCACTTAGCTTTGCTTGCAGATTTTTAGGAAACTCTAAGGGCTGTTAAGATAGACAAAATTGCTTAAAATACTTCAATTTGTCTTAAAAAATGTCAGTTTTCAGTACTTCCTTCAAGGCATCTTCCAAGGATAGTCAGGACACAGCACTAAAGAAACAAGTCAAGTGCCCGTTCTTGTTTGACAAGGTAATTTGGAAAAAATCAGATACCCGACATCTGTGTAGAGATCTTGCCCCACCAGTGGCTGTTCTTCCATGGACTACACAGAGTTATCACCAATAATAATAATCCTTAATTAAGGATTGTGGCAGTAGGTAAAAACGAGGTCCTTACTTGGCCGGGTTTTACAGTTTTCTGACAACACTTTGTCAGAAGATAAAAATCAAGTAGAAAAGAATTTTCATAAGCTTACAAATCACTAAGTTTTCTGAAGTTCTATGGGTGTATTCAGCTGTTATGGAAGTCATTAACATGTTACAATGATGAAGAAAATGTCTAGGAGTTAATCTGGTGATACAGGACTTACACATGATGACAACATGTTCCTATTATTTGGTATGATTCAAAATTTTATTTTGTGATCATGCACATCCCTAGAACTTTACATGCAAATTAGTGCCTCTTAATTCTTCCTCCCATAAGAACCAGAGCATTATCTGGACCACATTTCCAATAAGGGCAACTCCATATGTGTACATGTGTGCTTATACGTGCAAATCCTAAAGCTGTCCTTGCCCGTGATCATTTTGGTATCTTTTATTTGCATGAAAATTGTTACTAAGGGTAAAAACGTAAGCATGCTTTGTATCAAATTATAAGCCTCAGTCTCCTGGAAAGATTTGTGCACATGAATTAATATAATATAAATAATATATTGCCTGATCTGTTATCTCCTTTAGGCTGATAAAAATGGTAGAAATTTACTCCATATTTGGGAAACTAAAACACCCAAACATCATACGCTGGCCAAAAGCATTGCTGCATCATTGCAATCCCTGAGCCACCAAAGGCATATTGGATTGTTCAGGCATCTAAAGTTGAATTGTCCCATAAAATCTCAAATTGCCCTTTTGGTGGCTAAGCAGTGTGAAGGAGTGCATCCTTTTCCCAAAGAACTGCTGTAAATCATCTTCCTGGTCAAAGGCAACAAAAGGGAAAAAACACACTTTGCAAACAGACGTGTTTGAGGCACAGCACTTCCTTAAGGTCTTCCTGACCATAAAATTTTGTGCCAGACCTTTGCAGGGTCAGAGCAGCATGCACACATTTTTCTTCAAAGTTATGAATTTGGTTGTAATAATCAGTGGTATTCTTAGCTTTTTTTTTAGGGCTTAATTTCCAAGGGCTGCTTTCATACTCATTTCATTTATGTCATATTTCAGCTGTTGCAGATTGTAGAAAAAGTTATCTCATTCCATTGGATATAGGATAAGCAAAAGAAGGCCAATTCCCATGGTTACATTTAACCTGTGTGAATAGCATCTTATTTTTCAGTAGGTTTTAAAATTCTTTTCTAACATTTCCATTAAAGGAACCATTCTAAATTATGACAATTATTCTGACAAAGGGACCCACAAGATCAAGCATAGAGTGTCTGGTATCTGTTCCATTTTATCTTGCATGCTGTCATCAGAGGATAAATTAATAAACAAAGATTTTCCAGGATGTATTCCAGATTTGTGAAGAACAACATTATCTCCTTAGTCTCCATCTTTCCTCTGTGTCACATGTTCTGCAGCTTGGGAATATTGTACTACTGCAGGCATGTGTTTTGCATGTCAGGACACGATCTAAAATTTATGTAAGTGGATTTTTGCATGGTGACAATTCTCACCTTTTACCAATCTTTCCCAAGTACAGAGGAATGGACAGCCTGAATGGAGTTCCTTCTCAAAACACTGCTCCAAGTGGCAGAGAATAGAGCCATCTATTGATTGGGGAGTACAGTAATGTCTCCCTTCTGACATTCACAATGCTTTGGGAGTCTATGTGTCACCTTCTGAACACCAGCATTGTTCACAAGTTTTTATTTTGGGAAGTGCCATGCTTCACAGATACATTCTGGAGAAGGAAAAGACCTAACTCCCATAGTTCCCAAGTGTGATTCTTTTAGCTATTAAGCACGGTGATCTAGAAAGTCTTACAGGACTTTGTTCCAAATGTTAGGTATGACTTTGGTCCTCTCTAGTATTTCATTTAGTAGCTACCTAACAAAAATGTAGGAGTAATGTAAGAAATTGCAAAACACAGAACAGAACTGTCTGCTCCAACATGCTTTATTTATTAAAAATATGCAAACAACATCTCTTACACCTGTCTGGAGACTCCATGGTTAAAGCGGAAATACTTTATTACCAATAATTTCAAAAGGCTGTATACAGGCCATAGTGAACCCCAAAACAGAAATCACTGGAGAAAATCACAGATGAATGCAAACAGAATCTTCACACAGTAACGGCTTCCAGTCACTCTATGTGAAATATTTCATATGAAAATAAGCAGTCCAGAGTTTTTGTTTAACAAAAAAAAAATAAAAAAAAAAAAATAAAAAAAAATCCACCACGAACTAAAAGGAAAAAACGCTGTACCGACGCCTTGTGCTTTGACCCTTCAGTCCCGGGTATGTTGGCAGCTCGGCTCCCGGGCCCGGCAGCCGCAGCCCCCACTGGGTGGCACTCAACACCAGCACCAGGCGCGCAGCGAGCGCCGGGCGCGCCCCGGGAGCCTCCCCAGCCTGGCCGGGGGCTGCCGGCCGAGCTCCCCGCTGCTCGCAGTACTCTGTATTCTCAGTGCTCTCAACCACAGCTGGGCGCTTCCCGTCAGACCGGCCTTTACAATTGGCAAGCGCAGCGCTGCGCTCCTCTTGGCGCAGCTGGATGGCAGGATGGAGACAGCAGCTGCGACAGAAAAAGGCTCTGCCCCAACAGCAGTCAGCGCTTCGCTCGTGACTGTCCATCTCTCCTATCAAAGCCTGACCTTTACTTCATCCTTTTGTTTCGTGATAACAGCTCAGAATAAATCAACCTGTCAAACCTTCACGAAGAAGCTCTAATGCAGCTGTTGACCTAGTTTAATATACAGTGCTCACCGTAAAGAAACCAAGAAAGGCAAACTTTGCATCTCTTAGCAAGTAATAGTGCAGCCTTACAAATGCCAACCTTTCAAGACTATATGCATTCTTCAGGACTCAAACATAGTCTTTTAACAAACACTAGTCTTAAAAAAAACTTACTTTAAAAGTTTCTCATTTTTTTAGTGAAGTGAACTTGTTTGAAGTGAATGGAATATCTGAAAAAACCCTCACAAGGACTTAGTGCTTATGATTTTGCCTGCTAAAACATAGTATCAGCATAGGTTTTTGTTTTCCTCTTGTATGTTAAAAAACATAGTGTGTGAACATGGAATTCGCTGCAGGAGGTCACACCGGAGACCCATCCAGTCCAGCAGCGGCCAGCAGAGCATCCCATTTTAATGGAGCATCCAAATACTGAAGACAAATCCTTGCAGTTTTTAGCAGCCTGGAGCTCAGGTACTCACACAGAGGTGATGTTTATGCTTCATAGCATCTGGTGGCTTTTTTATTTGATGGCAGAACAAATAATGAATTTGTTTTATTTCCATTTTCTCAACATGCAAACAATTTGCCTTTGGACACTCTGCATGGTAATGTGTTCCACATTTAAGTACACATTGCTTGAAAAGAAGTCTATTTTTGTTTGTTTTGAACAAAAAGGATATTGCTGGATGTAAGTATGTGTTAGACACGAGGAGAGAAGTTTGACAGTTTTAAATCAGATGGTAGGGCTGCCTAACCAAACAGACTTCCCTATGCTATTCACATCATACATAATAAAAGGAGTCACAATTACATTTATATCTTCTCTGAAGTCAAGTGATTACAGCATCTATAAGGCTTGGCTACAAAGGCCATGACCTTCAGAACCAAACTAGCACAATGTTTATCCAGGCATAAAGATGCTGTGAGGATAAAGCTCATTATTTCAGGCCTTTCCAGACTGAGGGAGAAGTCTTATATTCATAATGACATATGGGAAGTACAGTGATATAAAGCACTGAGGCAAGATTCTGTGCCATGCTTGAGTCATCTTACAACATCTTTAGATGTGAAGATAGTTTTACACCTACCCAATTCTGAGGGTGTCTGTGCCTGAGGAGCTCTGCCTGTTAACTTATGCCGTTTAAAACTCTCTGAGGCACTCACAGGGTCATGACACTGCCTTTTATCATCTCCTTCTTCTAAAACTTTTTCTATGATACAAAATACATGTTGTATATTTGAAGTCAGCAAAAGGTTCAGCCTCTTTGAACTGACTCTAGACTAAATCCATCAAGAAGCTCTGTGGTTTCTCCTTTTATCTTAGTGTATTGCTTCCTCTAGAAGTCAGGTCAGGGTAATTATGAGTGAACCTGCTCCCTTAAATGGACAGGAAAAAGAACTTTTATTTGGAAAACAGTTTGAAGACTGGTGGTTGAAAGTTTTTTTTTGTAGAAAATAAAATTAAAATCTAATGATAAAGACCTGGAAGTTTCTTACATTTATTCAGAAGCATCATTTTTAATATGAAAAAAATAGGCCTTTTAATTTCCCATCCTAAGGTCAGCCAGAAAGCTAGGTGCAGACCTAGAGTTTAAAATTAATTTTGAACAAATCTATAAACAAAACTAACTGGACCACATTCCTTCCAGCTGAACCTATGTGAAGCCTGTTGAATTATGTCAACAAGGAAAAAATTTGACCTATCTTGTTTGTAAAATGTTGCGCAAACACAACAAATACATTGAGTAAACAGTTCCAGAAAGAGTGCAGCATCATCATCCAAAATATGTTCTAGGAAACATAAGGGTAGATAGTGAGCTGAAGACTTGCATCATGGAAAAAAAGCTAAATAAGGATTCAAATCTGTTCTAACAAATTTAGCCCTGCTGCTCTTATTTCTTTCTCTATTTATTTAGAACAGAAGAAAAATCTACTTACCAATCAGACAGAACCAAATTCACCTCTGGTTTAACTCAGCCAGTTTTAAGACCAAGACTGGATCACTATTTTCACTACCAGAGGATTACACAGAGTGGGCATGGGTAAAGGGCAGGATACAATTCTGTCTATTGAATATCCAAAACCAGTGAGAACACTTAGTGTTCAATACATGGATGAAAACATTCCAGTATTTACTTGCACAGGAGACCTGGTCTACTAGACTCACAGATATCCTGTTCCTGTCCTCAGCTTCTGCGTGGTACTACATCCCCTGGCAGGAGTTTCTTCTCAGGTCCTGCAAAGCCTGGTAAACTGGTGTTGGTACCAGAATCTGCCTTTTTCCAACTTTGTAACTGAGCCCTGGGGACCACTGTAATGGAAGAATTCTGAGAGGGTGAGCCAGTTCAAGAAGGCATCTGTTTATGCTCAGCTTTTAGGCAAACCTCCTGTTAGCAAACAAAAATCAAGCAATGTTTAAACATACAGACCTAAACATGAAGCCTTGGATCTACAATACTGCGACACTGCTGCTGCATTGTGATTTCTGATGGTCACATCATTTGACAATTCTTAGCCTCCAAGGCAGTGGTGGCTGAGTATGACAGCTCTCCCACTTCTCCATGGGAAGAGAGAACTAAAGGGGGCATACTGTCCCTTCCCCAACCTCCATTGTGTATCACTTCTGTTTACACATGGCTTTCCTGTGGATCAAGACCAGTCTGGTCCAAAGGTTTGCTTCCTGTTTCTCTAGGTCAGAGCCAGTCTGTTCTGCCTGCCAGGCAGATTTTACACCCTTCTATGTGCAGGTCCAGTCCAGCCCCTTCAGGTGGGTGTTTTGCAGACTGCATGCTGACATCTGATTCAGGTCTTTGCAGTCTGGGTACGATTATCTCAGCTCTACTATTTTTGTGTAACTATGCCGAGCAAACACGTATTACACAATATTTCACTTCCCAAGTCAAACAGTCTTGTGATATGTCTGGGTACAAGGCAGGCAGGACGTCTCATGTTTCTGCTTTAACTCAGACTTGAAGCATACTTGGGTACAACACAAACAAAATATATTTCTCAAAAAGGTCTTCTCACTGCAAAGTTATACCCACTGAATCTTGTTTCCTGACATTCTGGAGGTAAACTAGGCCATCCTGCAACTGAGTACAGCTTGACTTCCCTTTTTTTTTGTCAAATCACCTTTTACTCATCATGGAGCTACTCACTGACTCATCTGAGAATACCCTCTACTCCTTCTCTACCTGAGCCAATGTAAGCTACCTTCTCCTACCAGTCAAAAGGTAAATGTGCATGTAAATACTGGGTTTCTAAAAAAAAGAATAGGTCATTCATATGCTTAAATGTTAAGATGATGATTGTGCACTTCTCTGACTTACAACTTGGTAGCAGTAATGATTACTCGTTTAATGAAGGCTGGATACAAATACTAGAGGGAATTTATAATCTCCTGTTCTTCAACTGTGAACCATAGCAGATGGTTTCAGTCTATGCAGATTAAGAGCACAGTAACACATTTTGTATTTCCATAATAAGTAAGAATAACTTAACACAAATTACAGTTAGATTGTGAAAAATAGGAAAGACAGCATTCCAAGCAGTGAACATCTACTGATTTGAGCAGATTTTGAGATAATAAATATTACATTTGGCAGTTTAGAATCATCCACACCACAAATGGAGGAAAAACTGTGAGAGAGAAGAATGCATCTGCCAAAACTGGGATTTGGTTCTCCTTTCCTTTACATCACTCTTTCACTCAAGTCTTTACAGTAATTTCCAACATAGCTTTTTATGTTAGAACTACTTTGGTCACTGGAATAGTTCCTCTGAGTAAAGCCTCTCTTACATCATATGTTGCCTCCAGGAGGTTAAATCAAAGCATTAAACAGGAGAGGACAGATGGGGAAGTTCAAGAAAATGACACATCAGCACCCATCATTGTGTGAGCTATCAGTTCCAGCAGTCTTAGGTGTTGTCATCAGAGCAAAGAACTTTAACAAGGAATTTAAAGGTTGTATTAAATATTCATACACACAGGAAATTTCTTCCTAGTGGGCAGCACAGGGCAAACATGAAACAATTGGGCAATGCATATTGTAATAGATTTTCCACAGAACCTCCCTCAACCAGACCTCCACAAGGGCCTGCCCAGGAAATCCCATGCACTTGGGTCTTGTTCATGACTCACCATTCTGCAGCCCAGGTGGCTCAATGGATGCCAAACGTAAGCTGGCTATTCAAAGCCAAGTGATATCTTATCACTGCACTAGGACAGTGTCCAAGATGGAGAGAGCACTCTTTGTATGACAGCACCTGCAGTGGAGATAGGCATCTATGTGTGTTGAGTTAGTGCCAGGGTAGGTCCTTGCTTACCTTTGAGGAGTGATTGACAGTTAGCAAGTGTAGCGCAGATTGAACCATGGATTTAGTCAGGAAGGGTCCAGGATGCCAAATGATACCTGGTGTCTTTGCTGGTCAGTCCCCTAGTTAATGATATCACCCAGTTTCTGACATAAAATAGCTGTTGTACAATTGAATCAAAATAATTAGAGGGGTTAAATAGAAGAAACTGTTCCAAATGCAGCTTGTCTTAAAAGCAAAAGCAATCCTTTGGAGAATAAAGGAAAGCCAGAACTTTCCCATATTTTGTGGCCAAATTTAGGGAGAGAGTGTTTGCAGCAGTATTCTGAATGGCTGTGAATGGGGAAAGATTGAAATCACTAGAACATTCTCTCAGAAGAGAGAAAAGAATGTAAGAGTGACAGAAATACATAATAGACTTAGAAGTCAGCAAAGCACAAGGGCAGAAGCTGCATTAAGGTGAGATTTTTTTTTGATGAAACCCTAGATAGGAATTGTACGCTGAGAGATATAAACAGAAAGGATAATAAAGCACTTAACAGGAAAGGCAGGTGAGTTCAAGGGCAGTATTTTAAGATGGGAGGGGTTAAATCAGGCCTGGATCTGTGAAGAAGACAGCCCAAAGAAGAGTAACTAGAAGGGCTGATGATGATTAAAGACAGTGCAATGAGTGGGCAACAGAAACTAAATGAGAGGATAAAATTAAGTCCTTAGGAACTTAGTCAGAAGAGGAAGAAAAATGGGAAGTTTGAAATCTCGCTGTCTATCATGGCAGGAATAGCAAGCTGCAGATGAGCAAGGGCATATGTGTTTGGGGGTCTGGAACTCCCTTCTGGGGAATATGTATCACTGTGTCAGCTTTCATGAGGAAGTCGGGCCCAGGCTCTGGCAGTCACCCTGTTGGCACCCAGGCTGGGTGCTGGGTCCCAGAAAGGTGTGAGTGTGTACGGGACACAGCTGTGGGAGGCTCTCGTGTTGCAAGCAGGACCTGTGCACCAGGATGCTCCTGTCAGCTCGGCAGCTATTTGTTTCACCACAGGTATTAGAAGTGTGGAACAGCTGGATTCTAATAAATCACTAAGGTATCAAATCAACATGTCTGTTCTTAACACACTTAGTTACTCTCCAGGCTTTGGATATAAGACAAACTTCATTCCTGTGTTTGCAATTATTATCCATAGAGCTGTGAAGGTAGCTCTGAGTAGGAGTGCATGTTTTGGTTTACATTGGGTAAAATAGATTCCTTTCCTGAGGATCCACTTTGATGCAAGGGAAAGGCTGATCTGACCTGGTGATAGCGAGAGCTGTGCCAACAGAAGCATAAAGTCCTGCCAGGACCATCCAAGGTGAACAGATCTAAGATTAAAGAACAAATGAGAAACAGCTTCTGGTCATCTAGGATGGTGTCAATGTAATCACTCAGGAGAAAAACTTATTGATATACAGTATAATTATTATAATAGACAGAATAGCAGACAAGGAGGGCAGAAGCTTACTGTGCCCTAGGATATCTGACACAAAGAGCAGCATTTGTCTTTAGACAAGATACTAATGCATGAGAAAGTCAGTGCCCTAAAAATCTTATTAGGCAAAGTAAAAATGGCCCTTGAATTGTATAATAATAACAACTGCATAATAATAATTTGACCAGAAGTCAAATTAATTCCTGGTAGAATTCTGCTGCCTTTAGGGGCAAAATGAAGATGTTGTCTCCTTTCATGCACACATTCATTGTGTTGCATTTTTTTTGTTACTATTTTTGGTAACCTCAACCCCAAGAAGTGTAATGCATTTTAATTTCTCTTTAAGTAGGTCACTGGTTTTCCTTTTTGGCACTGTCCTCTTTCTGAAACAACTTGTAATCTAACTTTTATTTATTCTTTTTTAATTGGGGGGCAGGGAGAAAGCTCCTCAGAAATTTCAAATCTATTTTGGCAATTCTACTGTATTTGACTTAAACCTCACCCACTCAATACCCACCAGGCTGTTCTCAAGTTCTTGCTTTTCCATCTGCTAGTCCTTCACAGAGAAGGATTTGGGGAAGCAGGCATCCCAGAAAGATTAATCTGCATACTGCATAAAAGAGGAAACTTGTTCTTAAAGACCATGACAAAGCAATGCTACTTGTTCCTAAAGCTGTCATCATGCTGGTCATGCAGGGTTTTTGTAAAAAGTGTGTTACTGGCCATCAGGAGCTTTAAAGAAAACTGCCTAAAACTTCATCCAATTATGGTCTTCCTGCATTTGTCTCCACTGAAAATTACAGTTAACTCTTCTCCCATCTCCCGCAAGTCTTTCAGAACTGTGTAGTACAATAACTCACAAAACATCAAAACAATAATTTACCCAGCATGAGGTGGGGAGAGACATCAGTGAGGGATTGACAAGAATTCAAGTACATGCAGGGAGTAGCTGTTTACAGGAGGGTTCATCTCTGATTGCTTGCCTGAAAGATGGAGAGAGATTGCCTCAGTAAATTCGGAGTGCAGGATGCTACAGGCTGCAATTTCATTGGTTGTATTAAGTCAGTACCCTGAAGCCCAGATTACAAATCCAGGACCATGCCACAGGGACTACTGTGTTACTTGGAGCCTGTGAAAGCAACATTCAGACTCCTATCTCAGCCAACACAAGATGTGAGGTTCACAGGCACTGTGGGAGGAAGATATAAATAATAAATGAGCTAAATAATGACAGCTAGCTGTACCTAATTATAGTTCTAGTTGCCCTTTTGAATAAAGAAAGTTCAAAGCTGCAGCAAAAAGAAGCTGATCCCTTTTCTGAATGGTGTTTGAACTTCACAGATTATTAACAAGAAAAAGTCAGGAGATGCCAGTGGAAGCCACACAAGCCTGTCATAGCCTTGTTGAAGAGAGAAGCAGTGTCTCTAATGCCAGCTTATTTACACATCAAAACATTCTTCAGCTTAAATTAATATTTAGCCTGAATACAGAAGCAATGTAAGAATTAAAATTAAATTGTGTACATTGTTTGGAAGATGTTCTTCCTCACAGCTTTTGCTACCTGACTTGGGAGATTAATTTAGGAAAGTAGCTCTGTAGGCTTTGTACATAGGGAGCACAAGGGTCAGTTAACTCCAAAAAGAGTGCAAGTCCCTAGCCTGGGCATTTAAGCGTCTAATGTTAAGTGTGTGAATGTATTTACCTCCTCATCCCTCTCTATTCATTGAGAAGAATTTGTTCCTAGTGTCCTCCCTATGCTGCAAATCAGGGGTTATGAATGCCTGATCACCATGAACTGAATTTCTCTCGGATTAGGAGAAAAACATGGCCCACAGAACAGGATGCGCACAGAATTAATGGGCTTGTGCTCTTTTTCAGCTCTTGGTGACTTCTTGTGGCTTACTGGGGGTCAGTACACATTTTCCTCACATTTTTCTATCTGTAAAATAAATTCTTATTCCTAGTCACATTATAAAAGAAGTCTTCATCTTTGGGTAACAAAGTTTTAATTACATACTATGATTATTTTATTCCCAGCACAAGTATCTATCTGTATGGGTACCTTTAAGTTATCATTACATATTTCTAAATAATCTGAGTAATAGCTTAAATATTTAAACTGCTATGGCATATTGAAACAACTGCATTTGTAGCAAGTCCAAATACAATCAAAGGACTTATAAAAGCGTACAGTACCTTTGGGCAAATAGGTAACAAAAGTAATTGTGGGTTGGTTTTATTCCATGTTCCATGTGTCTTCTCATTTTCTTTTCAGTCTCTGTCTTCTTGTAGTTATTTCTCTAATGAAAAATGTTCTGCAGAAGTGGTTCCATGTACAATCTCTACACTACCCTTACAGTCATCTTTTGTTGCATTCACACAACACCTGTAATGCTAATAAATACCCATTCTCATTTTTACAGTTCTTGGGTGAATGTGTTAAACAAGCAGGCACTTCATTGCCCGCTTTGTCTCTACTTTGCTTAGAGAAATGGGTCTCAGGTCATATTCTACACTAATTTTGCTCTTAGAACGTATCATTTTTTATTAAAATTATCTATCAAAAGGATAACTACTCTTTTTCATCTGAAACACTCCTGAGTACAGAGGTCAGTTTTCTATACAGTGTGCAACATGAAGATTGCAACAGAGAATGTTTCATTTTCCAACATTTTATGGTCTTAATTATTTAATATGATCTCTTGTGCTTGTCCCCTGTGTTTTCACATTTCCTAAAATAGATCTCTGTACTGGTTAAATACGAACATACTAATAAATAAAAAAAAAAAAAAGGAAAGACGAGAGACATCTTAATAGTCTTTATTTTTTCTCCTTTACACAGTTGACAGCAGTGCTGCTGAAGGTGTTTTAATGGGATAAAAAGCCTCTGATACCATTTGATAGATTTTAGGTTCTCTCCAGATGACTTGCTTTTAAAAGAATCTCTTCAAATGGCTTGCCAACTTTCACAGTCCCCACACTGCAAATTACTACAAATTACTATTACTATGTACTGTTTGTATTAATTAATATTAGAGCATGTATTTGTGGATGCCTCATCCCTGGAGGTCTTCCAGGCCAGGTTGGTTGGGGCTCTGGGCAGCCTGGCCTAGTGAAAGGTGTTTCTGCTCATTGAAGGGGGGTCAGAACTAGGTGATCTTTAACATCCCTTCTAACTGTGCTATGATTCTATGATGCTAAAATAATAAAAATCTAATGTTTTCATATATGATTGGTTAATATTACTTGTACTGCTATGGCTGAAAGTACTACTTTTGAATGTCAGAAAATATACAGTGAATGCCTGTATATGTGTACATGAATAATGGATTAAAGATTCATGAAAGCTGATTTATTTGTTTTAGTATTTCAAACTGGAGAGTAATGTAACAGTCATTAAATATCCCTACTATTATTTCCATTGAAGTCAAAAGCCTGAAAGCAATTATTCGCCATAATGCATACTAATAAAGAAATCCAATGGCACAGAAAATTATTTGATTGCAAGTAGAAAAATGAGGTTTATGACCAAGTAAACAGTGAAAACAATGAAAATATCAAATACTGCTAGCGGTATCTGTCAGCATTGAGGAAATGCTGAATAAGCAGCAGGAACACAACCACTGACTATAGTGAACCCAAATGTAAAGGGCAGTAATCTAATCAGAGCTAGTACCATATCCTGCCTGATCCTCAGTGCAAATGAAAAGTATTCTGTTAAAAGGACATTAATTACAATAACAGCTCCCAAGTATATCTGTGCACATATATATGTATCCCTGTAGGTATACATACAATTATCTGAAAGTGTAATTAAGTATCCTAAAATGTCCTAATATGCGCAATGTTTCATGTTTTGGGTTTTCTCTAGAGCTATCTGCTGAGATGTACCATGGCACTTGTCTTCCCATACACACAGGTTTCTTTACAGGAAACCTTTCTTTTCCAAGCGCATCTACATAGGCATGGCCACTGTGGTTCTAGCTAACCTGGCCTTTGTCCCAACAAGTGTCCTAATGGATCATTTCATCAGTACAAATTCATACCATAATCATGAAATCTTTTAAATAAAATTCAGTTTGCTGTAGCGTAGTTAATCCCGCCTTTTTAAAAGTTTATACAAAATAAAAGAAGGTCTCTCAACATAAGTAAGCAGATGAAAAAATAAGTTAATGCTTTGGATGAAGGAAAACACCATAAGGAAAGCTGAATTCTTGTTCTACTGTATATTCACTAGAAGAAATTGTTACTCACAGAGTCAACTAACAAATCATCAGAGTTTTTGTAAACTATATATTTTTATTTTGTAAAAATAAAATATGTATGGATAGATTTTCAGTGTGAAATTAATGAAATTCATAAGGCTGGCCCAATGAAAGCCGGGGTAGATGAGAGGGTGGGGACTGCAGGGGAGACCCCTCCTCGGAGAGAAGGAGGATATGGTAAGAGATGTTGGAACATCAGGTGATGCTTTGCCATTCTGGAATGCTGAGCACTCGTTGGAATAAAAGACTTCCTTCTTAGCTGCTATTCGAAAAATGTGAACTTATTTGACAGTGAAAAAGGTACATTTGCCCTCCTCATCACAAACCTGGAACGACCAAGGCTGTGCACAAGGATAGACCGGTGAACCACGTTCCTAAGAACCTGCCAGCTGCATGTAAGGAAGAGCCTGTTACACGTAGCCCAGATAAATTGTGGTTGCCCCATTCCCGGCAGTGTTCCAGCCCAGGCTGGATGGGGCTCGGAGCAGCCGGCTCTGCTGGAAGGGGTCCCTGCCCATGGCAGGGCGTGGAACCAGACCATGTTTAAGCTCCCTTCCAACCCAAACCATTCTGTGATTCTGTGATCCTCAGTGCCAGCATTTGTACCGCTTTAAGAGGATTACGGTGTCATAAGAGAATGTTTATCAGAGGCCAAAAGGACAAAAAACCTTTATTATTTTTCCTAAAGGATGACAAAACATAGGCGCAAGCCGTTCAAGCATTAGAACCCCAAACAACAAGTGGGTAGGAAGGCGGGAAACACAGCGCTGAAGAAAGCCCTTCCTAGCTTCCTGCGCTTTCCCCCTGTTACCGGCTGCGCTGTTCCCACGCTGGGGGGGTGCCAGGAGAAGCCGAAACTCCCGCAGCCGCGGCGGCGGCGCTCCCCGGCGGCGGCGCCCCCCGGCAGGG
The DNA here is from genome assembly GCA_013397315.1 of Donacobius atricapilla. Taxonomy (NCBI): domain Eukaryota; kingdom Metazoa; phylum Chordata; class Aves; order Passeriformes; family Mimidae; genus Donacobius; species Donacobius atricapilla. The sequence continues at coordinate 722,649 of WBMY01008937.1, forward strand.
CTCCCCGGCAG
>WBMY01008937.1:722675-740006 GCA_013397315.1 Donacobius atricapilla
GGGGGTAGGTGGGTGCCTGGAATCCGAGTCTGTGGACCACGGAGCCGCAGTCGCGGCTCTTCTGCAGAGACGGCCTGCTCAGCTCCGTCTTTCCACGCAGTGGCACCTGCGGTGTAGTGTCACAGGATGGTTGCAGCCTTTCCCTGTCATATGGCCCGTCCCAGCCCTGGGAGCGGTCAGTGCCAGGTTGGATGGCACTCTGAACAGCCTGGTCTAGCGGAAGGTGTCCCCGCCCATGGCAGGGGATTGGAACGACCTCGTCTTTAGGTCCCGTCCACCCCAAACCATTCTGTGATTCTGCTTTAAGAAATCTCCGAACTGCTCAACAATTAAGGATAAAAATAAACGTAACTTAATATAAAGTTAATTTCTAATAGAATAAATACTTGCGGTAAAATTATCAAATCTTACTAATACCAGCCAGAATGTAGAACTCTTGCTCTATTCTGGCATCTCAGAGAGCAAAGAGAATAGTTGAACAGAACTTGCATATGGGTCTGTGTTCTGTTCATTCATCAGGTTAGTGTTTACATTTGCCCTCTTATGCCAGTTCTCAGGGTTTGGTTCGATAAAAGTCAGCTTTTGGAGAATACTTACTGGAGAAGAACTTCAGTAGTAGTGGCGGTTTCTGCAACCTATATAGGATATAAAGTCACAAATTGAGGAAGTCTTCCTGAAATGTTGGATGAGAATTTGTGTTCAAGGCACTTAAATTAAGCAGTAGCAGAGTTAAATCCTTTAACTTCCACATTGCTTGAACTGGTCAAGGTGAAAGTCGAGATACTTGCTCTCCTAATAGCACGGGAGAGTCCTTAATAGTCTCTTCTTGACTTGTTTTAAATAATTAGTGATGGCAGTGGAATTAATGGCTTACGGTTAGAATGGAAATCAGACTGCTTCTGAAAGCAGCCCCTAGCAGTCTGAGCATTATTAACATTGTATTTTGCTTATAGGTAAGACAGATCCGATGCCTGCATGGAACAGCAGAGCGCAATGCCACTGGAGCCTTATTTGTGGTAAGTAATCTGCTTTGCTGTAAGGGGGATGGGTCAGAAGAGTTTGGCACGTGCTTTTCCTAATCTGCCTGAAAGCTTCTGATGGGCAGAACTTCGCCCATATAAAAACTTATAGGGTTGCTTATAGAAACCCACTGGCACTTACAAAGAAGAGGGTTTTTTTCTGTAGAACCTTCTACTAGAATTGTAAGGGAGTATCAAAAGGTTTTATTTTAGTTTTTGGCTCTTGTGTTTCTTGCCTTACATAGTGAAAATGCTCCATAGTTTGTATGTGATTGCAGAGGAGACTTTGCTTAAACTTTATTTCATTATAAATCAGTTCTTGTTTCCTTTATTTATTTGAGTTTGTAATTGAATCTCGTTATACTTTTTGCAAGTGCAGTTTCTTGCTTTCTGAAATTTGCTGCAGAATTACCCATGAGCTCAGGTCCTAGTTGTGTTTACAGGAGTTGAAAAGTACAGTTCTTGTTCATGTTCTATGTCATACAGCAGGTCGTACAATGAGTTGTAATTGAGGCCATTAGGCATTGTCATAAAAGGCATAAACTGTAGTAGCGATTGCAAAAAGTAAAAAGCCCTTGAATTTTAGTGTGCAAAGCAGCTGTGTTGTCTGTCTACCTCTGAACAGAACCTGAGGCATCTCAAGAGAGTGTGTATTCTGTCCCATTCTGCTCCGTTCAGAGCTTCAGCTGGTCTGCAGTTTAACAGCTGAATAATTTGGCATTTTCCCAACACTTGGTAAAAATCAGCCCTTTACTAAAGAGTTGACCACTGTTGAAAACAGGTGCTTGGGATTTTTGTTGTTGTTGTCCTTTCCTTTCTGCAGCTGTCTCTACAGCTTTAATCATAAAATGAAGTTAATAGGATCTCAGTATATGCTTCATGTACTTTTCCAGAAATCTGAGGAATTGGTGATTTGCAGGTGTTCAAGGAATAAAGGAAATGCTATAGTCTGGCAGTTTATGAAACTTCAAGTGTAGTTGGAGGTTGGTGAAGACAGGCAAAAGATGTCTTTGGCACCCCAATGGCTGTTGATGTTGGACGTATGAAGCTAGATAGCTTTGTAAATTCAAGATTTATGTAATTGTTTAAATTATTTACAGCAGGGAGGAGCCTGATAACAGAGAAAGGCAAGTAGAAAAGCTGAGTGCTTTGCAGATACTTATTTAATAACATCATTGATGACTTATTCCACAGCAGAATTTTTGCTAGAGGAGCATAAGAACTTGGTTCTGTGCAGATTTGTTTTTTTCTTCTTGTTTTTTTTTCTCAGTTGTTGTTTTTTAATAAGGTAATATTTATTCTCTGAAGTAAAAGGTAATGGGAAGAATACCATTGGATGTCACTGTAGGTGTGTAGTTGTTTGCCCTAACTTAATTCCAGGTGTTACTTAAAATGGCAGATTTCAAGGGAAACTCATCCTGCTGGTTTGAGACGAAGGCATTATTTTAATCAACACCTGGTGTTCATATACAATCAGAAAATTGGATTTCTCCTGGATTTCTGTAGAGGAAAAAACAATTTTAAAAGTCCTTTTTTTTAATTACAAGCAGAAGAAGTGTCAAACGTTTGTTTAAAAACTGCATGTGCAGGACTAATGAGAGTAACTCAAACCTGTTGTGGTCCTCTTAGTATGCCAGTTTGCACACCAATGTCTCGGGTTTGTTTTACAAAGCTGATTGCTGCTGCTTCTTGCACTTTTCATGTATAAAATCTGTATGTGAGGAAGATAAATGCATGCAGTGTATTTGTGTTGTTACAGCAGAGGACAGGCTAGCAAGGGACCTGGTTGTCATAAAATCTAGTATTAAAAGGCATTTCTGATTTGCATGCCTGTGCTTCCCTTTGCCATCATGTTACATGTTAGCAGAGACACACAGAAATAAGAGAACTTTTGCTGAACTGCCTTTGTATTCTGAAACAGCCAGAAAGAGCCTTTCTCTCAATCACTGAATGTAACTAAGTGCCATCACAGGCAGCTACATCACACTTCCAGTGAGAGGATATCAAGTACAAAATTAGGTAGATTGTTTGCCTGTAGGAGTGCAAGAGTGATGTTTCAAGTCTCTTAAGTTCTGATGGCTAGGGAAGGCCTGATTCCAGAGGCATTTATTATGATTACCTTTCTTTATTGAAACATGCATTCTCTGTACTTGACTTTTACCTGATATTAGTCTTCTTAACGGCTAAAATGTAGCTCTTCTACTTTATTGTTTTCAATACATGGACTGAGTTTCCTTAACACATCAACAGCCCTGATGTGGGCTTTGTCATAGGGCTGCACAGGGGGTTCAGCACAAAAGGTTGAAGAATTGTTTTATTCAATTTTTAATTACTTGTGAAGCTGGTCAGTGACATAATTTGGTTTGAGAGTACTTCCACCATTCTTAAAGTAAGAGGGCGTATATCTTGAGTTCTGTTGGAGTAGTGGATGTAGGATACTTTCCTTTTAGAGGAGGAGTAATACATATTTTTTGATATGGATTCTGAACAGGTTGTTGTCCTAAACATCACCCCTGCAGACCAGTTCTCTCATTTTGGTTTACAGTGCTTTGGACTGGTGTTTACCATTGGGCATACGCCAAGTTTCAGGCCAACTTTTTTGCAGTATACATGGAACCTAAAACACTAATTATTCTGTTGTAATTCTCCAGTGCTCTTTAATAATTTACTGTGTCAAGAAGGACAGATGATTAAATCACTGGGTGACATCAGGGGGCCAAAACCCACCACCACAACTTGGAAAAAAGAAAGCATATTAATAAAATGGCCCAGGTCAGTGTAGCAAAAAGAATATGAGGTGACCATTCAGCAGCCTTTGTGGCTTTCATGGGAGTGCACTGGCATCTGCAGCTTGGGTAGCTTTTTATAGTGTAGCTGTTCCTACTTAAATAGGTTCTGCAGTAGAAATGTGATACATTCAATGGATGAGTGGAATGAAAACTTCACCTAAGACTTGAGGAAATTGGGGAGCATGAGAAGAGACTTGGGAAAAGACTTGAATGCAGGGACAGTGCAAAGAGAACAGAACTAGGCTCATTTCAGTGGTGCCAGGTGACAAGACCAGAGGCAATGGCCTCAGAGAACATCAGGAAACACTTTTTCACTGTGGGTGACAGAGCACTGGCACAGGTTGTCCAGAGAGGTTGTAGAGTCTCCATTATTGAATATATTCAGAAGAAACCATCTGGACACAGTCCTGGGCAAGCAGCTCTGGGTGTACCTGCTTGAGCAGGGGAGTTTGACCCAGATGACTTGCAGAGGTTCCTTCCAGCTTCAACCACTCTGTAATTTAACATATTACTCTTTCTAATACTGTATCCTTATTTCTGATCTTGCTCTCGAGAATCTGCATCCTAAAAAAACATGGAAATGCACTCATGTAATTTAGGAGCATGTCAGTGCATGCAAGTCTCAGATAAATGGACATTGTCGGACTAATGTAAGACTAGAGAACATATAAATTCCTAACTGTTCAGCAGTCCCAGAACTGTGTAAGCTCTTGATGAAAACTATCAAACTCTCCATGGCCAAGAATAAGATCTTCCCTTTCGGGAAAATGGAAAACATAAAAGGTGGCTTATGGCTTATTTATTGCTCACCTCTGCTATAGCCTTTACAATATATCGTGAAACCTTGCTACAGCTACACCTGTATCTTCCAATATAAAGTCTTTATTATTCCTCTTCACATGTAGGGCATTTAAGGATATCAGTTTAGACATGATACACTGAAAAGAACAGCTGCTCCAGACAAAGAGGGAAGATTTTAATAAATCAAATACATTTATTTGCAAAAGAAATTGCGACAAAGTACAATTGTTAACTATCAAAGAGTTATGGAAAGCAAAATAATAGCAAAATAGGCATGCAGATTTGAGAAGGAAAAGCTAAGTTATGGGAATACTTATTATGAATTGCAGAATTGACCTGTGCAGCTAAGACATGGAAAGGTCTGTAAGAGAAAAAATAACAGAAGTTGTACAGTATTTCAAATCAGTCTTTCCCCCATCAGCCTCTTTTTGAGAGCTTCCATTAAAATTGATAGAAAACACTCACCAAAACTAAATACGAGTCATCAAATCCTTTATCTGGAAGGGTCAGTCTAAAATAATGGGAACTGTATTCCTAAAACTACTTTTATGTTATTTTGTAAACCACACAATAAGCAAGACTTTATTGCTTAATAAAATATTAGCATGTTCAAAGGGCATCAGTCATCTTTCTGTAATTTCTGTTCTTACAGAAAAGTCATCCTTGGTGAAGTATTTATCAATGGTAGTTTTATATTGGACTTGAAACTGTGCTGAGGGCACAAAGCTTTCAAACTGACAGTGGCAGTCATATTGTTTGCTCTGGGATATAGACAGGATAAGCAAAGGCAATGCCTGGGGAGACCAACAGATGTAATTGAAGTATTTGCCCTTGCAATATTTCCATATTAAAATTTCTAAATCCAAGAATAGCTGTGGACCACACATGTTCTAAGTTCTTCAGTGATGATACATACTTCACTTCAGTATCCAAGTGTCTTGGCAATGTTAAGGTTTTTCTTTAAATCCTTTCGTTGAATCCTTCATCAGAAGGATTTAACGAAAGAAGTGTGTAGCGTGACAACTGCAAAATCACACTCAGTTATTGGAGGAAATGATGCAACTGGAAGTCAGTGGAGGGGGCTGCTTTGTTCTAAATACACTTCTAAAGCTTTTATTATTGGCTAATTGGAGATTACTTTTAGCATCGAGCCTCAAGTATAGCTTGTATTTTCCCACAAACTTTCCATTTAATTTGAAGTTTTCTCAATTTGAAAACTGTATGAAGTTTGGAATTAAACTTAACTATAGGTATTCAAAGGAAACTGAAATGAGCTGCTTAGAGACAGCTAAAATTTTTGTGCAGGAACATTTTCTGCTGGAAAAGGATTTTCATCAGAACTAGGATTTTATTACAGAAAAATGTTACTTTTTTCAAGATCTCCAAATCTGTGTTTTCTGAATATAGAACTAATTAAAATTTGATGTTTCCCTAGAGGACCACCTTAGAAATAACTTGTTAGAAAACCTTCTTTTGGAAATACTAATTCAAAATTCTGCGTCTTACATTTTGATTCAGAATTGTATATAAAATGTTGAACTCCATTACAAACGGAAATAATAAGTTAAAATGGGTTAGTAATGTGTTTGAATGTGCAAATGTTTTAATGCTATATGAAAATTCTTGATAAATTGTGAATTATTTTATAATTAATGTTTCATGGTAAAGGGAAAAATGAACTGTTGATTTATTCTCTTGTTTATTAAGGTATTAACCAGAGTGTTCTTACTTTGCCTATTGTAAATCTGAACATAATTGTCAAACTGTATTAACAGCGCATTAAATATGTATTTTGATAACAACACCATACATTTTCTCAATATATCATTTTATGTATTTCTCAGTAAATAATTTTTTTAATAGGAAATAATGGGAATGGGTAATAATTTTTAAGAGTGATGCAATAAGTATCAATATTTTTGATAACTTTCCCAAATATATTTAATCACCTTAGTACTATGAATTTTTTATGTGGAATATATAGTTTTTATTCAAGCAGCTCAACTGTAACTGTGTAATGAGAAGTTATGTTACGAGCTATTATTATTATTAAATTATTTACAGCAGTACATATGTCCTGAATAATTTCCTAGCAACCCATTTTTACACATTTTTTTTCTTTTCTTGAAGCATAGAGATAGTCCTGAAAACAATCCAGATACTCCATTTGAGTTCACACCTGAAAACCTAAAGGTATGCAGACAAAAATAGTTCAATACACAGACTTTGTCTTTGGAGCAGTACTGATTTGTTTTCCTTCTTTTCCTTTAACAAGCGAATAGAAGCGATCATAAACAACTACCCAGAGGGACACAAGTCTGCAGCTGTCATGGCAGTACTGGATTTGGCCCAAAGACAGCACGGATGGCTGCCCATATCAGCTATGAACAAGGTATTTAGTACTTAATTATCTTTCAAGCATAATTTTGTTGTTTTCTTTCAATATCTTACTGGAATATTAACATTAATTAATGAAAGCTTACTAACATGGGAATTTACATGTGGCACAGACTTCTGAGAATTCCCTATTAGACTACATTATTAAAATAAAAGGGAAGACTAATGCAGAAAACTCAGGGCTCTGTGTGCATAATATTAGCCCATTGCTAGAAACTACAGACAGAACAAAATCAAAAATTAAATAAAACCTATTCAGATAGGCTCTTCTCCCAGAATGATCCTAGAATTAGGAATAGGAACTTGATTTCTTCACTGCTGAATGTGGGGAATGAAAAAAAGGTAATGTCAGTGGAGTTTTTTTCCTCCCAGATTAATGGTATTTCACACATTGCCTGGATTGTACTTAATCTCTAAGTCTGTAAGGCCTCTGCAGAGAAGTGTTAATGTTGTAGATGTCCGGAGTGTTGGGTAACACCTCACAGTAAGTGCCCAGAAGACTTGTCAGGTTAATTATTAAAATAGTTTCAAAATAACCAAGCAAACAACTACACTGCTCCAAAGTGCGAGGCTGCATGACAGTAGTTCCAAGAAATAATAACAAAAAAATCTGGTTTATATTCATATGAATAAATCTGTTGTACTTTGTGTTACCATGCGTCCCCTTGTGTCAGACAAAGTGTAAAGTTTTAAATTCAATTTAAGGTGAGGATTGTGAGCATTAGAGAAATGACTGAAGGAGGTAAATGAGCATTTAAAGAAAGGAAACTTATGTCTGCTACAGTTTCTGCAGCATCAAAGCCTTAAAGCTTCATTAATGCTGGCAGTGCATTTTTGTTTATTTTAAAGTTTTAGGTTGATACTATGTTTAAAACGATCTTGAGGCTTTTAAGTGAAGAAATATTTTCCATGATTTGTTACTTGCCTGCTAGAGAAACTGAAAGGTAACACAGTTACTCTATTGAAACCAGAGCCAGTTCTCAACTTGAGCAGTTTGCCAGGGTTCCAGGTTAATGAGGTCAGGGATACTTGCACTAGAACTGGCTCCACGGAGATCATGCTTTACTCCCTACTTTCTAGCTGTGACAGGAATCTGCAGATGTAGCCCTGGTGTGTCACAGAACCTGAGGCAGACCTGCTCTGTGTGAGTTAGATAAGCACAGTACCAGCTTACAAGTAAGTATTCCTTACCAAAAGGCTTCCATGGATTAGTGGGAGCAGGCTTGTACAGGTTTCTTCATTCACGTAGCACAAGTGCAGTGTGAGCTGGAGCTGACGAGGAAAGCCCAAACCCAGCTGACTCCTCGCGTCCCCTTGTGTCAGACAAGAGGTGGAGGGGAGCTGACTGGAGCTCCTTGCTGTGCCGATCCGTGGCTTAGTGGAGTTTGTGCTCCAGCAGGGCGATGCCAGTCAGAGAACTCAGGTGTCTGGGCTTAGCACCTGGAATACATTTGTGCTTTGATACCCGCCCCCACCGTCTTACTCATCTGTTACTGCACTCTGAACAGGTGCCTTTACTGCTGCCCTCTGAGAATTCAATGTAGCATGTTTATCCTGTCACAGGTTGCTGAAGTTTTAGAAATGCCTCCCATGAGAGTCTATGAAGTAGCAACCTTCTACACCATGTACAATCGCAAACCTGTGGGGAAATACCACATTCAGGTCTGCACCACCACGCCGTGCATGCTGCGAGACTCTGACAGCATTTTAGAAGCCATTAAGAAGAAACTTGGTATGACACAAATTTGTAATACACTTTTTGTATTTTTTTTACCTTTATTAATGATAATGAAGTAAAATTCTTCATATAGTAGAAGAAAAAAATGGCCTAGTTCAACTTCTTAAGGTTCACTGGGCCCACCTCTTTAGCCTGTCCACGTCCCTCTGGATGATAACATGATGTTAACATAATTTATCAGTTCTCCATGGAAAAAGTCAATTGAGAATGGTGCAACATGGGATGTAAGGAGTACTCAGGGGTTTTCTGTGTGGGTTGGGGTATTTTTCCTCCTTTCTGGGTGGTTATGGGGAGAAGAGAAGGTAAGATCAACTGACAACTCTTCCCTTTCTATGAAAATCTGTATTAACTTTTTCTAAGAACTAGTGATAAGAGCTGCAGAAGAGATGCTTGTTATCTGTCATTTCATATATTCTGTTGTCTGAAAAAGGCATGTTTAGATGAAATGTCTTGTTACTGCATAGATAGCTTAATTTCAACTGACACTCTCAGCTTGAGAAATCAAAGCAGAAAGGATGATTCTGTAGTTTTTACTGAGACAGGCCATACTTACACCTTCTATTATTTCCAACCCCTTCCTACTAGTAAATGGAGGAATACTCTTTCCATAGAGTATTTTGTAGAGATCAGACTCTGAGATGTTATTTGGACTAACTCGCCTCTGGGGAAGGTCTGTACCTCTAGCAGTAGAATGGTAACATGCCATGGATGCTAAGTATGTGTACAGTTCAGTAAATCATCCTTTGTGTACAAACTCGCAAGTTGTTTATGAATTTGTAGCTAACAGTGCTTGGATGTTAGTTAATTTGGGAATATTCAACACTGTATATTAATGTATTTCCTATCAGCACATAAAAGCTGTGTGTCCCTCTTTTTCCATTTTATTGTGTTGGTTACTAAAAATGTTTCTGGGTAGATCTGTTTCTTAGAATTGTCATTTCATGGTTATTTATCAAGGAATCATTATCTGTAAGCAAGGTCTCAAAAATGAATCCAAAATGTGACTTAATGATTTATTAGAAACTTCTGTTTAATGGAAACATTTTGGGCTCATTTCAGGGCATTTAACTTTGCCAATGCTTTTAAGGCCAAAATACAAGTAATGCAATGTCCATGGAGTACTTAGATTCATGCTTTATTACTCTTGTTCATAACCATTGCTGAGCCTAATTAATTTATTGGTTTAGGTATTAAAGTTGGGGAAACAACACCTGATAAACTCTTCACGCTGATAGAAGTGGAATGTTTAGGTGCTTGTGTAAACGCACCTATGGTACAAATAAATGACAATTACTATGTAAGTACTACATTCCCTTTTAAAATTTAGATCAAGCTTCTCTGCTGGCTTACCTGTATTTTCCAGTTGTTCCAGATGGTGAAGTTGCAGTTGGTTTTCTATTCCCTGTTGGCAGGAACAACTCATTACCGACAGCATCTTTTAGTTTCTTGGCCTCATTTCATTATTATCAAGTGTATTTTTCATTTCAGTTACAGTCTTGATTATAAAAGAGGAGTGATGCATTTTTGTGATTGTGGTCTGCCTGTAAATCTGTAATTTTAAAATAGGTATTTGATATGCTTTTGAAAGCACTTTACAGCAGTCTATTGGAAAGTATGGACTAATTTAAGAAGTATTGTCTTGAACTGTACCCCAAATTTTTTTGTTGCAGCCAACACCATTCTGCAGCATGTGTCGTGGCTTCTGTGTGTGTCGTGGGTAGGCAGAGATCCAACTCCCTAATACCAGGAAGCTGAAAACACAAATCCTTGGTCTGCATCAACATTGTTTTAATATAATTTCTGTAACTACATATGAAACAAAGTCTCAACACTAAAAAGAAAGTAGACTTTTCAGTTTTCCTCATTCTTTAGCCACTATGTGTGTTAATGGATGGGATCAAAATTACCTGCACTAGGGTCACACTGATGTGCTAAATTTCATGTGCTGAATTTAGGATAGCTGATGACTCTCTGTTTTGTCAATGATTTAATTTTATTTCACAGGAAGATTTGACACCCAAAGATATTGAAGACATAATTGATGACCTAAAGGCTGGTAAAGTTCCCAAACCAGGCCCAAGGTATGCTATATTTATAATAAACTATAATATATAATTGCCTGTATTTATAAATTATATACATTATATTGGTCACCTACATGAAGGGTGATTCTTCTGAAAAACTAAATTACTTTTCCAGTGATTTGAGTACACAGCCTACAGCTAAAAAGCATTCATTAATTTACTGAACAGACGTGCATGCATTCAAAGCCAAAACAAACTGGAAAGAACTGAGAATTTGCATGTTCTTGATGACTGACCAGAGGAGTATGAAGTATGAAAACATGAATTCTGGTTTGTCTTTAGTACTTAACCAGGTGAATGATGTCACCTGTTGGAATTTTTGTCTCGATCATTTAAACCAACTAATTCCTGTTGCCTGGCTGGTTGGTTGGTTTGTTGGTTTTTTCTGATTTCTGAAAAAAAACAAAGTTTTTAAGTTAATGAGAGGGTTGTTATTGCTGAACTTCTCTTATCTGTTATTTCCCCCTGTTCTTTGTTAGCCCACCTATGTTTGTGTCAATGGGGAAATTAATTTAACTCGGGTGTTACTATTACTATTGTTTCTATAAAGATGTTTTGAATGCAAGAACAATAATCTTTAAAAAGTTACAGTTTCAAAAAAACACAGGGAATCATCTATAACAGAACTATGATTGATAAAATTTGATGCTGCCGGGCCAACCTGTAAATGAATATAAAAGAAAACAAGTGGGAAATATTGGTCAATACTTGAATTTGGAATTCTTTCACCTTAACAGCTACAACATGCTTTTTTCTGAATGTTGACTGGGAAGAACAACAACAACAAAATAGTGGCTTCAGCCTTAAGTCAGATTTCTTACTGTCTTCTAACCAATGATTAAACAGAATCTGAATTTCTATCAATACCAGCAATAAATAAACTGCTTTCCTTTTTCAGGAGTGGACGTTTTTCTTGTGAGCCAGCTGGTGGCCTTACCTCCCTGACTGAACCACCCAAAGGACCAGGTTTTGGAGTTCGAGATGACCTCTAAGGATTTTTGTAATATAGGCTGAATTGTCTGAAAAGAATAAAGTATCTTCAGTCTCAGTAAAATTATGTACATTCTAATGTTTTGGTTTTAAAAAAAACAGTAGCAGCAATTACACTATCCAACTTACTGTGGTTTTAACTACATCATAGTTTAATCATAATTCCAGATTATAAGAAAAGCGGTGCTGTAGACTGTGTAAAGTGACTCCCTGAAAGAGGAGTCACTTATGGTCAATGAGAAATGAAAAGCTGCATCTTTTGATCTGTCACTGAAAATTCCTTCTAAAGTTCTTTTTCTAAAGTTCTTTGAAGAAACAACAAAACTCACTAATCTGGGGCAAATGTACAAGGAACCAAACTGAAAGGAGATTATCTGACAAAACTTCATCATGTTACTTTTATTGGCAGTTTATAAACAAACAAACACAAACAAGAAAGGTTATCTGAGCCACGTTGTGTAAAAAATCTTGTCGGTTCAGTTAGAAGTGGTTCTTCTTAAGCTTAATTCTTCTTAGCATCATTCTGTAATCAGGAGAAATGTGAAGCCCCAAAGAGCAGTAGTATTCTACTAAAAGAATTAAAAGCAACAAAAACCAACTAACTTCCTGTGCAAGTTTAGTACAGACAAGGTATGGAGTTGGGGTAAGATGGAATATACCAGAACAGTTCAACATATGGCTAAGGGTAATATTATCTGACACTGGATCTTTGATTCATAGATCCTTCTTTGACCTTACTACTGTGCACCAGTACTTTCAAGAACTAATCTGTGTGAAATTGAAGAATTTCTTTCAGTATAATAAAGTGGAAGATTATTTTTTAAAAAACTGACTGCCTACTGACACATAATACCTATGCGTATAAAACTGGGCACATGTTTTAGCTATACAGACTTAAATTTCCATGTAAATTAGGAAATGTGGACACATCAGTTACCTGAGACTATATTGTGTCTGTCTCTTCTAAAATCTGCCATGGATTATATTCGTATTACAATTGATGAGATAGATGAAGCTTAACTGTATCCATTAAAATTGTATTCTCTATTATATTTAGTTTGTTTTGATAGTCTGATTAATCATATTTCATCAAACTATTCTCCCTCTTCGGAGTGAAATTCTGTTTTTACAGATTACCTGCCTAATGGCTGTCTCCTGTAGTGTGTTCATGCACCACCTTGATTTCAATAGGCTCATGTGAAGTTCCTTCACGTGCCATTAAAAAAGCAGTATTACTGCTGGTAGTTCTGGGAACATAATGTATCTGTACACATCATTTGGATGAGAAACCTGCTATCTCTTCCATATTACTATATTCATAAAATTAAATAAATGAATTGCATACAAATGGAAAAGAAAATTAAATAAATACATACCACTCACAAGTGAAGCAGTTTCCAAACAAACATGAAAAAAACCTCTGCTGTAGAAGTCATACAGAACATAGTGCACAGGAGAAAATAGTACATAGATTGAAATCTTATCTGTCTTTTAAAGCTCCTGACTGCTCCTCTGAAAGGTCACTCCATGTTTGTAATAGCCTCAGGCCTTGCAGCAGGCCAGGCATCTGGCACTATGTGGCACTTAGCTAGAGACATAAAATGAGGCAGACGGCATCTCACATCTTGATGCAAAGACAGACTCATTTTAGTATCTCAGTCTGACCACGCTGTTTGTTTCATTTTAACAACAAAGCTGTATTCTAGTTCATACAGCTTTACCTTACTCTAACCTTTGAAGTTTATGTTGAATACAAGGGAGGATGTTGCATGCATTGGGAAACTATACTGCGCTACGGTTATTCGTGGTTTTGTATGTAACAGTGAAATCCCATGGGATTGCATAATCATGTTGAAGGGAAACAGTTTTGGACCTGCCGAGCTGGAAACTTCCAAATATACAAACACAAAGCTCTAGAATGCCAGACTCCACCCATTTCTAAAGCCAGACAGAATTTGTAGCCTTATCCCCCAGTTTTCTCCCCAGTTTATTCCATCTGTACATGATAATTTTGATGTCTGTCTCACGAGCAGAACATGGACCTCCACAGTTCCCAGATTTTGAGATTGTTAGTGATGTTCCACAGACAAGCTGTCAGTCACTTTGATGCAACATATGAGAAATCTGCCAATCACTAGACTAGAATAGGATAATTTACATTATCCCTATTGCATGGCACAAATCTGATACATCACTCTCTAAATTGAGTATTGGAGGGCAGCTACAGGACTGTGAAATGATTGTAGAGAAATAAGAAAATAACTATTACTCTCTCATTTTACCCACTTCATTTATCAGTTATATGAGGCTTTATGGGCCTTGTTTCTCCTCAAAAAAGTCTGGGCAATCATTGTATTAAAGGATTAAAAAAAAATATCACATTTTGCATTATTTCAGGTTTTGTTGAAAATTGAACATTTCAAACATCTCAAGTAGAAATACATATTCTCCATTATCTGTTACATGTAGCTGTTTACGATATACAATAAATTATTTTCACAATTGTAACTTATGCAAGAGTGTGACGAGAATTAACAAGGTGATCATTATTAAAGAGTTTCAGAACAGTGCAAGAATTGATACATCCAAGTTCTCTTTTCTCTTTTTGAATAGCTGTAGATAATACCTTGTGCTTGCTTTTACGAGTAGTTCAAAAAGTATATTTTACTAGATGTAGGGCATTTTTGGTTACAAATATTAACAGGACGTAATTTTCATTATCCTTGATAGCCGAGGGTCACTAATACTAATTCTAGGCATTAGCACTAACCTGTCAAATAATTACACACTTGCAATTCTTTCAATCGAGCGGTTAATATCCTGGATTGTAAGAGTACTGGGTGGTGAGTTAAACAAAAAATGAGTCAACTACAGCACCAGTCAACACATTCCTGTAACTGGTACTGCAGCACCAACAGAACTGATTCTGTTTTCAGCGGTCTCATTTGCCTCTCCTGGAGTGAGGGAAAAATTAAAGAACTCTCATACTATATTCTCTAGAAGTGGAAGATAAGGAAGTAAAAGAAACTGGAGAAGACAAACAAAAGACTACCTTGAGAAGATTTTAAAATAGGTAGTCTTGAGAAAGGTAATGTTATTTAGGACAGAGAAGCACAAGACACCAAAAGCATACACTGTACTGCAATAGTGGGAGGTGACAATTCTTTCCTTTGGCGAAGACAGAAGGAAGTGTGGAGTAATAGGAAATCCTAGATACCCAGTGATGTGTGTGATGTTGGATAACAGAAAGGATTTCCATGATCACCACACACTGCTAGGAAAATGTTATCTGGAACAGTGTTCTGTCATTAACTAGGAAGAAGCAGTGAAATCCCTTCCACCTGTGCAGGATGTTTGCTGGCCTCGGGCTGACCTGCCAGTTACCTCCTAGAGGCTGGTGCACACGCTTTCACCTCTGCAGCATCCTGCAAGTTCTTCTGTCAGATTTTTATACTGCAGTCTGAAATTTTCAGTGCTTCAGTTACTAGACTGAATTCAGCAATGACAAGTTCAACCAGATGCTGGACCTTTTAGTGCTAAGAGCAGTAGGTCACAGGACTGGTGACACAGGATGTTCCCCCGGGGAGGGCAGATCAAGGGAAGTCCTATGCACACCAACACTGTGCAGCTACAAAAGCATCTTGCAGCTGTGCTAGATGTAAAAGGGAGCAGCTGCTGAAAACAAGGGCAAGAAACAAATGTAGGGATAGCAACTAGCAGTCAACTGACTGATGCTTTTCGTTAGTCCAAACAGTAGTTCTTACAAAAGGCTTAAGGAACAGTATTTTTTCCAGTTACTGATAAATATTATTATCAGATCTTAACATCTGCTGCTGCAGATATTGTTTATGAGACTCCCTCACTGTTACCTCAGCTGCTGGCTGTAAACAATTAACACACACCAAATTTCTGGAACTCCACACTACTCATGCACAAGGATCAAAATGCAGTATCACAATGCAGGCAGGCCACACCTGTAGCCTGTCATGTTTTACAGTGTGGATTCTTGTATAATACCGTGCGAAGAAAAACTGTTCTGCTTTTAGAAACTGCTCTTACTCCACTTATGTTGACATTCTGGGCTGAGTCTGCTATTCAATGAGTTTGCCACTTCTAGAGATAGCCTCTGTCATCAACTGAACACCAAAGAACATGAAGGCAACTCCCTTTGTTACACGGTCACTCACACTGACGGAGCTGTTCCTGGCCACTGGACCGGACCCACTGTAACTAAGAGATCAAATGAAAGGGAAGGCAGTTGCTTTACAACACCAATGATCTGTACCAGCATTTGTACAGGAAGATTGTGAAAGCAAATGAGAGAAGTTTATTTGAACAGTAAGCCGTGGAGCATGGGAATATGAGAGATTTTTTGATGCCATCCTCTATCCATGCTGATACATCATGGGTAGGGATCAGAATATACAGCAAGTCCAAACAATAGGTGGCCTCAATCAAAGTAATTTTTTGATTCTGAAAAAATCCCCAACTATTCCTTTTCTGATGAGTAGGAAATCTAAAGGAATTTCTAGCCGGTAACAGATTAAAGCAACCCCCCAGTACCAGAGTGACCATGATAAGTAAGACTATATGCTAAAGGGCTTTGTTTAGCTGCCTTGTCAAAATACTACACCTGGCAGCCCTTCAGCACCTCCCAGAAGCGATCGGGAGAGCATTACTCGAGAACCCACCAGTACAGCACCAGACGTGTGTTCCCTAAATCTTGCCACATACTACTATTGTTACAAGCAGATGCAAAACCTTTCACGAGGGCAGAAGAATGGCCCCTTTCCAAGGCTGCAACAAGGGCTACATCGTCAGCCAATTCCATAACCCCTCAGAGGTCTTTATATGACATCTGGCTCATTTGTGCAAGCAGAGCACCCCCAAAAAACTAGTTTAGAGACCCACAAGTTGTCTAGTCCTGCAGCGGCGAGCGGACGAGAACTGTGCCTGTGTCAGGGTGCGGGAGATGCAGCCCTGACCGGACCCCCAGGCGCGGCGGGGTCGCCATCCCGCAGCCTTTCGCGAAAGCGAACGGCCACCCCGGCCTTTCCGGCACCGCGCCACACGCACCTGCGTCCGGGGGCTTCTCCCAAAAACCGCGGGGCCTTTAGCCGCAGCCCCTCCGTGCCCGGCGACGGGACGGAACAGCACAGGACGGGACGGGCTGGGCTGGGCTGGGCTGAACGGCGCAGGCGCACTGCGCCGGGGAGTTAAAACTCACTGCGCCACCACCGCCGGAAAAACCCCTCCCCGGGGAGGGGGCGGCAGCAGCAGGACGGGGCCAGGCAAAGCGGGGCGCGCCCGTGGCTGTAGGTCGGCTCCCGTCCCGCGGCAGGGGCCGGAAAAGCTCTCGTCCGCTACCTCGCCCCGTGACGAGCCGGAGCCGGGGCCGCCGCCGCCGCCATTTCCAGAAGGTTCCAGCGGCCGCCCCCAGCAGCCCTCCCTCGCGCATGCGCAATGCTCGCGCCCTATTCCCCCGTCCCAGCCCCGTCCGTCTGTGGCATCCC
>WBMY01008937.1:740205-751004 GCA_013397315.1 Donacobius atricapilla
TCAGCGCCGCGGCGGGAGCCATGGCCGCCGCTGTCACCGCCTGGCCCCTGCCCCGCCGCCCGGCTTGAGGGGCCCGCCGGCTTCGAGAGGTTCCCGCGGGAGGCAGGGCCGGGAATGTGTGGGTAAGGCGGGGAGGCGGCACGGCACGGGCGAGCGGGGCGCGGGTGCCGAGCGCGGCATGGCAGTGTACACACGCATAGCGCACATAACACACAGACACATAGCGCACACGCCCCGCCTCCGTGTCGGGAATTTCGGCTGCTCCCTGCAGCCTCGGGAGTTGCTCCGCCGGTGCCGGCCCCGCCAAGGCTGCCTGGCTTCTCGGCATGGGAACGCTTTCCCTGCCTTCCCCGCCAGCGCCGGGAGCCGCCGGTGTGGATGAAGCGCGGCAACTCGCGCCGCACAGGTGACAGCAGGCAACAAAGGAAGGGCAAGGAATGAGAGAATGCCAGGCTCGGTTCTTCATTCTAGTTCCTGTCAGACTCTCGGGGTGTTGATATTATTTAGTCTTGTTTGGCTGGGTTTTGTTTCGGTGGAGGGTTTTTTTGGTCGTTTTTTTCCCTAAAGACTGTGTATGAGATAAGAAATGAAAGGATTTTTTTTTTTAACTTTAAACTCCCAAACAAAATAAATATTTTGCAGAATCGCAGAATCAATTAGATTGTAAATGATCTCTGAGGTTGTTGAGTCCAACGTGTGACGAAACATTATCATGTCAAGTGGACCGTGGCACTAAGTGCTGTGTCCTGTCTTTCCTTAAACAACTCCAGGGACGTTGATTCCACCACCTCCCTGAGCAGCACATTCCAATATCAGTATTATTATTTAATATCGGTATTATTAGCTAGAGCTCCTGTGGAAATTGCTCGGACACTGTTACTGTGTTCCATGCCTTTCTTCTGCGGCCCATGTGATATGGAAGAAAGGGCGTCCTATGTCTCTGAATTACAAGGTAACTCATGGGATGAAACAAATCTTTATGGAGAAAAGTGAATGTGTGGTGATGCTTATAGGAACAAAAAGCTATTGGACAGATGTGGAACAGTCCAAATGTACTTATGTTCCAGGAAAATATTGTCTAATCTTGGAATGCTGGGAAGGGGTGAGATCATCATGTCTATAAGAAATCAGTAGATATCATTAAAATAATTCATGTTTATTGACAAGCCATGATTTGGAGGTTGCGGGCCTTTCCTTCCCTCTAATTTTGAAACAACGAGGGTGGGGGTGTTTTTCAATATGCAAGTTGATGGTAGCTTGGTTGTCCTCAAGTCTTGGATACTGTAGGTAGGGACATGGTGAGCTGCTGTGCAGGTGCTATGTAGCTGCAGGGAACCTGTGCTTTTTTTCCTTCTTCTGCTGTAATCCTTTGCTATTGTTTGCTGGGTAAAAGTCCCCAGAGCAACAGATCTTCAGCATTATCTGAGATGGCAAGGTATTTCAGCTGTTACTATTTGAGATTTGTGCAGGTGTTGGGTGTCTCTTGCTTTTCTTCATTCATTGAGATGGAAATTCAGACTCCCTGCTGACCTTGTGACTTGATCAGCTGGGGACCTTAATCTCACCCTCTGTGAATTTAGTATGTTTCTGTGCAAGCTTGAGAAATGGTCTGCTCAAATAAAATTGTGAGGTTTGAGGTACAGCAGAATATTTCTTTGGGAAGGTAATGGTGAACCCATTGACTGTCTGTGTCTTTTTACACTCCACCTCCCCCTTAATAGTTCTACTTTTCTGTATGTGTCGTGCCAGCTGAAATGTCAAGGAGTACCAGTGTTTTTCTTGGCACCCAGAGGACCATGATGGCTTTCTTGTGGCAATGTCAGTTTTTCAGTGTGTGGTGTGCGAGTCCCTTTTCCTATTTCCAGGCTTTTCTGTAGTAATCGCTGACTGTGGGCAGTTAATCAGAGAGCCTTTGGTCCTTTCACAAAGATGACAGCTCAGTCTTTCAAATATAAATATTTCTGCTGTTCTATTGCCATCTTTTTGTGTGTTCTTCTCCGACCCAGAGGATTATTCAAAATCATTTGTGGACTCAGAATACTACAGACATTAAAGCTTAGATTTTGTGTAAGAAAGCGAGCCCCATGCCACAAACTGAGGTCTCTGTGCAGTTTTTTCCAACAGACTTGCACAATAGGTGACTTCTTAGAGGAAAGGGCCTTTTAATAAGCAGGCTTGTGTGAAGCTTCTGTGTTTGCTTGGCATTAAGTGCAGGAGGTAGTGCTATGTTACCACATAACATAGGATTAAAAGCATACACTCAAAGTTGAATATCTATGTTTATAGATCAGTGGTCACCAGTCATTCTCATAACACAATTTCTCTGCACCCTTAGATGTCTGTTTAAATTGCTAGAAACTCCATAAGCTGTTGCAGCCTTAACTTAACTAGGTAGAAGGTCCTGGATATCCTTTTTAGTGGAAATACAGACGCTTAGAAATGACTGAGCTAGAACTTCTTCCTCAATATTCAGAACTTCTTCCTCAGTATTGGGCATAAAAGCAGGAAAACAAATAGTACTTGTTGAACTGATTTACCATGTTTAGACAATCTTAGGCTGATGAAATTGCCTGAGAGACTAGTGCAGTTGGTCTTCTTTAAAACTGGAAAAAACTATTGATCACAAAGTATGTAATGATTAACCTGCCACCACCCTGTTAATATACACACTCAGAACAACCTACTTTTGACATATTTTGGATCTTATCTTACACAGTGATGTGCTGGGCAGACTGTTTCTTTTTTTCCGTGTTCTATTGCAGATGGAGTATTATAAATGTTGATTGGTCATTTAGTCTCCAAATCAAACTATTTTTTAACTACATCATTAGACTCTACTTAGACTCTAGTGACAGATGGTATGAAATAAATATTACCACAAACTCAGTCTTGCATTTTGTGTTGTTACACTGAATGATTTTATTAACAGAATAACAGAAGTCAGAGCTCTGCTAACATCTTCAGGTTTTTTTCTTGTCAGTTCATTATTATTCCAGAACATAGAAATGTCTTAAAAGTTCTTCTGTAAGCTTATGGGGGCAGTTGAAAACCTTTATTGCCACCTTGCTAAAAGACTAAATATTCATGTAGAGACATGAAGCCCTTGAGAGTATGACTTTGCCTTAGTTTATTTTAGATTATTTCCCTGGATCTGAGGAAGCATCCTTATGTCTGCTGCAACTGCTTTTATCTTTTGCAAGCAACAAATGAATAAATGCTCTTCAGTTTCATGGCTTCTACACAGAGTGGTCTAGGTAGTGATAATGTCACAAGAGGATTGATTTCACACTGGTTTATGTTAAGAAAAGCCATTAGCAACATTCGAGACAGAATTAGGAGCTATATTAGAGGCAAAAACTAAAAATGCTGTCTGAGGAGGAAAACTTTATATATTTTCTTCTCTGATCCTGTCATCTGCCTTTTACCCATGAGTAGCTTACTGGGGATAGAGAATATTGGAATGACTCTTTCCTTGCCTTATGTCTTACATTCATGAGGCTGGAAAGCATCAGAGGTAGAAAGCGCTTTTCCTCTCCTCTCTGAGCTTCAGAATGTATTCTGTGCAACAAACCCCAAATAACTCTTAAACATTTCCAAGTTTCCTGTAGTAGATCTTAAAAAGTTCTGTTGTTTGATGACAGCAGAAATGAGCTTGTGTGTAAAGACATTTCCTATGGTTTCCCTTCTCTTTCCAAGCCTTTTGCATTAGTCCTGCTTAAGAGATGTCTGGCTGTCAAACCTTTTGAGCTCTGTTGGCTGGGTAACCTTCTTAGATGGTCTGTGGAAATGTCTTCCTCTTGTGTGTTTCCTTCAATACTGTGTGCAACAAACAACTAACTGAGAGAAACCAACTTTCTGTGGTGCTCTGTACTCTTCAGCTACCTACTAAGCTGGGTTCTTACTACTAGTTTAATAATGAAAGGAAAATGGGCCTTTGATTTAGTGTTATTCTCTTTCATGTGTGGGTGATGGTAATCTATTCGTCTTTTGACTTCAAGAAGAAACCGGTGTCTTGACACCCATTTTACCTTTTTTAAGCAAATAAAAAAAATCCTGGTTTTTTTTGTCTTGAAAATAACTGGTTCTTTGCTTTCCAGTCCCTTTGAGTCTCCAGATGACACAGTAAAACTTCAATGAAAGTTAACTGCAGTACTCACTGTAGTTTTACAGCCCTAAATAGTTATACTTGTCTGCAAATAGTATTCTGCTTATTCTCTGTTTCCACTCCATCTGTTCCCTCGCTATCTCTTTTCTCCTGAGGAAAGATTATTTCTGTAAAGGAGCTGACAGATGACTTTGTTGTTATTTTTGTGAGATTTGGTGGTGGCCAAGAGGTGGCAATAAAGCCTGTTGAATATGTTGCATGTCTTCACGATTTAGCCAGGACAAAACCCTCTGTTATCCAGTTGGGAATCCATGAGTAAGCCGAGATTGCTCTCTGTCCGGCATCTATTGCTTTAGATTCTTATGAATGGTAGCACTCCAGCTACCTGCTTTACCTGTCCTGAATCCTGCTATAGCTGAAGGACTGTGAGTATGTGTTAGCAGTTCATCCGTTCTTAGCCTGTGAAGGGCCTTTGTGTGTGTTTTCTGTGGTGTTCTTTCTGGCAGTGCTGCAGATCAGTTGTGGGTTTTCTTGGTTTTAGATTGACAAATTATCATTAGTTTATGAAGATTTGAATAGAAATTATTGAGGTTCTAGTAATAACGTATGGCATAGTTATGAAATCTCTTGTCTTGGAGATCTGTAGGTTTCCAGAGGGAAAGTAGATTTCTGTGGAAAGAGTTGAAAATTGTTTGGCAGTAAGCTTGCTTATCTTGTTTGTTGAAGTACTGATAAAAAGGCTTTTAAGCTTTATTCTGGTAGATTCTGCATATGTAACAGTCTTTCTTAATTGAAAAATATTTATTTAGCTACATGTTTAAGTAATAACCAGTAGATCAAACCTGACATTTACAACTCCACTTCTCCATGTAGTTTAAAGAGTGTATCATATTAAGCTAAACTGTGCAGGTGTTTCCTTTGAACCCATAGCTCATCCTAAAAAAAAACTCAAGAGGAAGCACCTGTGAGCATTCAAGTTTATAGGCTTGTAGATTAAAAGGGAGGACTAATGGATTTTGCAATAAGTGTCTTTGGCACCTAAGAGCCAGAGTTCTTGGGCTGGCATATTCTTTTATTTCTCTGGAATAGAATTCCTCTTTGTAGAATCAAGGATCTCCTTTGTTTTGAGAAACTATTGAGAATAAAGGGCGATCCCTTCAGGCACTCCAGAAACTTATCTCTGTCTAAGAGGTGAGGTTGTTTTTCCATGTGAATGTTTATATTAACACCGACGTCTTTCCCTCAGTAGGAATATGCTATTTGCATTCTACACAGTTGTCCTGATATGGTTGGAGTGTGACCCTCATACTCACAAGATACACTGGTTCTTCTGGCCACCTATGTGAGGATTTGTTAGTATAACTGCTGTCTTGACTACGTAGCATGAGTTTCTGGAGAATGTAGAAGACCCACAACCTTGTCCTATGCTGAATGTGTCAGCAGGAGGAGAGAATAGCCCGTAGCCATCCTGCTGCTGAGGTAAAGGAGCATCTGCATTTCTGATTCATGGGACAGAATCATGAACTAGCTGATGTCAGAAGGCCCCTCTTGACCCCCCTGTCATCCACTCCCTCCCAGGTTCCTGGCAGGCTCAGCTAGAGCAGTGTGCTTGTGGTCATGACCAGTTCAACCAGGAATTTGGCCCAATAGTGCAAGTAAGATATTATGTTCTAATTTTACTTAGTCTGTTGGGATTCCTTGCTGAACTTACTGTTGAAGGCTTGAGAAATTATAAAACTGTCAAACTTTTTTTCTCATTCAAATATGTAATAGAACCTTCTTTTCAGCTGTTGTAGGTAAAGTTTTTCTGGACTAATTTAATTTTTAAGAGTCAAAGGATGCATTCTTCTTGTACTGCCTGTGTGTGGTAGTCTTGTAAAGCTGTGGTACATTCTCCCAAGCTCTGCTATACAGATTCTTAATAAAGTAATTAAAAAAAAATATTTAAATTACTAATTAGCTGGTTATATAAGTAACACTTCTTTGCACTTCATTTTGCCTGTTAAAAATGCAGTTTCTGATATTTCTTTTTAAAGCTAGACAAATCTGTCTACATCTTCTGTACGGTACTTGAGCTATAACTTAATGGAAAAAGTCTCTTCCGGTGGTTGACTCTAAGTAAGCTTGTGAGTGAGAAACTGAAAGTGAAACAATCTTCTTTTCTGTTGCTGAAGAAGAAATACGAAAAATAGCTGAAATATAATTAGCTGTAAGAGAATTTATTCAGAAATTATTATTTGAGTATCAAGACCATCTGCAAAGGAACTTAGTCCTTTTTTTGATCCCTTGGAATTCTTTAAAGAAAAATAATTATTAATTCAGGTCGTTCTCTTTGTACTGGTTCTTTCTGTTTGTTTCTTTGCAGTGATTCCTTGCAGAGCAGCCAGCCTGTGTGAGAACAGTAATATATCCTCCATGAAAAGACAAAGGGTTAATCTTAGAATAGAGACATGCACTTGAGAATAGTACAATGCTGACAAGCGTCCTTCAGATTCATCTTGAATTCTGGCGCCGGTTCAGGTCCTTACTGGCCCACATGAAGGAATGCTGTAGAAATAGTAGAAGTAGTTCAGAAGGAATGATGCTCCTTGTTACTATGTGGGAGCTAGTCCTGCCACACTAAAATGAGGGTTGATGTCTGACTTTTGAAGGAAAGATTTGTCACCATTCTGGGAGAGGCGGTGCTCTTTGTTTGTTTCTGTTTGTTGATAATGCCAGGAGATAAGCAGAGATAACCCTATTCCGAAGCGTTCATTTCTTACCTCTTATCTTTCCCATTTTGTGGTAGGAAATGTGTATCTATATGCATAAAGAGAAGCTTCAACACAAGTCTCTCAGAATCAGGGAGGAATTTCTACTTTTAAATAATTCCTAACCATTCTTTAATGAAAATACCATCTGGTTTATGTTATGCGTGTTCCACAAACTTCCAGCTTTTGTACTTTAAGCTGTTCAATTTAAAATCAGTTTTTTCATAAAATGTAAATGCTTTCAATGCAGCACTTTTCTAGGTTATTGAGAGGATTGAATAGATAGTGGTAGCAGAATGGTCTGCCTTTTTTTGCAAGATAATACTGGCTTATGGATAAAGATTCTGCCATTCCTGTGCAATGTGGGATGCTGCTGTGATATCAAACGCCCTGCTGTTTTATGCTTTTCTCGAAAAAGTTGCCTTTTCCCAAGTCTTTTGTGAAAGTTATTAGTTACTTAAGACTGATTTTGCAAGTTCATTTGTAATATATTTATCCAGCCTGCATGTTTCACTATTAAGCAAGCCCACAGCCCTTCAAAAACTTCTCTGAAATAATGGAGAATTCTATAATCTTAAAGTGTTAGAACTACTCTTCTGAAAGTTTGTCCTGAGTATAGATATCTGTACTATTTCTGTATAAATCAGAGAGTACTTATTATAAAGAGAGTTCCTTGGCCCGATGTGTTCCTTTTATTAAACAACTAACATTTAGGATTTTAGACTTGTGAAATTATTTCTGTTCAAAATTTAAAAAATAAATTATAGTATTTGATCTTACTTTCTCTTTCCTTCAGATACCTTCTCATCCAGTGCTTTCCTATTTCAGCTCTCTGTTTATATAGAATCTTTTTTAGGGATCCCTTTTGCAGAGCACCGTCTTCCCTGCTCACCTGTTTTCAGGGTTGTGTCATCCTGTCTGTTCAGACTGTGTTTGTAAACATTGTTTTTTCACCCTAAATAACATTATATAAACAGATTAATTCCTAAGGGTTTTTTTTGTTGTTGTTTTTAAGTAAGGAAGGAGTTCAGTATCCTAGAAGGAAGCTGTGCAAAAGTCATCTGGGAAAATAATTCATCTCGTCCTTCCTTCTTTTGCTTTCTACCTTTCCTCAGCACCTTACAGGGCTTTGCTGGCAGTTTCTTGGTGTCTTCTTTTGGATGGGTCTTGGTGCGGGTGGATTTATGCAGGTTTAGGGTCCGTGAATTTAAATCATTATTTGAGAGTGTCCCATCCCATGACCTCTTTGGATACTTGGTCTTCAGTACTCAGTATAATGCTGTGAGATGTTCAAGTAAAGCTTACCACGCCTTTTTTTTAAAGTTCTTCCCTGTTTAGTTATCCATGTGGAAGAACTTTAAAGGTCATTTATAGATACCTGGGATCCTTATTCTTTTCCTCTGTCATTTTCTGCTAGTAATTTTTAGGTCTTACATGCCAAACCATATTCAATTGGTTGACATAGCACCTGCAAGGATATTTTGACAAAATGTTAGTTTTTATGCATTTTCTGCAGTGCCTTGGACAGATATAAACAGTAATTAATTCCATATGAGTTTAGAAGTGTGATACCAACAAACTGTTTTGATTTTTTTTTTTTTTTTGTAATCTTGATATGTGGAGTGACATTTGCAGTGGGAGGATCTCAGAAGCTGTTCAAGACTGGAAACTTCAGAGAAAGTAGAGGAAGGAAATGGGAGGAGCGTGTTGCAAAAGAAGTGAAACGAAATGCTTCTTGTCAGTATTTGCGTGACTTCTTGCTGTGTTCTACAGTGTGGCTAACCTTTACCTTCTGCTGTGCCAGAAATGCTGTCTGCTCTGTATTGGAGCAGCACTGCTCATTTGCCCTGCCTGTACACAGCAGAATTGAATCATGAGTGGGTGGGGTTTTGGTTGATACTCCACTTGAAATGACAAACTGTATGACTCTCCGGGGTTAAATGCATTTGTGCAGTCTAGGTTACTGCTCCAAGAAGAGTCCTGCAGCAGAAGCTGGAGTAAGTTCTCTAACTTAGGAGAAGGTTTACAGGATGAGAGGGTCCCATGTTGAAGGAAGTTGAACACTGACCCTGAAAATTACCTATTTTCAGTCTGGTTTGGAATTTGTGTGAGCTACGGGCTTTTTATGAGCACGTGCTAAGTGTTTTCCCCACATGGGGATATCTGCTGTGAGACTGACATTTTTCCCTCTGCAGTGGTAGCTTGCAGAAGGTGAAAATAAAGTCAATAGTAGCTATGGTCTAACCACGTATTAACTACTACCTTAATGCAAAATAATCTGAAAAATAAAGTCTTTGATGTTACAAGTGTGGCAAATTGGTGAAACTCCTCACTTATTTTTTTTCTTCCTTTGATTATTTCTGTCAACCTAATTTGCCATCTGGAAAATGAAGGAAATAATGCATTTTCATTGTCTTAGTTAGAAAAGACAGGTATCTGCTAGGGAGGGCAGGACCTCCCTTGGAAGGGAGAATNGCGCAAAGCCGCCCCCACCCCTGACCTTTACCTGCTCCAAACCTAGTGGAATCTTCTTCCCCTCAGAGAGAAAAACTTTCAGAGACCACAAAAGGGTGTAGCCTGGTGCTACACTCCTTTGGCCATTTCTTTGTTTTGGTCAAGCACCCATAAGCACTCAGTGATTAGTCTCCTAGAGACTTTATGGGGAAAAATGCTATAAGCAAAAAAGGTACAAATCTAACCCCCAACATTCATCTTCCATCAATATTGTGAAAATAGATTAATATTTGTGAAGGGGGATGGAGAACGCCTGGTTTTGACTGATGAGTATTTCTTTGGAGTTGTCTAGGATAGGTGCTGCTTTTTATTTAGGATGTTATTGTTTTGTTGGGATTTAAAAAAAAAAAAGGTGTGGTAGACATTTCTTCATTTTAAGAAGGTAGAAATCAAGACAAGATGAAATAACAGGAATCATAAAAAGAAAGAGAAATAGATTATCTTTCTCTAGGAGCAGCTGAAGCCACTTGCTGCAGATTTTTGTGATCATTGGTTCCTCAGGACTTCACCAGGTTGTCAGTATGTTGGTTTCATTCGGACAGGTAGATTTTGGAATTTTAGTTGAGAATTTGTGAGGCAGGAAATGTCCAACTTACTCCAGCAAAAGTTTCAGTTCTTACTTGCTTGACATGTAATATAACGTAGTTGCAAGAAAACCTTTGGGGTGATGTGCAGGGGTATTTCTAATGACTAGCTGTGACGTGAAAGAGGAGTTGCTTCTTGCTCAGATATAGCTGTTTCTGCAGTATGATCTCTGTAATGAACCATATGTATGAACCCATAGTAGTACCTTTAAGCTTCCATGTAACGTATCTCAAAGGCATACTGGAGTGTCTCAGCGAATAGGGTTTTGTAAATTAAATCTTGGGCTAAAGTCTTTTCTTCTTCCACAATGAACTGCTTGCGAAGTACTGCTGCATGATTTATAGATACCTACTGTCAGGAAGTTTTGTACTTTCCATATTTCTTTTACTGCATTTCTCTGCTCAAGTAACAAACTCAACCTGGTCTGTGTCGAGTTCAACTAAGGCTGAAAATGTCTGACAGACTAGATAACTGAGAGACTTAAATGGACCTCTAAATGTCTCTTCACCTCAACTATTCTTTAATTTTATGTACATTGAAGTTCTTGTATTCTCTGATAAGCTTGTGTTTAGTTAAAATAAAAGAGGAGGAAAATCTTACTAAAGGTTAATTAGAAAGCTATAGATTCAGTCATGCTCTTTAATCAAGAGTATTTGTTATAAAGAGGTTGGCAAGTCTAGGTGCTACTACTACCACAGAAATCAGTTGAAGAGTGTTGTGAAATCTGTGGAACTTGACGCTTGAAACCATGCACAGGTAAACTCAGGCTCTTAAAATTATCCCTAGGAGCCCAAGGTCCTATATAGGCAAGTGCAACAAAACTGCTGCAAGGGTTTTGTTTGTTT
>WBMY01008937.1:751065-764684 GCA_013397315.1 Donacobius atricapilla
TTTTTTTTTTTCCTCTTCCTAGTAGAGATTCCTAGACTATGAGATACATTCCTTATTTTGGTAGGAAGTAGTGGTGAGTTCCAGCTGAAGTATTGGAAAATCTTTCTTGCTGCCTGAGTGCTGGCTGGTTTTTAGGGACTTCATTCTATCCCTGTATAGCGTAGACTGGCCTGTGATGAGTAGGTGCTTCACAGTATATGAAAAGCTGTTCTGGAGATTGTGAGTAGTCACTGCCCATGCCTGTTTTACTGTTACACTTTATTTTACAAAGGACATCTTTATAAAATGGTGTTCAGATAAGTAGTTTATTTTGCTTATTGCATAAAGATTTGTACAATTCACATGTTTGTATCTCAGTATCTGAACGTTTCCATTTAAAATGTAGGCGTGCTCACTAATAGAACAATGAGTCTGTTCTATCTATTAACTAGTATCTGAGGAGTCTCCAAAAAAAAAAACTATATATATATATATATTCAATTTATCTCATGGCGCATATTTCTGAAATGTATGTTTATTAGGCTGATGCTTTCTTTTCTTCTGGTTTTTTTTTTTTTATACATCCACTAAAATCTGATAGGGCAAACTGCAGCAGGTGAGAGGTAAGGCACTGTTTCTGGGATTGCACAACAGGTATAGCAAAGGAGTAGTACTAATCCCAGCATTGCGTGTTCTGTCCACAGAGTTGTCTCAAGTATTTTGCAAATCTTAAAGAAAAACTGTAATAAGAAAGAATTTCTCACTTCTGAACCAAGAGTGTTTTGTCATATTTTTATCATCAAATGCTGTAAAATCTGCCAAATTTGTGACTCATGTCCATGCTGGGTACTGCGTTTGCACTTAATACAGCAACAGACTGTTGCCTTAGGCACATTAGTTCGAGACTGTGTTGGAGCTTAGTTCTTTCATCATAACCCTGACACTGGAATGTGCATGCACTGAACCGTGGCAATTGTGTGAAAAGACCTTGTGAATATTTTCCAAATAAAAATGTTCTTGTCACCTTTCGCCTGCAAAAGCCGCAGCGTGTATCATTCAGACAGTGTTCTCTCTAACATAACATAAGAAAAAACTAAATTGCTGTGCTACCTAAAGCCAGTAGTAGTTAGTAATTTATTTGCTGGTTACTGTCGGAGAGCTGAATTGTGAGTACAATGAAACACCATGGAGTGCAGGGCAAAAAGAGCCTGGTAAATTGTTCTGTTCATTGCATTTGAAGGTATTATTGTGTGTACCACATATGGGAAGTGGTGATGGTAAAAATACAATCTCAAATAGTACAGTATACACAAATACCCTTTTATTTAAGCTTTTCTTATGCAGAATGTGTTTTCCTTTGATCTTGTAAAGAATAATACGGTTCTAGTCTGCAGCAGGAGGCAGGCTTGCCAGTAGGGATGTACTGCAGTGTATATTTACTCCATTATAGCTGCATATATCTAATGTCGTATCAGCTTCTTAGAAAAAATGTGTTACACTAGATTTTGTACCTATTCAACTTTGACTTTAGCAACCAGGCAGTTAAAGTATTCCCTAAACCTACTTAGCAGTAATATGTGCTGGACTACAGCAGCATTCTCAGTTGCTAAATGATGAAGAGAAAGTCTTTTTGGGGGGGATCCATGTAACACTGTTTCCATAGGACTTGCATCTAAAGAAACCTGAAACTATTTCTGCTCAAATAAAGCCTTTAATGACCTTTTCAAGGTCTTCGCTGTAAAGATCAAATAAACTGCTCTAATGATTACAGAATAGCTGTGTTGATACAGTTTTCTACAATGAAGACCTTGGTACAAATATTTTTCTGGCCTCAGTCACTGAAATTTTGACCTTTTAGAGCAGTATTTTATATAATGTTCTGATGAGATTTTTAAGTGCTTGCTCTTGGCAGTGTCCCATCCTTTAGCATCATTTTGACATTTTCATGAGACATCAGCAATGTTTGAGACTGCATTTCTGCAAGTATGTCTGTCCAAGGAGGCAGTGGAAAATGGACCACAGGGTAAGCTGTTCATTCTCCATATAAACAAAAAGGGTATGGAACACTCGTGCTTTTTTACATAAGAATGGCAAAACTGAAGGCTTCTGGTTTGTGTTATGTAACACAGATAAAAAGTATTCTGGGGAAAAAATACTTGTGTATTGATCATGGAGTCCCCTGTGCTTTTCTCCCAGAGACAATCCTTTCTCAGTATTGTCCTCTCAAGTCTCTCTCCGCTGCCTCCTTGTCCCAGTCCCATTCTGTCATTTGGCTAATCTGAAGCTTTACACATATTTCTCTGTGTAGGAGATACTAGGTTAAAACACAGACAGACATGCATTTTGTAGATGTGGTATTTAAATTGCAACCCAGAAAAGCCTGGCTCTGTACTGCTGGACTTCACTGCCCTCCTACTGTGTGTTGTAACCAGCATGGCCTCTTTCCTCACAGTACCAAATTGCTGGTCTTGTGCCTCTTAGCACATCCCCAGCCTCTAACCAAAATATCCTGAATAATCTCTTGTTCTGTCTCAAGCCCTTTTTTCTTACTGGACACTGTGGGTGAAAAGGTAGATGCTGATCTGATAGCACGTTCATTTACCAGGCGCCATTTTATTGTGTAGCACTTGGCTCTGGTTGAGTAACTGTGTGTAGAAGCACTGAGTTCCATAAGAAGAAAATAATTGGCAGTGCTGTTACATCTCCCGTCACACGTTTCATTTAGCATTAATAATTAGTTAACCTCTCTTTTGGAAAGAAATCACGTCACTCAGCTGTTTGCTGAAGGATGCTTTTGTTGCGAAATAAAATATGAAGTCATTTGCACTTCCCTGATAAGAAGAAAAAAGAACACAGAGTGTTAAACTCTGTTAAATGAACATCTTTTTGCTAAAACTCTGCTTCTTACAAGATTTAAAAATACCAGTTTTCTGTAGCTCTTTGGTCCTCTGTACTATACCCATTCCCTTTCTCCCAGTGTGTTAACCTCATCTGTCTTTGACGCACTCCCACCAGAATGCAGATAACATTTGGTATGGCTAGGCGTGAGCTACCTACATACTTCTTAATTAGCCAGTGTGTACATACGGGTTGGCCAGCTGGCTTTCTCTGAACAGAATATGTAATGTTGGCTTTTGCCTGCCTTTCCCTCAGTTCAGCTGTTCTTAGACATCTCTCTTGTATTCATCTACTAACTTTCTTTTTTTCCTTTGGTAGACTCTTAATAGCTTTAAGATCTAGATCATACCAGTCATTTCAAAATAAACTTGGAAGAGACAAATTTCTAGGGCTGGGAAGGAGGAGATTGCTAGGAGAAAATCAGGTCAGTCTTAGTTTGAATCAGTGACTATCCTCTCTCCTAACTGTAGTTTAATTTGTTATGTGTAGTGTTTTCAGAGTTTGACTCCTCTTGATTTAAACTGAGAGATGTGTTTGGGAATTGTTGAATGTGGTCCAAATTTTAATGTGCATTTAGTACATGGAACTGCACTAGAAGTAGTCCAGAAAAAATCTGCTAAATGTGACTAGTGTAAATTTGGGATTTTTGTTACCAGCTGTTCCACTCTACGTATTCACTCCTGATAATTCCTTACTTCTTACTCATTTAGAGGTAGCCATAGTTGTCATTTTCAGTAGTTTAATTTTATTGAAACATTCTGAAGCATTCCTGTCAACTATTTATAGCAAAAATTTGATACAGTTGATTCACTGTTTCCCTGTCTGCAGTAAATCCTTTTTGAAAGAGAGGGATTTTTTTGTTGTTGTTTGGTTGGAGTTTTTGGTGGGGTTTTTTTTGTTTGTTCATTTTTTGTTTTCTTCCCTGAGGTGGAAGTAAGATATGGGAAATACAGGAAAGCAGAGGTAGTTGAGAAGATTGT
This sequence comes from Donacobius atricapilla, assembly GCA_013397315.1. Classification (NCBI taxonomy): domain Eukaryota; kingdom Metazoa; phylum Chordata; class Aves; order Passeriformes; family Mimidae; genus Donacobius; species Donacobius atricapilla. The sequence continues at coordinate 754,923 of WBMY01008937.1, forward strand.
CTTACTGTAGACCTCTGCTTTTTAAATTCCAATACATTCTAGAGCTGGAGGGTAGATGCAGTGTCTTGGAAATTAACTCATCAACTACTGGTATTTTTATAGAAGGTTAATCTTGTGCCCCCTTGCTTTGATGCAGTCAGCTAACCTTCAAGATCAGCTGTACAACAAGGCTATCAAAGAAAACCTTCCCAAAGCATCCTGTAACGTTTTGCTGTAGGTGTTACAGGGAGGAGACTCTGAAGTGGAAAGGAAACAAGTAGTTGTACTGGTTTGAAAGCAAAACCAGTGAAAGACTCCAAGTCAGAAATACAATTTAATAGGAGGGGGGGGACAAAAAGTAAATTAAGTTCAATAATACAACGTGTTAGGGCGTTCGTAGCAGTCCAGATGAAGTGGTCTTGTTGAAGCAGTGATCCTGTAGAAAATTCCGGTAGCTCCTGTCCTCTGGGAATCCAGCGGGTTGAGGGCCCCCTGTGCTATCCCGGGTTATATCCATGTGGGAATACTTGGCTCCTCCCCATGGGAGGAGCATTTCACAATGGAACGATGTAATTTTATGACTCATACAATGGGTCCTTGATTGCCCATTAAACAGAGATAATTCCCGGAGGGAGTTACCCAGGATTCATACAGCAGAGCATGAATGGGCCCATTAACAGAAGATAGTCCAGAGGGTGGGGACAAGGGAAACACTGCCCCACCTGGTTTCAACAGCTCGTGAAGATGGTGATAGAATACATATCTTGGGCATATCTTACATTGTAACCTAGGACAGTAGTTCAGCGAGCACCAGAACTAATGATGCTTAATTTCTTAGCAATTTGTGTCTTGTGGTTGATTGACTCTGGTAATGTGCAAGTCTGAACTGAAACTTCCCCTCATAACTAAGAGCAAAAAGAAAAGTGGTTTACAAAAGCCATCTCATGTGGAGTTTTCTTACAGGCAGTATGTCCTGAAGATCATGTTGAAGCCTTCCCATGCAAAAAAATGGTGATGGATTATTATTGTTATTCTTATTATCCACCGGCCACTTTTCCCCACGAAATTTGTAAGTGCTTAATATATTTGAAAATTTCTGCTGCTGTCAAATTTAAAGAAAATCCATCTGCAGCCTTGGAAGTCATTAGTGAATCATACATATGCATCTAACACAAACACATGGGCCTTAATTTCTCAGAAGACCAGGCTGAAAGATGTAAAGGAGTGAATGACAGTGGCAGCAGCACTGTTGTAGTACAGCATGAATTCTCTGGTTTTTTATATAGGTGAAGACAAGCTTTTTCATCAGTGCTAGATGTAAGCTTATACAAATACAGTAACTTGCTGGAATTAGAGATTTACTATATCACTAATTTTCTGTAGCAAAATATGTCTCAAATTCTGGTGGTTGGCAGGATTTTTTGGGGATTGTTTTTTGTGTACAGGGGTTTTTATATTAAATAATTCTAGTGTTTTATGTCACTTCCTGTAGATCTGTCTAAATGCTTACCTTTGTTACTTCAAGGAGAAAATAGAATTTTTAGTTTCTTAGTTGAAAAATGACTGAGAGAAGAGTTCAACAGTATTTCCAGTACTATGACTCATGATTGGTAATGATTGTGCAGGAAAGATGTCCAAATATAAATTAAGAATATCTGATTTTGCTACACACAGAGAAGTTTCTTTAATAGGAAGCAGACTGTTTTATTGAAAAGCTTGAAATCTGTTTGAGAGAAAGCACAGCTGTCTGTGGCTGTTTGTCAGATGAAAAGTGAGAACACTACTTCTTGTGACAGTGGAGAGTAATTTGAATGTAAAGAGTTTAACTTTTAATTCAGGGTTCTGGTGATTTAAGATGGCCATCAAGATGTCCTAATAAACCAGTAATTGCATTAAGAAATGGCTCTGAGGAAAACTCAGTGCAGACAGATAGAAGTTTCCCTGGAAGACCCTGTTAGTGTTCTACATTTTCACTGTGTGCGCAAACATTTGTGTTAGAACTTGAGTTGAAGTGGCATTGAACTCCAGACAAATGGAAATATGTTAAAATCTCAGTAAAATCACTTCTTCAGCAGAAAATTTTATTGTTATATACATTATGTAATCACCAGTTGAATAGTTTGCCTAATTTCTGGGCCACCATAGTGATATTTTAATAGTTTTTAAACTATTTCTTAAACTACCCTTTATGAAAAATATTTTTTCTCAAATATGCGAAGCATTTATGTCTGTTTTAAATTTTGCACAGCGATTGCACATCAGCAATCTGGCACTTGAAACACTTGATGGAAATAATGCTGTTTGTTCGTTTCTTACAGTGTGGTGGTTCTGCATTGATAATCCAGTATGTGACATTCAGTTTTAGTGATCTTCCAAAGCAGGTTTTTTTTTTTCCCAAAACATATTTGGCTTGGGTCAAGAATTTAATGAATTCATGTATAATTTTGATCACAGAATCACAGAATGGGTCAGGCTGGTCCCCACCACAGTGAGTCTTCTGCTCCGACCTCTCTGCTCAAGCAGGGCCATCCCAGAGCAGACAGCACAGGACTGTGTCCTGAGGATTTTTGAATGCTTCCAGTGAGGGACACTCCACAGCCTCTCTGGGTGATCTATCCCAGTGCTCGGCCACCTGCACAGTAAAGTTCTTCTCATGTTCAGGTGGAGCTTCCTGTGCATCTGCTTCTGCCTGTTGATCATTTAGTAAAGAAAACTGAAACATCCTATACTTTCTGTTTTCATTTACTTCTATGTGTATATTAAGCTAACTGTGTTATTAAAAATACCTTTAATTGAAATCTGTTTTGAAAATGTTTTCATAATCCTCTTGGCCCTGTACAATACTTGAGACTGGTGTTTTTTGTTCTACCATTAAAAAAAAAAACAACCCTGTTGCTGTCCCGGTAAGACCTGCAGAGAGGCTGGGCCTTCTGTGAAGGGCAACTCATGTTCAGTTCATGTGGTTTAGCCCCTACAGGTGAGGCAAATGATATCAAGGGAGCCAAGCCTAAGCTAATAAATTTTACTAAGCTCATGAAGTTTGGCTTCTTGCTGTCATACACCAAGGAATGGCATATGAAACCAGGAAAGGAAGAGAAGCGAAGCAGGAACGGAGGTAGTTTCAGGGAGCCAGGTAGCAGTAAACAAGGAAGGAAAGGAAACATCAGCATATGCAATGAGAACTATTCTGATTAAAATAATAAAGAAAACTTTGACCCCTTAATATTTTTAAAGCAGGTGTAATCATGATATATATAATGTTACAGTTGTATTGAATTGTATTGGGAATTGTTACAAATCAAACTTACAGAGAGGATTTGAGAGGCTAAATAAGCAAAAGCAGATTTTTGACTTGTTACTTTTTAAACCGATGGAAGCATATTTGCTATGTTTGGTCTAATCAGCACAGTACTATTCTGTGACGATAGTAACTCGTTGCTTCTTTTAGGATTAAGGAAAGTTTTTTGTAAACTACAGGATACTCATTTTAGTGGTTCTTTCTTTTCTTTGAACTGATAGCCATTTTTTCTTCCTGCAGCTGTTATAAAAAGTGACTAAAAACAAAGGGCTGATAACAATGTGCTTTGATCTTCATTGAAATTGAACAATCTGCATAAATCCTGTTAACACTTCAGAAATTAAGGGAATATACTAATGTTTCTTTTGTCTTAGGTAAGAGTAGAACAGTATGAGTTTCACAACATTGTATCATGTAGTGGAGACAAGGTTCTGGTTATAGACTATGAGATTGTTTCTAATTAATCTCTTCCTGTTTTTTATAAGCTTGTGGTTAGTGCTGAAAAAAACCTCAACAAGACAAAAAAAACACCTCCTCAGGTGTAGGGGAAAGGGAGGAAAACAGCAGACCTTAGTGCAACATTTCCTACCTCTCTGTCTCAAGGATTTAGCTTTTTGAACTTTTCTTTCACTTCTATTCTGAACGATTAAGAAAGTAGCATGTTACATTGTGGTATACAACAGTATTAATCTTGGACAAATATTGACTTTTTCCATAATTTAAACCTTGTGGGGGATGAATGTGTGGGCGGGATGTAGAAATTTGTTTGAATATCAACATCTCATGTCAGGTGTAGTGCGCAAAATGGTTTTCTCAAAGTCATCTGCACCAGATTTGTTTTCAGTTAACTGTGTCAAACCAAAATAGTGGCCATGGTCCTAAAACAGCAACAAATTCCCTATGTGATGATCCCAAAATTTTAATGGTAAATCAACAATAAAGTGTTGCACCTGAAATGATGACTTGATCAGGCGTAAAATTACAACAACTCAGTATGATTGTGATCACATAAATATGTTTAACAAAATACACTAACTTAAAATGACCCATAAAAAGTCACCGGCTCGAAAGTGCTGTCAAAACAGTTTTACCTTTTGTGTGACCTTTCCTCTCAGCCATTCTTACATAAAGGGTGGCTCTTCCTTCTGTGGAAGGGGCAAGTGAGACCTCTTCCATTATGTGAATATGTAATGACACTGGTTTGATATACAGTGGAGATGAAACACTACACAGCTCTTGGAGCTTTTATAGATACATATCTGTCTCTAGTGGTGGCTTATGTAATTGATTTGATAGACAGTGGAAATTAAGGTTTCTAGTTCCAGGTTTAAGCTTTAGAAGATTTTTCGTTTAACAGGCATCTCTTGATCCAACAGAAAGGATAATAAATCACGAGACTTGACTTTCTTTCCATACTAAGAATATACAGTATTTCAGTTTCCTAGGCTAGGAAGCTTAATTTCTCTTCCCAGTGTTGCTAGAAACCTTGCTCCTCTTTCTAAACCTTAGGACATTTAACACAAAGTGAGATATTGAACTTATGAACCTATAAAATTAGCCAAAAATATCCAGTCTTCCAAAAAGGTAAGATAGAGGGATGAGGCAATTTAGCAGCTGATTTGGTGCTTTTTTCATGACACCATCCCCAGCAACAGTTGTGTTAGACCTTTTGGGGTTTTGCCCCAAGGTTTGAGCTGCACGTGAGGAAGGTGCTTGAAGCCAGGTGTCATTATTAGTCATCGTTTTTGGGGGTACTATTCAGCTCTGCTACCATCTGCAGTAACATTTGTCCTGAAATGACACTGCAGTGTGTATATTTATGTAATGTTGTTTGTTTGTTTTTCAGACACAGGATGAACCCACTGATATGAGATACAACTAGCTAAACAGCTATAAAATGCCCAAATTTGGGTCTACAAAAACAGTTCAAGTTGAAAATTCTGACAGCAATAGCACCATGGTGGAGAAAACAACTGCAAGAAAGGTAAAAATTACATTGATGCCCATCTAATTCCAGTGAAATGAAGCATATTTCATGATTTTTTTGTTGCTGTAATTGGAAGAAATAAATATGAATCTGTGTTCTGATATCTTCAGCATTGAAAAAAGTTATGCATTTTTACATTGTTTTAACTGCAAATTAAACTGTGGGACAGAATTCAACTTTTATTCCAACTTGCAAGCTAATTTAAAAGGAAGCTGGATGCTTTGGTTTTATTTGATGTAAGTTAGTATATAGTCTCCATATCTTCGCTAATGTGAAGTTTTCATATACTCACAAGAACAACAGTCTATATGTTATTTTGTTTTACAGTGTGTTACTCTCTGTAGCAAACACACAAAACATTTGTGAAGGCCTGTGACAGAGCAGAGACCAAAGAAAAACACTGGTTTCCAATATTCCTTTATAACACAGGGACTTGTTCCCTCTGTGAGGGAGGACTTAAAAGCCAAATGCTGCACAAAACTTAAGAGTAGCTCCTGTGCAAGGGAGTCCCACCTAAAAATTGTACAGTCCATTTTTGAGTGTTAGGGAATGAAGGAATATGGGAAGCCCAGTTATACTGGAGGGTGGTTTGTTGTTTATAAATGTGAAGTATCCCATGATTTTTTGAGTTCTGGAGACAAGTTTCAAATCATCCAGTTCTCCAATCTGTGTGCCTAGTACACTTGTACAATAGACCATGGGTTTATCTGTGCTACTAATGAATAACAGAAGCTGGAATAATACCCTGCATTGAGAATGATGTGTATTGTGACGTGTATTGCCCTAAGGGGAGAGAATCTTTGTTTCCCAACAATCTTTAGAACTGTCTTCTCTAGAAAAGGATTTTGCGCTTGTGTGTGGTCGTGCTTACCATTTTGTCAAAATCTGTATTCTCTGCAAGACCAATTGATAAATGGAGATAACACAGGAAGATGTGTTAAAAAACAGGAAAAGATAAGATGATTCAGCATCTACTTGTAACTTTTTGCCTTCCAAAAACATTCATAGAAACCTTTAGACCGTGTAGTGTCTTTCTGGTTTGTTTCATTGGTCCCAATAAAGTGAGGCAAAGGTAATTCTTCCTGCTCACTCTGATGAATTACTTAGATAAGAAGAGGAAGGTGACAGAGTAAAATGGGGAAAGGAAATTGGCTTACTAGTAAAGGGATGAAATAATGTTGGGTTTTCTTCTTTTTTTCCCTTTTTTTCTGGTCCTTGTTTGTGATATGGTCAAGTTAGTTTAAATGTCATTCAGTAATTCAGGAAAAGCGTAGGAAATGGAAGTTTGACAAAGGCTGTGCATATGGAATCCCAGTGATGGACTGATTAAGTTGATACCAAAAAAGTAAGCTGATAAACTGCTTGAACTGTTCTATCCAGTGTTGTTCACTGTCCACCCTGGTACAGTGTACAGCTTGAGGTTAGAATAAGGTAGGATTTGGTTTGGAATTATGTATGATATAAAACAATGTGTAATATAAGACCCTAAATAAAAATGGAGAATTATTATTATTAATGGAGAGTTATAAGTGTTTCAGTTAATGTTCCTATATTCAAGTTTTTAGCATAATACATAGAGTTGTCATATTTTGAGGAGAACTGAATACATGGTTATGCTAAAAGTCGCTTGAACTGTCACATATCTGTCCTCTAACACATGGACAATTGTTAGAAGTGTTCAGCTGGCCTTTGACTAATCTGCACACTTCAGAGTGGATTAGAAAAGATAGAGGAAATATTGCCAAAATGTCATAATTTAGATTCAGCCAAGAAAATTATTTGACATCTGGCAGGCAATAGACTAAGAGTTAAGTGTGAGTTTGAACAACAAAAAGTCATGAAGGCAAATCTGTACTACATACATATAGAACTCTGAAGTAAAGTTTGACCAGCCCAAATCAACAGGGATGATTTTAATGAAATATATTTAAAAGGTAATGGCAATATTTGTAAAGCAAATAAGGATGTTTTTCTCAATACATAAATGTTTGCAGCCATAAATTTAAAAGTATTAGTTATTAAAGAATGGGAAAAATGTCTGGGATGCATTAGCTAATGTAATTGATGTTAGGCAGTACTAAGAAATAGTGTGAAATAATGTTCATTAAAAAAAAGTGCCTCTTACAAGTGAACAGTAATGCTAAAGGATACCACTCAATTAAAAAAACCTCATTCTGCGTAAAATAAAAACTGTAAAGACCTAAATGGCATCAGACCATTCTAATGGTTAACATAAGATAAAAGAAAAACACTTGCAGGATTTTATTTCCATTTCATAGTTTTTACACTGTTTAGCTAGTTCTGATTGTGCACTCTTAGCTGTTGACGGAGAAATGTAGTGCAGTTACTGTTGTTATTATAGACATAATCTTTCATATTTGTCCAGAAATTAATGCTTATTAATGCAGCCCTAACCTCCAGTGAATAGCTGTGTGTTCAGGTCTTCTGAGAACTCAAAAAAACCCCATTAGAAATAACATTGCTGTTAATAACCTGAGTTTATATCATGTATGTGTTAGCGTACGTGTATTTTTATTTCAGTTGCTTGCCTGGCAAGTATAAAAATATAGTACAAGTGTATACAGCAGCTAGATCATCTAATGTTTGCATGAGCTATTTTGTAAATATATGATCGTGATGAAATTTTAATTTACCTGAATTTATACTTCATATGGCCAAACTCAGGAAGTAAAAGGAAGTAAACTATGGATATACCATCCAAAGAGAAGCACATTTGGAGTTTGTAAGAACTAATTCTCTCCTTGGAAGACTCCAACAATAGTGCCCAAAACCATTTAATACCATGCAGAACATGCTTCAGTATGTAATTATCTTTGAAAGGCAGAAAAAGAATGCTTGTTCTCCCAGGGCTTAGTACATCTGCTAGATTATATGGCTCTCTGTTGTCTCCTTTTGTGTCTTGTCATTGACTGTAGCTATACCAGACAATAGAGCTGGAATGGGATATCAAGAAATCGTCCAGACTGCTGTTTGTTAGCCTTCTGAGACAGTTCCTGTTGAACAGATTAAAAATGTGTTCCTGATCATAGCACACTAGTATGGTTTTGTTGACAGGGAAAATTCTTCCTTGTTACTACATCCTCCAGTGAGGCATGCATTAAACATTGAGACATGCAGATCCAGTTCATCCATTTGCCCCAGAGTAGAATAAGCTCTGCTCAGTTCCTGACAGATGTTTGCCAGACCTTCTCTTTAAAGGCTTGCCTGATGGAAATTCCTGTCTCCTTGGGCAGTTTATTCTGATACTTAATTATGCTGACTGGCATAGAGTTAGATACTTAGTAGAAGGATAAATAACCTTTGCTAGTCTCCTGTTGCAGTCTAAAGCCATTAAATGTTCTCTAGCTGCAGTGGACATGGAAAGTATGTAATGCTTTTCACTTTACAGCAGTAGTTTAGTTTTCCGAACATCAGTGTTTTATCTGATTAGCAGTTTTCACTTTACATTAATTAACCTCTTTAGAAAGTCCACAGGACTTACAGGCTATTTTATAAAAAATGTCAACCCCTTTTTAGTTTGCTTCCATGTGTCACATTAAAGTAATGCAGCAGACCAGTTGGTGCTGAGTTTTGAACCTTGCCTTGGACCCTGAAAAAGAGATGGCCATGCTGTTGCAGTGACCAGGAACAATTGGAACAGTGAATGCTCACTCTTTAAAATGGAATGCCTGGCCTAACCTGCAGGGTTTCTACTTCCTCTTCCTACTTCGACTTCCTCTACTTCCTTTACCTGAAGTTGAATCCAGGATGCCATTAAGAGTTTTCTGTCTTTTACCACAGAATTTTGTGATTGTACAGTTAATTATTTTATCAGTTTGTAGGACTTTGGTTTTATCCTGGCATTTCCTATTTTGATTTGTATTAAGACTGCTTTTCCAATCAGCCAGTCATTTTACATTCCCCTTGCCAGGGCTCTTTACTTCTCCCTCTATAACGGGTTAAAGTTCGTAACCGGGCAGAAACACCAAAAATGTAGTGGTTTCACATTTGCTGAATTTGTTTTGTTAAATGTAGTGTAGTGGTCTATCTTCCCACTATGGAATAGGATTAGAAGAACAGCAAAACAGGCTTAACTTAAAGATAGCAACACTTAGATTTATTAACACACACTAAAGGGAGAACAAAAAAACCCCACGAAACCTTTTTAAAAGCACTCCCCTCCCCCCTACCAACAGTTTACTTTTCTACAAACAATGTAAAGAGACAGAAAATCAGAACTCTATACCAGAACCACTTATAAAATAGTCTTTCATTCAGCCTTTGAGAGAGACAAGTCCCTCCTGATTTTGTTCTGGTAACTTTCCACAAGAGACACAGTCTGTTTGTGGCTTCTAACTCCCACAAAAGCAGCCCGCCTGAGAATCTCCCAAAACGCAGCCTTTCCCATGACTACAAATGGGCCGTGGACTTACACATGGGGTTTCATCTTTTAAAGATGCACAGCTCCACAACAAAGGATTTCTCATTCTTCACTGGT
>WBMY01008937.1:764740-802498 GCA_013397315.1 Donacobius atricapilla
CTCCAGCCAGGGCCAGCCCTGTCCCGGCCCTGGGGGCGGTGGGGCCTAAGCTGGGCCCCGCTGCTCCCCCTGCCCCTTGATGTTACCTCATGGCAAGCCTGCAGAAGAAAAAGAGAGACCTTTCTCAAAATCCCACCTGTATTTAACCCCTCTGTCCCAGGGGTGTACACTTGTATCCAATTGGCCAACCTGGCTGTCAGTTTTAAAGCAGATCACTAATTGATTTTTACTATTCATGCCAAACCAGTACACCCTCTCTTTCAGTTGTGACGATGGCTGCATATCTGATTGTATCTCTGTTTCAGCATTGCCACCAAAAATTATAAATAGCATCAACTTTGTACAGACATTGTACAGATGCTCATTGCATCTTTTGGATTGGAAAGTTCACCACTGAATGCTGAACTCTTATTTCCACAGTAGCTGAAGAACAAAACTGTCTCTTTTATTTTTTCAATTTCTGTGTGTTCTATGTACGGCCTTTTTTATTTTCAATGTGCTTTTATTTATCTGAAAGTATGTATTTTAAACTTTTTCTACTCCTAATTAGATTATCACGAAATTAATTTTCAGTTATTATTCAAAAACTAGTGCATCAGCCATATTTAACGTAATACATATAAACAGTTTAAGAATAAATGTAAAACTGTCTAATTACTTAAGCAGCTTGTGTCTCTATGAGCACCTACTGATCTATTTTACTGAGGAGTGCCCCCAAAAGAATTCTTTTTAAGGATTACCAACTGCAAAAAGTTGTGGGGTTTTGTTAGTTTGGGTTTTTATTTTCTACAGAACAAGTTGAAACCAATGTTTTCTGCTTAGGAATTTTAGATTATTTTTAGTTTATCCTTTCTATTGCATAGTACCTAAGATAAGATAATATTCTAGAGAAATAAATAAAATTTTGATGCCACTTCATCATATTGTGGGAAATTCACATATATATTTAGCAGAAATAATTGGTTTGTTTGAAACAAGGGATGAGAAAACTTTTGGTGAGGTTGGGCTCAAGTGGGAGACGTGTGTGGTGGATGAGATGGGAAAAGGCTTAATGGAGTTTGGATCGGCTCTTGCCAAATTAGAGATGCATTTGGAAATGATGACTTGTGTTAGATGGATTAACTTCTTTCATAACTAATACCACTGGCACTGTGTGTTCCAAGGGCCTAGGGGAGTCTTAAAGGATTTGGGGTTTTAGATTTTCTTGTTCTAGCATGTAAAAAAAAAAAAATAAAGGGTGCTGTTTCCTTTGGTGTTTTGAAGGATGTTGGCATTGGTTATGGTGTGTGAGTTTTATTCTGCATTTTGTTTTGGAAGTTTGGTCTTTTGGATTTCTAAACTTGGAGTGGAGAAGGTAGGTGTTCTCTGAGGGCAGCAACCTTTATACCTCAGGAATTCTGTTGACACAAATTAATGCCTTCTTTGTCATTTCCCTTGTACATATATTTGTCTTCTGAAGGTTGTAGGATTTGTTTGCAGGTTCTTTTTCTAATCACTTCTGCTTAACTTTTTGGCAACATTTTTAAACTCAGCATGTCAGATGATATCTCCCTACCTGAGTTTGGCTTTTTTTAAAAAAATGAAAGGTGCCTTTGAGAACAGTACCTTTACTGCAAGTTATTTTTTAGTTTTCCTCCAATCAGAAAAATCTTCAGAAGTACCAAGGACCAGCCTTTTGGTTTTCAGTGATTGGCAAGGCAGTGTATGTTCTTCTTTTACCTTTAGGAAGTTAATCTATTAGTAAATTCATCTGATCATATGTTAGGGGTGATATAAAGCTGTGGAGTTGTGACAGCTGACAGACTGGATAATGTGTTTCTGCAGAACACATACTGAGCAGAAAATGCATCTCAGTTGGTAGGCTAAGATGTTGAGGTTTGTAGAGGGTCCTCTCAAGCAGCCTTTACACTAACCTGGTGTATTTTACATTCTTTCCTCCTATATTAGTGAAGTAATCAAGTATAAGTTAATAATGAGCGTTAGGTTTTTCTCTGTTTATTTGCAATGTGGTTTATAATCCAAAATCTCTAGATGTATACAACTCAAGAATCCAAATGGCTTGTACCTGTTTTCTCTAAATTTGATATCAGTTTAAAAAACTTCTTCATAGATTTTTCTCAAATGAAACAGTGCACTGTTATTGTTGAAATAAAAAGGGAGTTCTGCATTGATGGATTACAGGGTGGGAATGGAGGCAGGGGAGGGTAATTAGAGGGGATTTTGAAGGTTTGCAATTCACAGTCTGAATTTCAGTGTGGGCTTTTAATGTGCTTTTAGTGGGATTGTTATGGTCAGGGAAGGAAATTGGGGTGGTCATCAAGACTTTGCAAATTCTTTTCAGTTTGTGTTGTTCTTTTACTGATTAATTAAGCCTGTAATAGTAAACAACATTTCTACAGTGATGTATCTGAAAGTAGGAATAACATAAATATTAGTAATTTAAAAAAGAAATTGATTCTTTCATCTATTCAAAAAATTTTGTAATGCACATACTTACATGCAAGCACATACATTCTCACATATCAGTCTTTTCAGTCTGTGTTATAAGACTATCCTGCTTTATGCAAAAATTACTTAGTATACTTTTTATTTATATTAGAGCAAGGACAAGATTGCATCCTACAGCAAAACTCCAAAAGTGGATAGGAGTGATGTGGGGAAGGAGATGAAAGAAAAGTCTTCCATGAAACGTAAACTTCCTTTTACTATTAGTCCATCCAGAAATGAAGATCGCAATTCAGACACAGGTAGAACCTTTTTGTTTCCTTAATTAATAATTCGTTGCTAAAATACGTCCTAACTTAATAAAATGTATATTATGTTTTTACATCGATTTTTTTTTCTTCTTAAAAAGAATACTAAATATAAAAGTTGCTTGCTTGCTTCTGATTGTTACCTCTCAGTCCGATAGGCTTTTATCCTGTCATTTAGCAATGGCCAGCATGCTACCGTAGTTGATCTGTATTCTCCAGTTGTTTTCTAACCTCATTCTTTCCTTCTGTTCCAGTGGCAAATCTTTCTTTGTATTGTCATCTCTAGAGGTCCATTTGTTTGAACGAGTGAACAGATGAAAAACCATGTGAATGCCTTGATTTGAGACACAGCTGTCAGCCTTTTGTAGCCTTCTTTGGGGCGGGAGCGTTGGATGGATTGGTAGATGCATGACAGTGATTGGCAAGGAAGTGTATGTTCTACCTTCATAGAAAAGGTTACTAAGGTGACAGAACTAACTAAACTAGTCATGGGGAGCACACTTCCCTTTCAGTTAATATTCCTATGATCTGTACCTTTTCTGCACAGGCTAAGTAGTTCTTCCCAGCTTAAGCTTTTATATTAGAACTGATTTCAAGGCTTCAGACTGTCAGTCTTCACACAGTTCTTTTCAAATCAAGATGGAGGGAGCTGGATACATTCCAAGAGGTAGAGTTATCTCTGGGTTTAAGTACTTCATTATCTGCGTCATTGTGCAATAATAGTACAGTAACAGTTCAAACCAAAACAGTATCCGTGGCCAGCAGAACATATTGAAATTCCCCAAATTTCTCAAAGGCTCAGTGGTACAGTTTTTTATACCGAGCTTATTGTACATTTGAATATTTTCATGACCAGGTAGTTCCCATAATATGCTTAGATTTAAGTGCAAAGTAGAAGTGTATACCTCAGTGTGTGTTCAATTTTTGTTCAGGATTGATTTCCTGCAGAGGATTTGGCTCCTTGATAATACATACATATTTTTATTACTGTAAAGAGACTGTAATATGAAATACATATTTGAAATAGTCACATTACAAAAGAGTGCTCTTGGCTTTAGTTCTGTTTCCAGTGGTTTTACAGCATTCTTGAGTCTTACACTATTCATGATACCATTTGATTCTGAAAAGACCATGTCTAAATTAGAAATATGCTCTCAGCACCTGCTTTATTAAATTTTTTGCTTGATATTAGACCATAGCTCCTTTTTCATAATGGAAGTAAATATGTTTAGATGTAATATTTAGTATTTATTGAAAGTTTTCTATGTTGAAAATCTTGTCATGTTTCCCCACGCCCATCAACTTTAAATAAGTCATTGTCCCAAGCATCTTGTAAAGTAGCAGAACTTTTTGGGGTTTTTTTTGCTGTATCATCCATTATGACAGTTACTACAAACAATTTTGATTACTTCAGACACTTAGACATGCACAACAGGACAATGCTCACACTACAAAATTTTGTCAGAAGTTGTAGCAGGGAGGTGAAATAGTTCAGGTAGGGGCAAGAAATATTTAGCATAAAAGTAGAAGGCACATAGCTCTTAACTGTGGAGCAAACATCACAGCTTGGTGAACATTGCATTTCTGCTGAGGTAAGGTTAAGAACAACTGCCCTTTTGCAGGTGGGAAACTTGGTATATAAACCTTCCAGAAACTTGAGAGCAGGAGCATTACTAGTATGAAAAAACTGTTCCTGTAATGCAGATTCTGTGCCTAACCAATTAGATAAGACCGCTGGGAATTAGATACTTACACTGGTGCCAAGTTTGTCACTGACATGGATTAGGACTGACATCAGTGATCATGAAATGCAGTGCTGCTTCTGGCACAAGCTTGGCATTACACATGGAAAAGGTTTGCTCTCACTGAGCTAAACTGTTACCTCTCACAGAAGTGACTCCCTGATAGCTGTGTACAGAGAATGGTGAATGTTGAGAAGGAAGAAAGTAAATTTTTGGAAATTAGTGTAATGGGACACAGGGGTGGGGGAAAAAAGATAATGAGAAGCTTCTTATCTGCTTCAAGGTCTTTAAGATATGCCTGAGTCAAAAAAACCCTAAAACATAAAAGTAGCTAGAGATTTTTTTAAAAAATTAATTTAATAGTTTAATAAATGGTTTATCCCCCAGATAGATTATAGGGTCACTAGCTGATTGTAGAAACTCTGTGATAATTGTATTTCATCCTGTTTAGGCATGCAAATGAGTCAAAGAATGGGGATACCTAATTTTTATAGCTTTACATCATTAGAGCTTTCTTGGTTCTAGCTCCAGAGTCTTCCATAAACTAAAATGTTGTCCTTTTTTACTGATTTTTATAAAAAATTGCTCCTTTGTTCCTTTTTCTGGTTGGCTTTTTTGGGGGGTTGGGGTTTTTTTGGTTTGTTTGTTTTGTGGGGTTTTTTTGTTTTGGTTTTTTGTTTCAGGTATTGTCTAAATATTGCAAGTGATAATGAATATGGACAGCCAAAATGAATGTTGATGTAATACAGAAATATTTTGGTGGTTTTTTTTCATTTGATTTCTGCAACACTATACACAAAGTACATTTTACACCCAGTCAGTTTTGTCAAGATTGAAACCAAACAGCATTTATGGAGTACTCTAAGAGCCTAGAACAATTATAGCCCACCTCATTATCTAAATCTAGATCTATTTTTTTTTTCTTAGGAAGATGCTGCATTAAATTTGTATTCAGTATTTTAAGCTTGAGCCTTTTAGTTACTTTCTTAATAATTCAATACCCATGAAGATTGCATCCAGTTGTGTAAAGGCAGTCCTGCAATGCCAGTTGTGATGGCTGCAGGAGCTGCAAAGTCTGCAAAGGTCCGAAAGATAATGTGAGTCCTGAGAGTCGCTTCTGAAGAGATCCCTGGGAACAGGGCACACCTGGAAGGACACTCTGTCCCTGGCTTTATCAGCAGCATCCTGTTGTGTTTCTTCTGTTGTGCAGGGCTGTGACACTCCCCTGGCTCTGGTGACTTCCCGAAACTGAGGGCTCTGTTGTGACATCCCCATTCTCGGTCAGAGCAACCCAAAAATAGTAACAATGCATACATCCTGCAGGCAAATTTATTTATACTGCAGTATAGTTTTAACCTATTTATAAGTAAATCTTAGGGAGGAGTCCACATGCAAGCTTTGATTGAGACTGCTGGATTGAATGGTCGAAGCAGAATTATTTTTCATATCTTTTAAAATAAATTCTCTAATTATACATCTCCTAATCCAAAATCATAATTTGATTGAAAAGCCATCAGTTATTTAAACATTTAAATAGAGTTATTTAAATTTTCTTAATTTTATTTAAGTAATCTGGTTAGTTTTAAGTAACCTCTGATGTGGTTATTGGAATCAGAGCAATAGACAAGTGTTGATTTTGCAGAGATCAGATTTGTTTGCTTTCTCCACCTTACTGGTCTGAAGAGACAAATTTGAATTTTTCATAATAATTAAACATAACTGCAGTTCCTAAAAGTCTCCTCGTTGTCAAGAGAGTCTTGTTACAGAGCTGATTATTCAGGAACAACAATGAGTTACAATCACATTGAATGTGGTAGTTTGTTGATCTTTCTTGGAAATTATATTTTCCTGATTTACTGTTTATAGCAGGATCTTGGTTTTGTTTTCTGACCCCTTCAATTTCAGTCTTCAAAGTAGTCCAAACATAGCACAGTCATGCTTCTTTTAGCACTTAGTTGACTTGCAGAAGAGCAAAACAACTGGCCTCTTCTTGTTGCATGGGTACATCACAGTAACACAATTCCTGTGCTCGTGATTTCTGTAGTTACAGAGGTTAATGGTGGTGTTGAAGGGACTGTTCACACACACTGCTTGCTGGATTTGGGCTTATTGTTCAACTATAACAAGTTTATTTAACTGTTGTTAGGGCCACAGGCAGGACAGTGGAGGTGGTTTGGGGTGTTGGTTTTGTTAAATAAATGTCATAAACTTGATTAATTAGGTATCACAATAATACCTTGAAATCTTTACATTGTTAAATGCACTGCATCACATTCTAAGCTTTTTCTTTCCCTGAGGGTAGGAAACAAAGCCAGTCATGACGTGTTTCTCTTGGAAATAACTTCAGTCAGGTTGCAATGATGGTGGCAGAGCTCAGTAAACTCTGTCTCTGAATTTCATCATCTGCAGAGTTGGTCTTGATCTAGCAATGAACATATTGTTCTTTGGTTGTAGATCATTCAGTCTTGCAGTTCATATTTTAATTTTGCATGGTCCTATTTTTTGATCCTATTATTCTTTACAATTTGGACTATAACGGGAGCCTTACACTTGAAAACAGACTAAAATGAGCCCTGAAGTTTGAATTTGGGTGGGGTTTTTTTGCTTAATTTCCTTTATTCACTGAGTAGATTATTTCACCAAGTGAAATACTCTGGTAGTTTGGCGTGATTTGTTCTGAGTAGTCCATGTATTACATTACTTAATAATTTACTTTTCCAAAACATTAAAAAGTACTTGAGTAGATTTTGTAATTTATTCAACTGGGAAAAAAAAGAGCTAGCGAACAAAAAAATAGATACATTATTGCCTTGGGACAAAATCTGTCATGCATCAGTTATCCTAAAATAATCACTAGTGTCTCTGATGTTCCTTGTGCCAGTACGTTTTAAGTACTGCGAGTGTATTTCATTGAGCTCTTTTACAAATAAGTGCTCAGGTGCTCCTGAATTCCTGTTTCACATTACTTGACTATTTTGAAATAATTTTTTAAAGTGTTTGGTGAAAAGCTTGTGTTGCCAAGGGAAAAGCTTAAAGAGATATTGTTCAGAGGGATTTGGCTGTATGTTATGAAGTTTATTTAATAAAGGTAGTTGAATGTGAAGCCACTTGAAGAGTTCTAGTTTTTAATTTTTTTAATAAAAAGTGAAAAAATATCTTATGTTCTATTTCTAATCCCTATGTTCTTTTCTAACTGCTGAAGAACAGCAGAAAGTGATGAGAATGTGAATGTAAAAGAAGATATTTGTATTCCATAGAACCTGAAAACAAAATGCTCAAAATGTGAAAAACCCCCAAAAAAACAAAAATAAAAAAACAAACCAACTGATTGAGTTGAATAGTCAATTTTATACATCAAATTCTACCTAAACTTAGTATCGTAAACTGATTCTGTTCCTTTATTAGGGAAGTTATTACTGTTCAAATTGTAGAAACATCAAGTTCACAGCAGTGGAAAGTTTTCTGTTACTGCAAGATGAAGAGTAGCTAAAAAGTTGAATTACCTAAATGTTAAGTTGGTCTCCTCCTGCTAAAGTGTAGTGTACTGTGTGATGGTATTCTTGGAACACTGATTTATTTTTTGATGTATAAAACTTTCTGTTTTATATGCCCTACTCACTTTCTCCTAGTGCTAGGTTTTGTTTTGTTTTGTTTTTTCTTTGCTTTCTTCCACCCCTCTTGTCAGAACCAGGTCATATCCACAAGATCCTTAGGAGGATTATCAGGTGCACCTGCTATAATCTTGAGACTTTTTTAGCTTTGTTGTTGAAAGTGTTGACTTTTGTTTATAGAACTGCTTAGATTTACTGGAAACAAGTATGAAGTCTGATACTCATTTTAATAAAATTGTTTCTTTTTGAGCAGTAAGTGCGTAATTACAGTTTAATTTGGTGAAAACAGTTGTGTTCTTATTTGGTGCTTTTAATTGGTAAGATCTAGAAATACTTTGCAAACACCATGTTAATAAAGTGTAATAGCAGAATAATTTACCTCACCACTGAAATGCAGCACTGAACATGAAGCAAGAGTAAATTGTGCTGATTTTAAAAAGGTAAAACCCAAAAGACTCAGACAACCCCAATTGTATAAAAGAGTAAAACCTAGATAATAAAAAACTTGATTTCTTTGATTTTGATATATTATTTTTTCAAGCTTAAAATAGATATAAAATAGTAAGGAATAATTCAGAATGAAAAAAATGTGTTTTTCAAGGAAAGAATCATGAGCAGTAAATAGTATATGCTAAAAAATAGCTGATTATGCTGGTCAATCTGAAATGTGTTATTTTGATGCAAGTATTAAATTAGTCAGTAAAGAGTATGCTGTACATTATCTTTGCAGAGAGAATAGCATGCTTGCAGTAAAAAGTTGAAAGTATAATTTTATTGTAAAGGATTTTTTTTTCATTTTCTCTGCAGATGTTTTTACCAATAGGGCACAACCCAAAGAGTGTGGATTTGGATATTGACTTAATTTTATAGATGTTCAAGACTGTGAGTTGCCTGCAGTTTAGGGAAAAAAGCCATCATTTGATTCTGTAAAAGAGATCTTGTTTCCTTTTTAAACGTGATGGATAAATTTATAGAGGTTTTTAAAACATGTATGTGCGTCTGTAGCTTTCCATTCTTAAATACTCTTGCTGGCAATTGTTTAGCCCATAAAATTGTGTATATCTTATGGGTCAGTAAGGAATTCAAGATAAGAACTGTTGATGTGCCTTCTTGTGCCTCAAGAGCATTACATTACTAGAGTTTGTGTCTGTAATCAGGCCTAGAAAATGAGATTCACAGAAGGCTAGGAAGGCAGAAAATGAGTTGAGAGGAAACAAATAGAACAAGAAAGGTGGCAGAATGGAGGAAAGTGAAAAGATAACTAGGAAACTCAAAGGGACTTAAGTTTCTGATTTTTACCTCTTGCAGAAGGTCAGTGAAGTTTTCCTCAGTGGAATCCTCTGTTTCTGCTTTTGCAGATGACAAGATTTCTTGGTTTTCATGGGAGTTTTGCTTTTGTTTGGTTTTGATATGTTTACTCAGATGTGTGATTTTAGCTCCTGGTTAAAAACTTGGTGATTAAGTATTAAACAGCTTCTGTAAATATTGATAAAAGGAAAGAAGTTATATATTTAAAATAGCAATATGTTTTTGAAGGATATGAATTCTGGAGGAGAAATTGCTCTAAGATAAAATAACAGGATGCATTTGAGAGAAACAATCTTTTAACCAATTACTTAGCAGATACCAATATTAAATAGTCTTTTCCTAATTTTTAACATGGTGGTTTGAGAGAAGTAAAAGAGAGTGTAGTCTCAGATCTGTATTCAATGTTGAAAGCTGACCAGCTGATTTTACAGAAATTTCAAGTTCCTGCCTTGAATCTCTGAGAATTAAAGTTGTGACATACACATCATTCCTTCTATGAAACAGGTTTTTCATCTGTTAGAGGTTTTTGGTAATCTTGCTTACAGCTTTGAATGCTTTATCTCAGTAGCTTATTATCCTAATATGATTAGAACAGGTAACCAACACTAATGCAAATGCAGTAACTTAGAGGTGTAATTTCTGTTTTTCATCACCTACCACCAATGGCAAGTTTACAGACTTAAGAGGATGGTTTTATTTTTAGAAAAATATACTGATGGAACTGCAGTTTGAGTCTTGAAATGTTCCTATTTCTAGAGAAGGAAGGTCCGGAGAAAAAGAAAATGAAGAAAGATGCTGGGAATAAGAAATCAGCACCTGTTAGCATTCTTTTTGGTTACCCTCTGTCAGAGCGCAAACAGATGGCACTTCTCATGCAGATGACAGCAAGAGACAACAGTCCAGGTGATCTTACAGAGTTAACAGTTTTCTACCTCCTGCCTGTTTAATTCTGTCCTAGTCAGAATATTTGGAACACTGGTGTTTATCAACAGTCTTTTTTTTTTTTTTAATATATTTTATATCGTTCATATTTCTGTTAAAATTTATTTCATGTGGATGATTAATCTGATGAAAAAATCTTGATCTTCTATATTTATGTGAAAAACCTTGCCCTGTGATAGCTGTAAAAATTGAAAATTTAATGTGTTCCTTTGTTATGTTTGCCTCTCAGATACTGTTCTGTATGGAGTATTTAAAGCCTGAAATACTTCCTTTTTTATTTTTATTTAAGCTTAACTATTATCTCATTGTTTCACTTTGGAGTGGGATTTTAATATAGGAGGAAATGGGACCATTTCCTTCTGATTTAATGGGAGAGGGTAGACATCTTGTTTTTAATTCACCATTTCAAACTGTGCTTGGTTCCAAAAAAAATTTTTGACATATGTATATGTTTTACAGGTGTAAAGTTTTTACAGAATTGCTATTTAAAAGCAAATGGCTGGGTTTCCTTAAGGAACTATGCAGTCCACCCAGCTGTGTTGGTACAGCTGAGGATTTGTATGTAGTACAATACACAGACTGTAATTCCTTAAACTGGCATCCCACTACATAAAAATCCAGTGGAATTTTGCTGGAGGAAGGGGAAGCAGGGTAGATACTTATCTGCATGATCTCACCTTGTCTTGATGCAGGAGAATTTATACCACAGTATGTGAACCTTGTAGTTTGGATAGACTTCATCTGTCCTAGAAACTTATTTAAAATAGTAAGAATTTGCAAAATGCCCTTTTTCATGTTGAAAATTAGCATTGTGCTGATACTTGTGAAGGGTGAAATGCCTTTCATTTAAATATAATAATTCACTAGTCATTATCATCTCTGAAGGCAAGTGTTGACAACCTTTTTACTTCACCTCATTTTCATTAACTTAACAGTGGCCATTTAAAAACTTTTTTTGTAGATTCCACCGTAAATCATTCCGTACAAACAACACCAACACAAAAGAAAACTCCAACCTCTTCTTCAAGACAAAAAGACAAAGTTAACAAGAGAAACGAACGAGGGGAAACTCCTCTACATATGGCAGCAATTCGAGGAGATGTCAAACAGGTCAAGGAGCTAATCAGATTAGGTGCAAATGTAAATGTAAAAGATTTTGCAGGTAAGTTGAGTACTCTTAACTGTATAAATTATAAGTTAACACTGAAGTTGTTAACAGAGATTTCCTTTTGGTTCATGTTGTATGAAAATGAAAAAGTATAACTTCCCAGAAATTCCCAAAATTGTGTTTTTCATTTCCAGCAGCAGTGGTAGTACTGGAACACTACAGTACACAGTGTATTATTAGAACAGTGTTTCAATACCTAGAGGTTTCAGTTGTGTCCGGGGACTTTGCGCAGTAGGTATTTACAGAAATCTGTGCACGCTTGCTGAACTTGGTAAGATTATGCTGGACAGAGTTAAATGGTGAGACTGGGCTGTTTGAGGAGATGCAAAGTTAAGTAATGGTGCTGTGATGTGCTCTGTTTTCCCTGGGACAGCTGATATGCACCAAGGCAGGTGAGAGTGGTATGGTTGCAGTTGTTATCCAGTTCTGCTGGATTAATGACAGCCTTGATATGTCAGTATTTGCTGTGATTTAAGCAATGATTGAGCTTTGTTAAGTTGTAACATATATAATATTTTGAGGTTTTTGGGTTTTGGTTTATGGGTCTGAATTTTGTTCTCAGTGGGAATGGTTGAGAGGAGTTGAGGTAGCCAGTCCCTGTAGGAGAAACCAAGAACTATATAGCACAATTAGTTGTCAGCTCAAATTTGACATCAAGAAAACATATTGATGAGATGAATTGAAATATTGATTTTAGGCAAGAAATAGATTGGTAATTTCTTGGTTTGTAGAGGGTAGCTGAATTTATATTTGAACATGAAGGTGCCCAGGACTGGCATGTAGAGGAAGAGAAGAAGACAAGCAGAAGTAGAACACTGAGATCTTCAAAGAAGTTGAGAGGGGAGATGAGAAGAACTTGTTGACAAGAGCAATTTTAGAAAAGGAGGAGGAGGTTCAGGGGAAGACAGGCCCATAGAAATCACTGGGAGAATAATAGAAACACTTAAAGAAGAGATGAAGTGGGTTGACCTTGGCAGGTTACCAGACACCCACCCAGCTGCTCTCTCACTTCCCTTCCTCAGCAAGGTGTGGGGAGAAAATAAGATAGAAAGGAACCCTTGTGAGGTCATGTTAAAGACCATTTAATAAGAATAGCAAAAGCTGCATGTGCAAGCAAAGGAGGAAGAGGAATTCATTTACTACTTCCCATCGTCAGGCAAATGTTCAGTCCCTTCCCAGGAAGCAGGCCCTCAGCAGGTGTAACAGATGCTTGGGAAGACAAATGCCATTATGTACAAACTACCCTCCTTCTGTCTCCTTTCAGTGAGCTTTTTTTGTGTGACATCCTGCGGTATGGAATATACATTTGGGTCAGCTATCCTGGCTATGTCCCCTCCCAAACTCTTGTGCAGGAGGAGGGAGAGAGAAAGCCACGACACTTCACAAGCTCTCTTCAGCAGCAGCCAAAACCACCAGTATGCTGTGAGTGCTGGTGTAGCCCCAAATGCAATGCACATTACTGTGTAGGTTGCTCTGAAGGAAGTTAACCTCACAGCTTCCATCCCAGTCTGACCCAGGGCAGATACTTCATTTTAAAGGCAGATGAAAGGAAGAGGACAATGGCTGAGAGCTGGTTCTGGGAATCCATTGGAAACAAGTTGTTGGAGACTTCATTCAAAATTCTGGAGGAGGTGTTTGGGATCATTTGAGATTTTTTTTTATTGGTAATCTGAAGTGAGAAGCAGAGATGAAGTTCAAAATGCTGTGCAGAGGGAGAAGTCAAGAAGAGGGGGGAGGATTGAAGCAGTGAGTCATGAGAGGAGAAAAGTGGGAATTTAGGATGCAGTGTAGTTTAGAGCATTAGAGGTTTTTTAGCTAAGGATTTGGCAGAACTAAAAGAGCAGAAAATGAATTAGTAATGGAGGAAGAAACCCTGCTCATGGGATATCTGCCAGAATGATACTGCTATGTGAGAACAAGAGTAAAGGAAACAGATATTGACAGCAAGCCAGCACTAGAGCTGGCAGGCTGGACATTGTGAAAAGATGGAAAAGCAAGGCAGTACAACATGGAAAAAAATAAATTATGGAGATAATTAATACAGAGAATAAAAGACAGGGATCAGAGGGCTGAGAGCAGAAGAGTGTTATCATGTTGGGTGAATGTGAAAATGGCAAGAAAATGGAAAGAAGGAGGTGGTAGCCAGGCAGTGCTGGAAGTGAGTAACCCAAGTGATGATTGAAGAGGAAATTATAGTGTATGAAAAATAGAAAAAGAAGTGTTTTGCTTTAAAATAACTTAGAAGTTTTTTTCTTCTTTTTTTTTTTTTTTTTNACTTTTACTGTGTGACATCCTATGGTATGGAATATACATTTGGGTCAGCTGTCCTGACTATGTCCCCTTTCCTTTTTTTTAATTTTTTTTTTAGCTTTTAAAAAAATTTTTAAAAATTAAAATGAATGGCAGCTTGGAAGTTGAATGAAAGATGAAGGTGACAAGTCCCATTACTGAGGGATTAGATAAGTTAGGGGTTTCTTGTACCTCCACTTCATGGATGTACAAGACTGCTACTAATTAGACACAGAGTTCACATGATTAAACTCTTTTACTGGTTATGTTGGAAACAAAAGTTGAATGCCTCCCCAGAACTGGGCTTTGAGAAGGCATCAACACCAGTTCAGGTCAGTTATGAAGTGGAAGTCATCAAGTTGGGGAGCAGAAATTGAGTTAAGGAATACAGCATGTGTGGGTTGTCATCTTCAGCTGATGCTCTGCTACAGAAAATAAGCACTGAACTTGTGGAAATCAAAATCGCAAAAAATGACTAGTGTTCTGTGAGATACCAGAATAAGTTCTCTGTCATTATTTATTAATAGCTTATTATCTAGCTGCTAATGTTGTTAATGATTCCTAGTTACACATTCAGTAACTCTAAAGGAGTGCTTCTTATGGTAATTTGCCACACTTAGTGTTTCCAATAGTGGGGTTTTCAAAGAGTTTCCATGTGTCATTATATTATTTACATATACACCTAACACAGTTCAAATGTTTACTAGTCAAAGAATCTCTAGAATGTTTAGCCTGGGGATTTTGTGCTAGGTCTGGTCTTCTGCTATTTGATATGTGATTCCAGTGTTCAGTTTAATCTCAGAAAACCTTGGAATTTGATGTGAGGTTTAAAGTTGATAAGCATGTGCTGTTCATCAGACGGACAGCATTACTGTTCTACCAAGTACTGCATGTGAGAGTGTGTTTTGAAATGTTTGGAGGCAATAGAGATCTATACCACAGGAATGAAAAACCAAATCTTTGATCTTTGTCTTCAACCTACCATTCTTCACTCTAGGTTGGACACCACTGCATGAAGCTTGTAATGTTGGTTACTATGATGTTGCTAAAGTTCTGATAGCAGCTGGAGCAGATGTGAACACGCAGGGCTTGGATGATGATACCCCACTTCATGATTCTGCGAGTAGTGGACATAGAAACGTGAGTGTTCTGGGAGAGTGGGAGGGGAATAAATATGTGGTTTGAAATGCTGAAGCTGGAGAACAAATCCTAACTGTTCTCATTGCAGTTGTATGGTCTTGTAGTTCTGTTTCTGCTGTTTCGGGAGCATCTTAAAGTTGTTCTGATTGTCTTTGTTTCATCTGACTTCTATTGCCAGATATTTTCTACCAGTATCTGTTTTCTTAAATATTTAGAAGTCTCACCTTTACTTTCTTGGCAAATAAGCACTTAAATGACTTCTTTTGAGAAACTTTTACTGTATAGAATTCTCAAAAGAAAAATGTCTCCTAACAGTATACTGTGGATTTGTGTATAATATACATACATATTTATAAATATTTAAAGTATATATCCTATATTTCTCTTTAAATAATATTTATGGCATTGAAATAGAGAATTGATGTATATATATTATTACTATATTTTTAATTTATGAATCAGCACTTGGTGGAGAAGATAAATGGAGCTCTGTAGGCACTTTACATTAACTTCTAAATTTGTTCTTGATTTCTGCAAATAAGATGCAGAAATTACTCTACTTTCCCTTTATATCTCTTTTATTTCATTGCTGTGTGTGTGATCAGTTGTATAAAGCAAAAGATAGAATACATCCTTAAATCAAGTACACCTTGCAAACAAGATGTTCAGTTTGAGAGGTTTTTTTGGAAAAGCTAGAGAAATTATTTATGACAATCTTTTGGGATTTTTTTTTATTAGCTATTTAGTAACTGCTTTTTATAGGTATGTAAACAAAGATCTTGGGTCTTTAGATCAAGCTTTCATAGAGCTGTAGTAGTCTTAGAGAACAGGACCTCTTGCTTATCAGGTATCAGTACAAGTACCTGTGGCCATCTCACTGACATTATATACCAGAATAATTCTGAAGCTTCCTGTTAAGGTATCATGGTCTGCTGAATTTCCACATTCTTTACACATAGGGAAAAAAAGGAAACTAATACTGGACATTCTGCTGAAAATGCAACAGCCTTGGTATCACTGTAACATTAACAAATCATTGCCCTTGATGATGGAGAAGTTGATGATTTTGATTTATTGCATGCAGTTGTGGGTGTGCATGGCTTGTTCCTCCAGTAAGATACTTGGATCTCCCTTGGGGCTTTTTGGAACTGCTGGGGAGACGAATAGTACTGTGACTTGTAAAACTTTATCTGTTCCTTATTTTAAATGTAAAGAAATTTGGAGCAATAGAGTGAATCAAGTGCAGAGGAGTGGGGAACCAGATAAATTATGTGAAGAAATGCTAGAACACCAAGAACAAAAGGCCCCTGTTTTTTTCTTTTGTAATAATACTGTGTCTGTGTAACAGAGGGCAGCTGTCTCTAGTCTTCCCCTTCACTTCCTTTACAGAACAGACTATGTATATACCACCTGGACTTTGCATTTTAGTTGATGAAGTCTTTCTTTCCAGTCTCAGTATCATCGGTAGGACTTAGGATTGCATATCATGTTACTCACATTTTGTGTGCAGCAGGGGATTTTTATGCTGGTCAAGTAACATGTTGTGGATAACCTAAAAGTTAACTTACTTAATGCTGCAGATTGTGAAGCTGTTGCTTCGACATGGTGGAAATCCATTTCAAGCCAATAAGCACGGGGAAAGACCTGTTGATGTTGCTGAAACTGAAGAATTGGAAATGCTATTGAAAAGAGAGGTGCCCATCTCTGATGATGAGGACAGTTGCTCAGGTAAAAGTAGCTATTTAATTGCATACTTAAATGCATAATTTCACCTAAGGCTAAGTGGCCTTAATCTTTTGCATAGTGTTAGTTATTAAAACTTGTGGCAGGTAACAATTGATGTTGCTAAGGCTGTCTTCCGCTTTTATTTTTAGAGGTAGCTTGTTAAATTTTTCAACTGAATTATCTGAAATGTGTATTCTGAAGTTCTGGGTTTTTTTACTTTTCTCTCTGTCTTTAATAAGCCATCCCCACTTTGCAAATCAACTCTATATCAGAATGGTGGTTTTACCAGAGGAAGATATAAAGGAAAATACCGTATTTGTTATGATACAGTGTGTTTTCTGAGATGGTTTGCCTAATGGTGAAAAATATCCCCAAAGTCACTTATTTCCCACCTTTAGTATATGAATCAGGAGTCAGTGTTTCACATCAGTGAAACTTAGTTACTCAGTGTAGAAAAGTTCCTGCCAGTGGGGGAACCATTGGTTTCTGTGGGAAACCAGGTAAGTAACTTGCTGAAGTGGAGGCAGTAATTCTTGGTCCCTCCTGTGTTTCTGCAGATTGAGGAGTATGTAATGCCTCTTGGAGCACGGAAAGAGTTGTTGCCTCCTCAGAAGCAAAAGATTCTTGAGCATGAGTAACTTACTTGAGTGCCAGACAGGGGCTTTTCGTTTGGCTTTCACAGAATCTTCAGCAATTCAGAATCTTTTCAGTAAAAGAAATGAAGCGGATTGAAAACTGGCTGAACATCTAGGCCAGAAGGGTGGTGATTAGTGGCCCAAAGTTTGTTTGGAGGCCAGTAACTGCCTGTGTACCTTGGATCAATACTGCATACGCTCCTCTTTAACACCTTCCTTAATGGTTGGGGTCGAGTGTACCATTGGGAAGTTCCCTAATGACATGGATCTGGGGGTTCTGAGGAGTGAGTGGTGCATCAGAGACCTGTGCTGCCATCCAGAGGAACCTCACTGTGTTGGAGAAATGGGCTTACAGAAATCTCATGCAGTTCAACAAGGGGAAGTGCAAAGTCCTGCAGCAGGTGAGGAACAGCCATGCAAGCAGCAGTGCAGGTTGTGATCTGACCAGCTGGGAAAGCTGCTTTGCAGAAAAGGCCCTGGGTCATGGTGAGCAACGCCAGCTTGATCGTGAGCCAGCAATGTGCCCTTGCTGCAAAGAAGGCCAGTGGTGTCCCAGGCTGCATTAGGAGAAATGTTGCCGGCAGGCTGAGGGAGGTGATCCTTTGCCTCTGCTCAGCGCTGGTGAGGCCGCAGCTGCAGTGCTGGGTCCAGTTCTGGGCTCCCCAGTACAGGAGAGACATTGACATAATGGAGAGTCCAGAGAAGGGCCACAAAGATGATAAAGAGCCTGGAAAAAAAAATGCTCAGGGGAGTCCTGTTGAGGCATAAAGATGTCTGAGGGGAGGGTCACAAAGGGGACAGAGCTGGGCTCTTGTCAGTTGTGCACAGTGACAGGACCAGAGGAAATAGGCTCACATTGAAACACAGGAAGTTCCCTTTGAACAGCAGGAAACATTTTTTTCACTGTGAGGATGACCAAGCAGTGGCACAGGTTGTCCAAGGAGGCTTTGGAGTCTCTGTCCTTGGAGATAATTCAAAAGCTTTCTGAGCATGGTCCTGGGCAGCTGGCTCTGGGTGTTCCTGCTTGAGCAGGGTGGGTTGAACGAGATGATTTCCAGAGGTCCCTTCCAAGCTCAGTCATTCTCTGATCTGTGAAAAGCACATGAAGAAGAGCATCATGTCACATGATTGTAAGAGTTGGTTTCTCTTTCCCAGACAAATAAATAAAACCCAACCCCCTAGGAATGCTTTCTATTCAAAGTTTCACTATACCTCAAGGAAAAAAAGACATATTGCCCTATGTTCTGATGTAGTGTTAACTTTTTTGGCATTAGAAGAACCTGAAATACAGTGCATAGTCCTTCTGTTCTAAGGGACAGTTGTGGCATCACTTCACAGAATCAACTTCAGCTTAGTGAAAGCGTTACTCTTAAAACAAATACTTTTACATATATGTAATAGGAACTTGTTACTGTTTAGCAATTGATTCCTCAACAGTCTGTCTGTGCAGGGTATTGTCCTTTAGAAACAGGTTATATAGGAATTAAGCACAGTAGGTGAGGTTTTCAAAATTTAATGTGCATTACTTTTATTAGATATAAATTTTAATTGGTATTTTTACATGCCTAAAGAGAGTGAGCTGTAAAGGGAGGGAAGAATTTTCATGACCTTCTGTTTTCTCTTAAAAAGCTTAATTCTAGTGAGAAGTTTTGTTGTGTGTTTAAGGTAGGTTTTATTCTTTTTTCATTTGTGAAGAGGTGACTACTGAACTGAACTCTTTTATCTTGAAGTATGACAAGTGTCCTATCAGTATTCAATTAATTTTCGGTTTCCTTACTCTAGATTCTGAAGAGCCTCCATCTGTAAATCCTTCCAGCGTAGATGGGAATGTTGATTCAGAGGCAGAAAAGGACTCTGTAGCCAACAACAGCAAACAAACTGTCCCTACCAAGGCACCACTTCCATCTGCACTAGATGAGTATGAGTTCAAAGACGATGATGAAGATGAAATGAAAAAAATGATTGATGACAAACATATTCTTAGAAAAGACCCAAGGAAGGAAGATGAGACTGAAGTTGAAAAGACGAGCTTATTTGTGAAGCAAGAAAAAGTTGTCATTTCAAAATCATTCAAAAATAAAAAGCAGAAACCCTCTAGAGTTTTATATTCAAGTTCTGAAAGTTCAGATGAAGAAATACTTCAGGACAAGAAGATGGTCTCTCCTTGCTCTATTTCAGAGACATCAAATTCTGATGTCAGAGTGAAGAAAGAATATATGGTTACAAATGAACACAAGCAAAAGGGCAAAGTTAAAAGGAAAGTAAAAAATCAGAGCAAAAATAAAGAGAATCAAGAAGTAAAGCAAGAAAAAGAAAATGCTAGAGTAACAAATATAGCTACTTCTGTGTTAGATTCTTTAGATAAAGCTAGAGAGGAAGAAACCTTTAAGAAGTCTTTCACCTCAAAAGAAGATTCTTCTTTACAACTGTTTCATATCACTGCTGGAAAATCTCCAAAGCATCCCTGTGGGTTAAGTGAAAAGCTGTCAACGCCATTAAAGCAAGAAAACACCAAAACCTGCTTATCACCAGGAGGTTCTGAAATAACATTGCAGTCCGAATTTGTTCGGTGTGATCACAACACTGATTCTGATTATCTAGTAGAAAGTTCTAGTGGCAAATCTTGCAAGCACAAAGAAAAAAGCAAGCATCATCAAAAGGATTTTCACTTGGAATTTGGTGAAAAATCTAGTCCTAAAATTAAAGAGGAAGATAATAGCTCAACATTTGAGAATTCAGAATATACTTTGAGAAAAATAGACAAGGAAGGTAAAACACTTAAAAAGCATAAATTAAAGCACAAAGAAAGAGAAAAGGAAAAGCACAAAAAAGAACATGATGGGGAGAGGGAGAAACACAAACATAAAGATAATGCTAAAGAAGTTCAAAGAAATATTGAGTTTGACAGAGAATTTTGGAAAGAGAACTTTTTCAAAAGTGATGAAAATGATGATACGTTGATAAATACAGAACATGAAACTCTTTCTTCAGACAGAAAATCAAAGCTAGAAAAAACTGTGTCAAGAGAAGATAAGTTAGTTAAGGAGAGACAGTTCCAGAAAGAGAGAAGTATTAAAGATGAGAGAGAAAAAGAGAAGAACAAAAAGGAAAATGAGAAGTTTCTCAAGGATGAGAAAGTAAAAGATACAAAAGAAGAAAAAGAAGTCATGCTTGCAGATAAAGAAATCGAATTGTTCTGTTATGGTGTTAAAGACGAGGCAGCAAGCGTGCATATAATAGAAAGAGAAATAGACACTGAAAAGCAGGAAAGGAATTTAAAGGAAAGTAAAGAAAAGACAGAAAAGCGATTCTCAATCAAAGAAAAAGATATTGACAAGATGGAAAGAAAACATGGAGAAAAAAAGTTAAAGCATGAATACAAAATGGAGAAAGAAAAAGCAGAGGTAAATGAAAATGCAGAGAAAGTAAAGGAGAAGTCCAGCTTTCAGCAAGCAGAAAGGTGCCATAAGGAAAATGATAAAGTAAAAAGCATGGGTGCACTTAAAAAAGTTGATGACAAGGAAAGAAATAAAGAAAAAACTGATAAGAAGCATGATAAAGAAAAGGCTGATAAGGAGAGACATTGGGCTGAAAGCAAAGAAAAACACTGTACTGAAAGAAAAGTGAAACAGTCTGAAAAAGAATCTGAATATACTAAATCAGAAAAAAATAGAACTAAAGAAAAGGAATTTGAAAAAAAAGACAAATCCAAAGACAAAGAGACCTCATCATTAGCAAGCTCAAAACACATGCAAGAGGAAAGGAGATGCACTATTACTGAAAGTAATAAAACAGTTCATGATAAACTGTCATCTTTGAAAGAAAAACCGAAAGATGATTTGTTGAAAACTCCAGATGGTAGAGAGAAAGATAAAAAAGATAAAGATATAGACAGATACAAAGAGAGAGACAAGCATAAAGATAAACTGCATCAGAGTAGTTTGCTTAAACTGAAACTTGAACATGAGAAACTTAAACCTAAACCAACTCCTGCTCCAAAGGATGCTCGGCCTAAAGAAAAAAGATTAGTCAATGATGATTTAATGCAAACTAGTTTTGAAAGAATGCTTAGCCTTAAAGATCTGGAAATAGAGCAGTGGCATAGAAAGCATAAAGAAAAAATAAAACAGAAAGAGAAGGAACGTTTGAGAAACCGCACTTGTTCAGAGCATAACAAAATGAAGGAAAAACCCAAACACTCATTAGCTGAAGTAAAAGGCAAAGAGCTGATCCGTTCAAAAAGTTCAGAGCTGCCAAATGTTTGTATGAAGGAAAAGCAGCAGAAAGATGCTACAAGTAGTAGATCGCAGTCAGTAGATACAAGAAGCGTCAATGTTGCAAGGTCTTCATTTGCTTTAGATAATTTAAGTAGATCACCCAAATCAGAAAGTGAAAAGATGGGGCTGAGCTCCAGGTCAGTGTCCATGGTTTCTGTTGCGAGCTCTGAGGATTCTTGCCATACCACAGTAACTACTCCAAGGCCTGTAATCGAATATGATTCAGACTTTATGCCAGAAGGTTCTGATTCCCAAATGTCTTTTTCACAATCACCATTTTTGGCAAGTGCCAAATCACCAGCCCTTGTGGAAAAAGAGGCTGATGGTCTTGCTGAGTTGCCAGATCGCATTAAGCCACCTTTCACAAACAGGCTCCCACAAATGTATGTTAGATCGGCATCTGCTGAAGATGTTAAGTTGATTTTAAATGACTGTAGGCCTGTTATAGAGGCTCGAAGATGCAGCATGCCTGCTGCAGTTTCTGAACACAGCAAACAGCCACAAACATCAGAAAACAACCAGAACACTCTGCCATCAGTTCAGACTTACGATAGCACTTCTCCTAAACCAGAACTACCGTGCAGCACACTTGAAAGAGATTTTCAAAGCAGTGTCACTGTTCTGCAGTCAAACTTCACATCATCTCCAAAGAGAGCTGTTGGCAACAAGCAGGCAACAATGGGGACAAGTACCATTAAAGATACTGCTCAGATGAGCCCTTCAGAAGATTCTAACATGCATTTAGAGCCATGTAGTCAAAGTGGTGTGACTCAGCAAACCAAACTGTGGGATGTGCCTTCTGACAGACTTAATTCATTAAACAATGACTTTAACAGCTCAGGCTGTGCTGTATCAGAGCAAGATGCTAAAAGCATTATAGCAGTGCATAATTCTGAGAGCAGGACATTAAAAGAGCAACAAGTATCTGAGTTTTTGCCTCAGCACCCTGAAATTAAGGGAGGTTGCAGTTCTCAAGAATCTGCATCATTTTTGCCTTCACAGTCGCCTTGTTCTTTACCTATACAGCCACTTCCAGTTGTGTCAAAACATGTTTCTTTACCAGGCATTATCAGGCAAGAGACATCATTTGTACAGCAGCAAAATCTAGTTCAGACTACAACTTCTGCTTTGGATACAGATGCTACTTGTTCCAGAGAGTTGGAAAATGCTTTCTTCCCTTCAAACATTAAGACTGATGCACCCATGGCTGTATATTCTGAGAGCTCTGTAAAAGATGTTTCACAGAGCTATGAAAGGGTGAACGATTTACCAATGGTACCATTAGAGAAAGATACTCCTGAAAGTGATAGCAGTTCACAGTTAAATGTGAATTTGTACTCCCTCAGTAAAGTTGTTTGTGAGAATGCCCTGAGAGAAGTGGATGGTAACACAGCAGATACTTCAGATATTAGAAATGAAAAAGACCAACAAGAAAAGTTGGTCTCTGTGCATGTTGTTGATAGTAAAGCCAATGCTGAGCTCTGTGAACTAAGTTCAGGAATGTCAGAGGGAATTATAAATGAATTGGTTAATAAAAGCCCCTGCACTGCAGACAGAGAAAATGTGTTGGCAGATGATCCACCACCGTACTCCTCTTTATCCAATTTGGAAAATCGTTCACAACAGATTACACAGGAAGAGGTGCATAAATACAACCAAATAGTTAAAGTAGAAGAAGAAGTTGCTGAGGATCAGAAGATGGAACAGCAAGAAGTACCTCAAAGAATCACGAGGAACAGGGCAAATTTGCTTGCTAACCAGGGCAAGCAGAATCCTCTTGGCTGTACACAAACATCAGAAAAAGAGTCTGAATCATCAGCATCTATGAAAGCAAGAATTAGATTAACTGAAGATGATGATGCTCAGGTACATCATCCACGTAAAAGGAAGGTGTCGCGCGTGCCTCAACCTGTGCAAGCAAACCCTTCTTTGCTGCAGGCCAAGGAAAAGACCCAGCAGTCACTGGCAGCTATTGTTGATTCTTTGAAACTTGAAGAGATTCAGCCATACAGTTCTGAGAGAGCAAACCCCTATTTTGAATACTTGCACATAAGGAAGAAAATAGAAGAGAAGCGTAAATTGCTGTGCAGTGTTATTCCTCAGGCACCTCAATATTATGATGAATATGTGACCTTCAATGGCTCCTACCTGCTGGATGGCAATCCCCTGAGCAAGATATGCATCCCAACTGTAAGTAACATGGTCTTTCAATAATCAATGCAATGAAAGACATATTTTGGGTTTATTTTTGTAACCTCCATATTCTTCCTAACTTGCTTCTGAATATTCTGCTGGAAGCAGTAAGTTGACATTTGTCAAATTAATATTGGTTAATAGCATCATATTTAAAAGCCCCATTCATGGAAATACAAACAGTGGTTTCACAGTCATCATAAGACAAACCATATGTGGCACCTCTCAAGGGCACACAGACAAATACTGTATTTTGGAGTATGTAAGAGCTTCTCTGAATTTCTGCTGTCAATAATTTCATTAAAACTAATTAGTCAAAGCTGTTTCATTTGGAGGGGAGTGAATGTGCAGTGCTTCAAAATACTAAGAACATCACCAAATGTTTTAAGTGGGAGAGTGCCTGCCAGCTATCTCAAAAGCAGCAGATGTAATCTGCTGTGTCCTGGCTTCTATAATCCATCAATCTAAAGTGTTCATAATTTTATTAAATAACGTCAAGGTTTTTTTCTTTTTTACTGAATAACATATGTAGTTCAGAGATGCTTGTTTAGGTCTAAGCTCTCAATTTCTGAATGGACAAGGTATTATGTCAACTCATCTAAGGTAACTCACCTTTCCTTGAGAGTAAAAAAGCTTTAGCATTTTCCAGTAGAGTTAAGGATTTTTTTGATGAAGTGATGAACAGAAGTTTAATGTGTAAATTTGAAAATGTTTGCTTCATTACGCAGATAATCTTAATTTCCTGTGCAAGCTGTTTGCTCATTTTTTTTGGAATTAGTAGGCCTGTTACAGTCTGAGGAAGGATGTGGGTAAGGTGTTCCTTTTACAAGGTCTGAAGGTGAACCAGGGTGTATGGTAAGCTTTGCCACAATGTACCAGGCTGTCAGCCTTCCCAAGTCTACAAATCTTTCTCAGTAGCTGTTGCTACAGAGATCTGTAATATCTTTAACTGAGGTCTGTTAAAGATCTGAGATCTGTAACATCTTTATCACTGGAGGCACAGATTTCATTTTTTTTTAAAACTGCTGCTAGTCAAGTACATACTGTTTCCAAGCTACAGCTTACTGCTTTGGCATCACACTTCAGTGCTTAATTTGGGATAAGTGGAAAGTAGAGAAGCATGGCATATATTTTTCCCTGGCCCATCTCCTATCTGAGCAATAGAATTCAATTCCCTATCATAAATGGCAATGTGTGTACACACCGTGAGGAGGGTAGAGTTTTTGACTTCATATTAAAGCACTGCCTTATAATTCCTTCCTGTCTCTGTTGCTCTGTATAATAAGGACTCCAGTTAATGAAAATAAATTTAGGTATGGGAGAGCAAAATCTCAGATAACAGGTTCAGAAAATACCAGAGATGGATGTGTGCTTCCTATTCTCTATGGCATTTAATTAATTGGTGAAAGGAAAAGCCTCTTTAAAAAAAAGTTGATAAAAATGTAAATATGTAATTGAAGGATTACAGTTACTGATTGTCTCATTTAGATATCTGGTTTGCTTCCTTACACATACATGTTCTGATGGTAATAATGTTTTAAACAGTTAATTGTTTTGTATATACTTTGATGGTCCTTGTAATACTATACACATGTAGAGAGAACAGCTTTTCAGCTTTTTATTTCAAGCTCCTAGAAGCAAAAAGGAAGAGGATAAATTTTGAGAAGCCAAAATAAATTATTAGGAAATTGGTGGTTATTTTCATTTGAATTAAAGTGCAAGAAAAAGCATGAGTTTTATTCTAAATAAGAAGGTACTCTAAGCACTTCAGTTTTGTTTGTCTGAAAAATCTCCAATGCAACTATGTGCTTTTTTTAATTACTGTCGCTTGTGTAAATGCACAATTTTGATGAAACTTCTCATGTTTCCTTTCAGAAAAAAATACATTGTTTAAAAAATTAGTAAGAGTTCAGATTTCACTTATCAGCAGAATTTGCTTGTGGACACAGTTAACTAATTTTATTTTGTTACCATTAAAAATCACAATCATAGTAATTCCTGTTACAAATACCGTAAAAGAGAGTATTGCTAAACCAAGGATAATTTCATTCTCAGAAATGAGTGTTTGTTTATTATACAAATTGTCTGACGAAGTGAAAATAAAGGCTAGACTTAGTCTCTCTGAAATGGTGTAACATGTTGTTATGCCTATGATGCAGAATTGAATAAGCAACTGTAAAATTACCTTTTTCTTGAGTTTGTTTTACAGTTTTTTCCTTCAATTCTCTAATGATTCTCTGTTTTTACAAATTTTTGCCTCATCAGTTTACATAGAGAGAAAGTAGATACTCTTTCTTTAATTATTCCTGTGTTACAGATACCTTTGTGTTGGTCTACGTGAAGACCATATATTAAGCTCTGAGACTCATAATAGTTGGTGTAACATACTGTTCTCTTCACTGGAATTTTAATGATGCACTGTAGTTTATCTGATGAACTCCAAACATGCTGTAGGTGGGAACCAGGAGATAGTTCACTAAAACCTTGTTTCCGCAGCTTTGTTTATATATTGTAATTTACAACCCGGATCACCTTAGGCTGTGAGAGTATTCACGTATGAATTATGGCTTCCCTCTCACCAGTACAAATACAAAATATAAGGTAGAAGACATCAGGTCAGTTCAAAATAGAAGGAAACAAATCTGAATCTTCTAACAGAGTAAATTTCAATTGTTCTTGGCTCTGTTGCCTTTCAGATTGTTACGTGTTCACAGGGTTCAGTCATCTTTATCTGTATTGTCTCCTGAGAGGAGGTACCAGGATGATTCACTGCCAATGGCTATCTAGTAGATGTGTTTCTAGTAAAAGGGATTCTCCCTGGAATTGCTGTAGAAACTCAAGTGGTAAAATGTAATTTTAGGGATATTACCAGAAACTTGTTTTTAAAATGCATGAAATAGAGCATTAGAGCAGGCCAGTTGTTTGGAGGACATGGAAGAGTGAAGGTTTGTAGCAGGCACAAATGGGTTTTGAAGGCTTATGGAGTGAAGAATTGATGCTCTTGTTGTAGTTGTTTTGAAGCATTTCCTGCAAGGCCTGCAGGAAAGTTGCTGATGGATTTTGATGTGGGGAGGGCATGTCTTGAACATGAACTCTTCCCAATCAAACCTGCTCTAATGGCTGGCTGCAAGTGAGGTGGAGTAGAGGCAGAAGGCCAAGTTCTGTCTGGCTTTTCTGGGTCATTTCTCAGACAGGGAACAGAGAGTTCTCTGAAGCAGGCAGGGTTCGTTGTTTCCCTCTCTTCTATCTGGAGTGTGAGCCCTTAAGAAAATAGTTTGGTATTTTAGATACGCAAAAAACAGAGGGCAGCTTTTTTTTGTGGTGTTCAGTTTCATGCTCTGTTCTTGCAAGTCCTACCTATGTGTTTGTATTTTCCCTACACAGTTTTTTGTGTTCTCTTTAGTAGCAGTTTCTTTGACTAGATGGTCTGAGAGGCTTCTCTGGCTGTTCCTCCCTCAAAACCTTTACGTTAGACTTTCTGATCTCAAAGAAACCAGTTTTGTCTGAATCCAGTGCTGGTTCACAAGCTGGGATTTCTAGCAGGTGGTGTGCGACTGCCCAGATCCTGTGTTCAGACTCCTAAGGATCTGAGACTCACTCTTCCCAAGTTTTCAAGAGGAGTGGAAAAACCAGATCATTCCATTAATGACTGTAACCAAACCTAATTTTTAGCTGTGCATTTTGGCAGGTGGTGCTGGGCTGTGCGGGAGTGAGGAGTTTATGGATGTATCCAGTGGCAATAGGGATCGCTGGGGTCATGGAGGAGACCTGTCAGTGTCGCACAAGTCGGAACGTAATCTGTGTTCAGGGCTGAACATAGTCTGCTGAAAAAGAGTTCTACACATTTAAATAAAAGTCCACACAGCTCTGCTGTCTAGATGATCAGCTCCTTGTCAGGTTATTTCTATGGTGTTGATTCTTATTTCTGTTGTGCAATTAAAGCGTCTGTAAATTTAAGGGAATAACATTTTATAATATTGGAAATGTAGTGACCGGACAAGAGTGAGCGGCTTCAAAATGAGAGAGGGCAGGTTTAGATTAGGTATTATTAGGAAAAAATTCTTCACTGTGAGAGTGGTGAGACACTGGAGCAGGTTGTCAAGAGAGACTGGGTACCCCATCCCTGGATATGTTCAGTGCCAAATTGCGTGGGGCCTTGAGTAACCTGTCTAGTGGTGGCATCCCTGCACATGGCAGGGGGCTTGGAACTTGATGGACCCCTAAGGTCCTTTCCTACCCAGACCATTCTGTGCTTCTGTGAAATTGTTCCGGTGGTATGGAGGCTTGCCAGCTCTGAAATTTTTATTTCTGGAGAATTTAGGTGCATAAACCTAAAGCTTATTTATAGACAGATTCTCCATCTTGCTTCTTATCTGTGTGCTTTTCTGTAAGCAAAAGAGTAGAGATTTTGGGTGATGTTTTGGGTTTATTAAAATTAAAACTTGATATTATTTAAAGCATCTTGTCTTATTTTATTGAAAGACTTTGACAGCACTATTGTACTGTACCATGAATGCTAGGTTTTCAAGAAAAACTAGACTGTAGGGGGTATATTTGTTTTTAATACTAATGTTTCATGCAAAATGGTATATGCCATAAACATTACTGGTTTGAGAGCCAAACTGTTTTCACTAAGAAAAATTAAGTGTATCCTGTTCTGTAGTTTGAAATGTGAAAGAATTGAATGTCATTTTATGTCATATAATAATTTAAGGAATGAACTGCAATTAGTTATTCATGTTATTTTCTATAATTCTAGAGACATCAGCTAACTTCCAGTTGGGGGAAAAATTGTCCCAAAATAATTTTCCAGTATAATAGTAATTCAAGCATTTCTGGTAGATAAATCATTTCCTTACTGGAATGCATAGGTGCAAAATTTATACTTATAATCTAGT
Organism: Donacobius atricapilla; assembly: GCA_013397315.1. Classification (NCBI taxonomy): domain Eukaryota; kingdom Metazoa; phylum Chordata; class Aves; order Passeriformes; family Mimidae; genus Donacobius; species Donacobius atricapilla. The sequence continues at coordinate 793,422 of WBMY01008937.1, forward strand.
TTAATCTACAGTGTGTCTGTACTTCTGTAACGGATTCATTACTTCTTGACAGTTGAAGGATCTACTTTATTGAAAAGAGACATTTATCTTTGTGTTAGGTACGAGGTAGGGCATGATAACTGCAGGTATGTGTTTGGGCTGTGGTTTTTGAGTATCAGTGGTAGTAGGCAGTGTTTCATGTAGTTCGAGTGGATCTTTCCAAAGCAGTATCAGTGCCCTTTGCTCTGTCAGTTGTTAAAACCCATGCTGAACTGTCAGAACTGGCATAAGAGAAGTAAACTTTGGGCGGAGCCTTGGAACTCCCAAGATGTTTATTAGTTACTTCCTAAAATGCATCTGATTTCTGCCGTCGCCAAGAGGGTTCCAGGTGCCTTGTCAGTGTTTTTCATAGAGCTCAGACCAGACAGTAATTCTGGTTGTTTACCATAATGGTGTGAAGATGCAAAATGTTTATAGGAAATAAAATCAGTAGCAGCATTGATATGTCGCTCAAGTCTATTTGATTTTTTAAAATTATTTTCTTTTTAAGGAATAAGTTCTTTTAAAAAGCTGTTTGAATAACTGACAGGAAGAAATGCTTTTTCAAGCTACTGTCTAGGTCTCTAATGTACGTTTTGTGCTTGTCTGTGTTCTGCGTGATTGCAAGATTAGGAGTATGGTTGGTTATCTTTGTGCAGCATAAAGTGCTGTTGCCATTGTGTGAATACATCAAGTGGTTTGGGGTTTTTTTTTAGCAATAGTTTACTTTTTTTTACTTTGCACTTGCATTTTTCTAGGCGGTTTTTATCTTCTCAAAATGAACAGCTGTGCTTTAAAGAGTCTTTAAAGCTGAAAGCAAGTTGTGTTCTTACTATATTCTACAGTATAGCCTTTTAAAAAGAATGGCTATGGAATGGTGATAATGACTGGTTAAAAGCACTAAACAGCTTGAAACATCGTTTTCACTTGGGTTTATTAATTTTACAGTGTGCAATCCTTCAAACCTTTTACTGCAAACACACTGAATTCACATAATTAATGGAAAGTAAAAAGCTCATATTTTTCTTAAAAAATGCCTTGCTTATTGTTTCTTGGTTTGTTCTTTTTGACAGATCACATAAGCAATGCTAAACATGTTAACTACATATTCACTATACTATTTATAAAATTTTTTACACAGATTACACCACCTCCATCACTGTCAGACCCACTTAAGGAACTATTTAAACAACAGGAGGTTGTAAGGATGAAACTACGTTTACAGCACAGTATTGAAAGGGTAAGACTAATTTATTTTTTTATGTCCTGGATTTAAGCTTAAGGATTTTTTGCCTTTTCAAGGAACAGGCTAGATTTTTCTCAATTTAACAATGTTTAGAAGTAATCTTCTTTCTATCCAATTGGAGAAACTTCTAAGTGGGGGGGAAAAATGGTTTGAACCACTGTTAGCTGGACCCTCAAGTTGGTAAGATAGCAGCTTTTTCCTGTTAATTGCACTGAGTTGCGTCCCAGATTTATCCTAGCGGCAGTGGGAAGGAAGCTTCACACTGTAGTTTTGAAAGCTGATGATGGTTGTAGACTTCAGAACCAAACTGACTGAGTTAAAAGAATTGAAGACATAGTAAATTCTGTATTGAGAGGAGATGTGTGGCTCTAAGACTAAAACATGATTGGCAATCTTCTGCTCAGAAACTGGGTAACATGATATTTGAACTACATCTATAGGCATCACTGATTTTGAGCACAGAAATAGAGAAAGTATTTCTGGTTTAGAAGTATGGTTTATTTTTAGATTGCCCTTTTTCCTTGGTAACCTAGCTTTAGATGCCGGTATCGTGAGCCACATAGCTTGTAGGCACAGGCAGGACTCATTTCTGGCATGGATGTATCATAAGGATTTCCACATAGTTACACAAGGAGCTGCCACATCAAACCCAGTGTGATGCTTTTTCAATTGACAGTTTCAATGTGACTTAACAAACGCAGGTGAGAGAGAGCTTTTACTTGAATTTAGTATTTCAGTGAAAAGTATAAAATAAGTAGCATAAAGATGAATATAGTTCAAGTTCTGACTGAAAATACATAAGTTGCATCTAAAAATATTGTGGCTAGCAAGGCGAGGGAGGTGATTCCATCCCTCTACTCTGCTCTGGTGAGACTGATCCCCCATAGAGTTCTGCATCCCTAGGGTCCCCAGGAGAGGGAGGACATGGACCTGTTGGAGTGAGTCCAGAGGAGGACCGTGAAACTGATGGAGCTGGAGAGAGCTGGAGCACCTCTCCTGCGGAGAACAGACTGAGAAAGCTGGGGCTGTTCAGCCTGGAGAAGAAAAGGCTCCAGGGAGACTCCATTGGGGCATTTCAGTATTAAAAGGGGCTTATATAAAAGAGGGAAAGTGACTTTTAACACAGGCAAATAGTGATAAGACAAGGGGAGGATGCAGTTGTAAACCAAAAGAGGAGAGGATTAGATTAGATAATAAGAAGAAATTCCTTATTGTGGGAATGGTGAGGCACTGAACAGGTACCCCAGAGAAACTGTGGATGCCTCATCCCTGGAAGTGTTCAAGGCCAGGCTGTGTGGAGCCCTGAGCAAACTGGTCTAGTGGAAGGTGTTCTTGCCCATGGTTGGGGGATTGTAACTAGATAATCTGTAAGGTCTCTTCCAACCCAGACTCTATGATTCTAATGAAAGTAAAGGTCCTCCTGTTTTCTGACAAATTGGACATATAATATTATAATCCACCTTCGTTTATTTTGATAAAAATTAGGGCTATTTTATTGCAGAGCAGTAAACACATACAAACATTCTTCTATGTCTTAAAATAATGTGCATATTCATAGTTATTTTGCTCATATGGGCTGTTCTTCAAATGAAATCCACTTTATACTACTGTAAGTCAAGCTTTGTCAAGTGACTTGTATTTTTCTTGTCTCAGTGTAGGAAAGACTATTTCTGCAGCTGTAAATTTAGGGAGTTAGTGCATGTTGTTTTAAAAAAAAAATATTATCCAGCAAATTGTATTTCTGCTTCACTTTGTTTGGCCACTGTGCCTGGAGTAAAAGGCTTCATACAGTTAACATTCACAAATCTGTATCCCAACCCTATGCTCCTCCTACCTTTCATCTTTCACCACCCTCATTAACCAGAGCTTGCCTCAGTAAGTGGAAGCATTCAGCCATCAGTGGAGGCTGGGGCAAAAGAGAAGGTGTTTTCAGTTCTAACATCCACGGGACACTTTTTGCATCATTAAATTGAAATTTTGGATTTGATTAGAAGAGCAACCCTTCCTATCTTCAGCAGCCCATTCCTCACACTGTTCAAAAGTGTAAGCCCTAAAAAGAAATGTTTAAATCAGTGGACGTTTTGATGAATGTTTAACTTACTAAATGTATATTTATATGTTGACATCTTAATTAGGAAAAGCTTATTGTCTCTAATGAGCAAGAGGTTCTACGTGTTCACTACCGAGCAGCCAGGACCTTGGCTAATCAAACTCTGCCCTTCAGTGCCTGCACTGTGCTGCTGGATGCTGAGGTGTACAACGTGCCTCTGGATGCTCAGGTAAAGATTTGTCCTTCACAGCTTCAGACAAAAAGGTTAGGCTAGACTGGTTCAAGCATTCAGAGAGAATTCTGTTCCCATAGCACAATTGTCATTGATTTGCCTGGAATTAAGATTATGCCCGCTATAGGTTGTTACTTATATTGGGCCTCAATTTGGTGTACACTAATAGGAGGACATGGGTATATGTACACGGTTTTTCTGTTTTGTATCATGTCTGGTTTTCCTTCACCTCCAGCAATTATGAGAAGGATAAAACAAGCAAGTTCCTCTGCTGATTTTGTTACCAAAAAAGAGTTTTCAGTCATAAACAGAACATGTTTTTGTAGCTTACAAATACAGCTTAAACAAGAGCAAAGAAATTATCAGCACAGAAGATCACACCTACCAGTAATCCAGATAATTAGAATGCAGTAGTGTGTGATGAAATTGCTTTATGAAATTTGGAAACGTTTATGGATGTAGTCACATTATATTTTCCTCCTCTGTACAAGGCAGTCACTAGAACTGTACCATAAAAAACATGATGAACAGTGAAATGTTGAATGCTACCAGATGAAATAACCTTTTTCAAAATTACTTCAGGTTCCATATGACTGACTTGTGCCATGTTATTTACATGTTCATTGTGGGTATTTAGTCCTGATTAAAACATAAAATAAGCAATGTGCTTCACAATCTGTGTATGTTGTATGGACTGTCACTCAAAAGTTGGCTGCAGCTGTATCTCTAAGAGAAAATAATCTCATGGTGTTGGTATTTTGTGGACAGCTTTTCCAACTAACAAACGTGGAACAAACATTTGACACCTGTTACAGTGACATAACGCAAGGAGGAAATGTTTTGGGTGTAATAAAAGTGTCAATGCATTGGATGTTGGGCATTTTAAAATGAAACACATACATTTCCAACATATGGGAGATTTTACATCAGTTCTGGAGCCCTTTGTAGAATTATTACAGCTTCCAGTGTTTCCTCAGTCAGTTACTACATTTTCCCCCAGTCTTTAAAGAACTAGAGCTATGCCCAATGAGGTGATTCAGCAGAAGATAGCAGTTTGTGGAGACACTATTGTTGTCTCATTTTAAGCTTCATACAGATAAATTTTTAAAGCATCATTTAAATTTTCATCATTTCCTTAGCACTTCAAACTGATAGGGCAGAAATTTTTCTCTTTCAAAATTCCGAATATCCTTTGCTTTATTTCTGCTCCAATTCACAAGCCTTGAGCTTTTTAGACATGAGGAATACATGAGTTGTGCACATAACTGCATTTTTGTCATTAACATTTTACAATTTGTTTTAAGTAAACTGATTCTGTATTTGGATTTTGTGAAACAAAAGGAGTCATTGTTGGGGGGGGAAGTTGAGGTGTTGTATATTACCATTTTTTTGACCATCTACATAATAACAAGAGAAGTAATAAAATGCCTCTCCTTCCCCCTTCACTACTTCAACAGCTTTATGTTTCAGTCTGTGGAAATTTTTCTTAGGAAATTACATTGCATATAATGTTCAGCAAATTATGAAATAAATTTTTTATGTAATTAAAATCAATGTTTTATACTACCAACTTGATGGTTTGATTTAAATTTGTTTAATGGGAAGAATGTAGATGCCTAAGAAAATGTTGTTTTGTAATGCATTCTGCCTTTTTTCTGTTACCCTATTAGCAAATACTAATTTTGTTCTCTAGAAAAGTCAATCTTTGCACATTTGGTTGGGCTTCTTTTTGTTTCTTCTGCTACAGTTTATAAATTCCTGCAGTGTTGTCTTTTCTCCCTGAAAGAGGAGCAGCAGCCTGTTGCATTTAGTGGTTATTATTTAAATGATTGGCATAGTATGGCTTCAGGACTGTGTATAGAGTATATCTAGTTTCTCACAGTGAGCAGATGTGACATTCCAAATCCTTATGAAATAGTTGGAATTTTAAAAAAAAATTTCATTAAGCAGGACATAAGACAGGTCTGCTCACTTTTTTTAATCTCCTTTTGGAGATTGTGATGGCAAAAATATTTTTTTAATTGCATTCAATACTTGTGTAGTCAGTTAAATCAGGCTGCTTAAATTTTCCTTTATTTATGTTTTTGCCTTTCCCTAAGGGATATTGATTTGATTTGTTACTGAATTTTAAAGAGAAAAAAGAGAGGCAGTAATTTTGTGGAAGGATCTGCCTTTTATTAGTTAAGACTTTAAGCTATAAATCTTTAAGCCTCCCACTCTAAATTCAAAACCTGAGCACAGTAAATAGCTTGAGGGAATCTGAAATTATCCATTTTTAGTGAGCAGCTGGCTCACAGTGGAAGTGTTGGTCAACATTTATACTTTTATAAAGTATAAAGATGCTGTTGTAATGCCATACCTTTGTATTTTGAATCTGTTTTTCCATGGGAAGTAGTGTTTTTGGGATTGTTTATTGTTTATGTCCCACAGAGTAGGTTTTGTGTTTTAAAGTATGTTTAAGATTGAACATCAAGTTTGAATAAGTTTTTGTTTTTTGCAGACTGATGACAGCAAAACATCGGTGAGGGATCGATTTAATGCAAGACAGTTCATGTCATGGCTGCAGGATGTTGATGATAAATTTGACAAATTAAAGGTACACTCCTTGGTCTTCCCACTTTAAAAAAAAACCAAGAAAATTAATGTCATTATGAAGATGAGATGAATAAATAGTAGATTTGTGTGCAGTATCATGGGCTTTTGTGGACCTAATTTTCGTTGCCATGTAGTGTAATGGAATATTCTGCAAATTTCTAAATATATACTGGGGGGATTATTTATTATCACCATAGAGGTTCTTAGAGATACTTCCTGTGTTCAAACTTGTTGCAATGTTATTTTTTTTTATAATATTTCAATAACTTCTTTCTCAATTTTAAACTAGACGTGCCTTTTGATGAGGCAGCAGCACGAAGCAGCAGCGCTGAATGCGGTGCAGAGACTGGAGTGGCAGCTTAAACTGCAAGAGCTTGATCCTGCTACGTACAAATCTATCAGCATTTATGAAATTCAGGAGTTTTATGTTCCTCTTGTTGATGTTAATGATGACTTTGAATTGACACCCATATGACAACCAGCACTATCTGGCTTGCCCCTCCCTGTGGACAGCTAGAGACTGAGGTGCAGTGATGCACAAAGGTATTTTTCTTTTAAGACAGAGCACTTAATTCTGTGGAATACTACCTTTCTCAATAATTCAGGTGTTCCTACAGAGAAGTGTGGCACAGACACTTGTTCAAACACAGAAGATGGGATGCTAATTTTAAATTCAGATTCCCAGTAACTGCTGTTATCTGTATTTTAAAGTTGCCTGTAGCTTTAGAGCTTATTGCTGAAAAAGATGACAAAACCTGGTGAGTTTACAGCGCTGGAAGCTGTTAATAACTAAAACATCCACCAAGAAGCAAACGATACTTAAAATCTGCTATAAAGCTTTGTATTATGAAACTTCAGTAACAGTTGAACTCCCACAGAAGAAGGATGAGAGCCTGTGGAAGAAAGTGTAAGACTTGGAGGAAAATAATCAATCTTACTATGTTTTGTAAATTACTGTACAGATTTCTTTTTGGAAAAAGATGTAATATTGTCTTCATTTTTAAATAAGTTATTTTATACATATTGTGCAAATGTAAATAGTCTTGTAATTAATATTCAAACATGTATAAAATAGATATTTTAACTGTAAAACTGTTTTTGTCTAATGTTTTATTGGACCAAAGTTGTCGTTTTTATTAAGTGTAAGTGTGTTCCTGGTTGGCAGTCCTTTTTGTATGGCATGCATTTGATTTAGCTGCTTGTTTCATCACCATAACTGTAAAAGGATTGAACTCTGTTGCATGCTCCACAGGACTCTAAACTCCTTTCCTTCAATAACTGATACCTAAACTGTTGTAATATTTACAAAATCATACTTCATATTAGTCTCCTGTTGTAATGCCATACCTATGACTTCCTATACTGAAAATATTTTTGTGTAAAACAAAAAAACCCTTTTGTTCTTATATGGTGGTCTCGTAATAGAGCCTATTTTTTCCAACAAAATGCCTTTGAATTAAAATTCTTAAATTGTATATTGTCTATTTTAATATTAATCTATGAAAGGGATATGTAAATAGTTGTAAATATAATAATAAATTTTATTGGTCATGTTATTAGTTGGAATTTCTTAATATTGGAACACCTGGCACATCAAACCTTAGCATTCCTGGAATATATAAGGAGACTCAATGGAAAAGTTGAGAAAAATTCTCCTTGTTGTGAAATTTAATACTTTTTTATTCTTGGTACTGTTAATGAGCAGACAGTTAATTATTTATTAGTAGGAGGTTACAGATATTCATGAAAAAGATTTGTTACCCTCCAGGCCATAAATTATTCAAGAATGCTTGGGATCTGATGTCTGTGAAATTATTTCTGAAGGAAATGAAGCTTGAGAAGGACGGCTGGTTACTCAAAATAAGAGATTTAAAATCCTTGAACTGATTTTTAATGACTAGGTGAGCTACCACAGAGAACTTACTCCTTGTGCTTGTGTGAATGTCCAGAGGGCATTTCCTGGGACAGAGGGCAAACAGAGGCAGTGAACAAGAGACTCTGTGGACAGCAGGCTCCTTCCATCTGCACATCACTGCTACTGCCAGTTTAGAATAAATAGTAACTCAAGCACAGCAAAGCCAATTAATGTATAGTTCTGGCCCTGTCACTTTTTTTTTTTTTTTCACTTTCAATTTGTTAGGTACCTGTGGAAGAAGTTGTTTGTGCTCTTACTACAGGAATATCTTCTTGACCTCATTCAGAATTGAAACTATTGAGGAAAAAGCAAATTTCCTCTCAAAATTAAATATTCTTCTGAACATAGCTTCTGTATTACCTGCTTGAAAAGATGAGAAAAATGGATGAAGCTGCAAGGTGTTAACTAGTAAACAGGTACAAGTTACTTTTATCAGATACTTACTGGAGTAGTAAAAAGTAACAGACATGACTGGAAGTGGCAATAATTAGGAGGGTGGCAAAAAGAACAGAAAAGAAACAGGATAGCAGAAGTCTTGGCTGTGTTAGATAAGAAGTGTGTGCCGGGAGCTGGGAAGAAGGGATGTTAGGGTAGTAACTCGTTGCCGCGACGGCCCTATTTCCCTCACCGGGGTCTAGCTGCCTCCTGGGAAGCCCGAAAGATACTGTGAATTTCTGGGTACCCAGCCAGGATCCTCTTGTGTTTTTCTTCTAGGAACCAAACATTTTACCTTGGTCCCTGGGAGCCTAAAGGCTAAAGCCGCGGCCCCGCCGTGTTTTAGAGGTCCTGGGAGAGGCTGTCCGGAAGCCCAGGGTCCCTTNAGGGGGGAGCAGTGGGACGAGGCGCGGAGTCGCTGCCGTCGCCTCCGGAGCAGCGAGAGCCGCCTGCGGAGCGCGGGGTGCCCGGCCCGGGGCCGCCCGGTGAGCGCGGGCGGGGGGCGCGCAGGGATGGAGCCGGTGGCTGGGGAGGAGGAGGTGGAGAAGGCGGCGGAGCCCTGGCTGCTGCTGTGTGGCAGGGAAGT
>WBMY01008937.1:803312-831015 GCA_013397315.1 Donacobius atricapilla
GGCGCGGCCGCCCCGCTGTCTGCGTGCCTGCTGGAGGAGGAGGAGGAGAAGCGGACCCGCTCGCCGTGTGGGGCCCCGCCTGTCCCGGGCCACTTCGGCGAGGGGGTGTCCTCCCGCATCTCCCTTCCTGTCACCGGCCTCCCGGCCCCTGGCAGTGCCATCTTGGGGGCCCGGGCCTCTCGGGAGCTACGGTGGGGCCGGGCAGCCGAGCGCGGGTCGATCGGCCGGAGGAGATTTTTGGGGTGTTTTCCGCCCCAGGTGCGATCCCGGCGGAGCGGGGGCAGCGATGCTGAGCCGGCGCCGCCGGGGCGGCTGCGGGAGAGGAGGGGCGGCGGGCGGGGGTCCTGCTCCTGGGGGCCGCCACGCCGGATAAAAGTCTGGGAAGGCACGGTCGGTGGAGCGGCGAGGGGAGGCCGGGGAAGGGGCGCCCGGACCCCGGTGCGCACCCCCGGGGTGCTCCTGGAGGCGGCCCCGCTCGGCCCCGCGGCTCGGGACCCTTTATGTAACGCGGTCCCGCGCCCGGGCCGTGCCGGAGCACGCCTGCATCGCTCCCCTCGCCAGGCAGCGTGCTCGCCTCGGCTCCAGAGCCCGGGATGCGGCGCCCGCAGGGTCCGGGCCGGCAGCTGTAGCTGCTGGAAGGAAGCGTTCTTGGCTCCAGAGAGCAGGGAGGGAAAGCGGTGAGGGAGAAGATGCCGTGTTCTCCGTGCGTGCCCCCGGGTCTTGCAGAGGGGGGTCTTCCCACCCCTGCTTGGTACAGATGGCGGCGTGCCCAGCGCAGCGAGATTCAGAGTCTTTTAACAACCATTGTAAGAAGGACTAATAGAACGCAGACTTTCAATGTCCAGATCGTGCCTTCTTTACGTATTTTCCACTTTTCTGCTCATTGAGGGTGTTGGGTTTTGTGGTTCAAAAAACAGAGAAACATTTCAAGATACCAAAAGAAAGCAATCCAGTGCTCCATTAACACTCTCTCTCTCTCTTAGGAGAACAATACAAGCTCACTGTAATCTTGCCCAAACATGGGCTGCCTTTTATTATGTATTGGTACAGTGCCTGGTGCAATAGGTCCTCTTTTGGCCGGGTTCATATGCAAAGCACAAGTAAAAACTGAGTGGCACGCTGCTAATCGTGATGTATTTGTCGCAAATACCACCTGCCGACAGGCTGGGTTTTCACAAAGGGAGGAAGGTGGAATGCTTTGAACAAACCAGGTTCGTCTGTCTGTTTGATGTAGCAGATGCTTGTCGTCTCTGGTTGACGTCAGACACTTGCTTGGCTCTTGAAAGTTTCGTTGTTCAAAGTGTCTGGTACTTTTTTTTATATAATGTTGGTGTCTGTATATTTTTAGAAAATAAGTTAACAACTCTGTGGTTGGGTTGAAAGCCGGTGTGACTCCTAAGGGTCCATGTGAAAACAACTGCCTGTCTGCATTAAAGGTGACAGGGGCAACCTACCTTATTGTATAAGGTTGCTGTATGGCCTTGGTCCTACAGACCTGAGGAGATACTACATAAAACCCATCTGTCTACTTTGGGCATTTTACAAAATTTACAAAACCCTCCTTTGGTGGGTTTTCTCATCCAAGGCTTTTTTTTTTTATCATTGCCGCTTATAGGATGATATTTGATACTGCAAACTTGAGATTGCTCACCTCAAGTTTACTGAAGTTTTATTCCAAAGGTGCAATAGCAGAAAGCTTTGTATAAACAAGTCAGCTGGAGGGGGCAGGGTTGGGTTTGTTGTTAAATACCCCAATTAGAATTTTTTTAAAAATAGTCATATTTATTGAAGGAATTGCAAGGGGAGAATGAAATAGAATTTAACTTGAGTTCCAATAGCCTTTTCAGTTGCTGGTTCTTCTTTCAGTGCTGGTTGAAGTACTTGTGAAAATTGCTTTCCTGCAGGAAACATGAGGTCACAGTACATCACGGCACCCACAGTCACTGTCCTTCTGTTCCTGCTGTGGATCCCATCATCAACAGGCTGCAACAAAGCTCTCTGTGCCAGCGACGTCAGCAAATGCCTGATACAGGTAGGAGTCCTGTGTCCCTCTATCTGCTTTCGAGTGTTCAAAAAACCGTACTGAAACTGCATCCTGGAAAGATACAAATAACTGGTATTTTATGTTAAGTAGTGTCTCTTTAAAGAGGTTGGTTTGGTCTCCTACCCATATAAGTGCAGATTAACAATCATTTTATAGACAGAGATTACCAAGTGCATATTTATATGGGCATATTTCTTCTTTTTTTTTAATTGAAACTTTTTTGAGCCAAGGATTATGTCAGCCTGGCTAAGATGTTCCCCTTAACTTTCAGTTTGTCCAGTTTCTTAAATCTCAAGCAGAGGGTCAGGAGTTGGCGCCTTATGCTCCCTATAGCATCAGGTTTGTATAGTGAATTAAAAGACGCCTAAAACCCAAACCAAATATTTATGAGCTGAACTGGTAGGAAATGGATGTTAAATTCAGATGCTGCTTTTGACTCAATGCATGTCTGTACAGTGGGAGAAACAGAGTGAGACCAGGTTGCTCTTCTCAGGTTGCTCTTCTCAGACCAGGATTTAAGAGATGTGGTGTGCAGCCGAACAAAAGGGCCTTTTCTAGCAAAATGACAAGTAGTTCTGGTAGCTACCAAGTATTCTTTTAGTAGTGGTTAACAGAGCATGCTTCTTGACTCCAGACTGAAAAAGGAGGCTTCATGTGGTCAGCTGCAGCTTCTTTAAAAGCAACTGTTTCCTACTGCCTCTTTGTAGATTGGAAATGCAGTAACAGAGAGCACCAACATCATATGGCAGTAACATGTGAATGTGCTTTCTGTAAATGCATGGTCACAGCCTGAAAAGAGATGCAGAAGTGGCCTCAAGCATTTCCATGTTTACTTCATTTCGCTGACTTCTGTTTAAAATTTGTCTGGGTTACAAATTAAAACACTTGCCAGATTCACAAATCCCTCCTGTGGAATGAAGACTGACTGTAGACTGAACCATCTTCCTTCTCGGTTCTGCACTGTCTTTGCTTTAAAGCAAAGTAAAAAAAAAGAAATTGCTGCTTCTTCCAGCCCCACCACAGTCTGTGGAGTTGTTAAATAGGGGAGCAAGAACAAGGCTTCTGATTTTTACCTTTTCAAACAGAACTCCAGTGGTTTCAATGGCATGTTGGACATTGTGCACTATGAAGTGCTTATAAGCCCCTTCTCTTGCATTTTTTAAAATCGGCTCTAGGATTAAAACCTGTAAGAGGTAACATGCTAATTGTGACATTGGATGTACAGGGCACTTAAATAGTAAATCTAGTGGTACAGATTTGTTGGGTCCGGGGAAAGTTGTTGGTCCATGTGCTGTATTTCAGTCCTGGAAGCAGTTGGTCTGCTGCTTGTTTTTCTGTAAGCAAAGGGGAGAAGAGAGAAGATATGTCTCCTTTTCTGGTGCTGCTGATGGAGTCCACCATCTATGAAAGAACAGATTATCTCCTCCTTGAGTAATCATCTCTTATCGAGTCAAGCTTGAGACAGCAAGCGTTTAAACTTTATTGAGCTAGTCTGAACAGAGCACAGGCCAGGAGGGGTGGAGTTAATGCTACTGGAGTCCTTACTCAGCTGGCAATAAATGGCTGAGGTTCAGCAGTGCATGGAAATGGCTCATACAACTGTGCTTTCCTTGGATTATGTTGGCATCTCTGTAGCAACACAGCCCTGTGCATGCAGAGAAACCACTGAACTGCTTTACTTGCGGTAGGTGTGTTCTCTCTTACTTTGTACAGGTGATGTGGAGTCCCTTTTTAAACCATTTCCCTAAAATCAAAATCATGTGCAATTCTCTGAGGCCCTAAGGTAGCCTAGGCTGTGTCAGTTGTGTGCAATTGCAGGGGAATTACACTGTTCCTTTCCACCATCTGGCTGCTGTCTTTCTGTACACAGGCCTGACTTACCAGTCAGCATTCATTCTTTATGGAAGAACAGATCAGGTCAGACTAGTCTGATTGTGGATAGGAAGTATCTTAAAGCTTAGACTTAAAACAATTGTCATCTTTCTTCTTGGCTTTTTTGTTTGTTTTAAAACTTCAGTGCTGTTGTGGAAGAAGTGCTGCACTGGTATATGTATATTCTTTCCTGGAGAGGTATGCAAGTAGAGTATGTTTTTTCTCCTCTAAACTCTTCTAGAGGAATCTGAGCTTAAAAAAAAATACCATGTTGAGGGAGGCTGCTTGACTATCGCATCATATTTTTCCCTCACCGACTTTTGTCGCTGTTCAAGTTTGGCAAAATCCGTGTCTTGAAACCTAGATAATGTCACTCGGAAACAACTGGGGGAGCAAACAGATTGTGAATGTTTGTCATCTGCATCTGTGTGCAGAAAGCGAGGCTGCCTGTCCTGGAGACAGAGAGACAAGAGACCTGCTCTCTCAAAAAGCATACAGTTAACGTAAATATTTTTGCCAGCATGGCTAGAAGTCAGTACAGTCATTACTGCCACTCCTTAGGAGCTGCTCTGTTTAGGGGTAGTCCCTACATAAATATTTATTTTGTTAGATCCAGAACAGTGCATGAGATCAACAACTCGCATGGATTCAGCTTTCCCTTTGCGTCTTGGGCTCCAGCTTCGTTGGTACTCCTCTTTTTTCCATAAGCAAAGGCCTGTAAGAAAATAGCTTGAGGCATCTCTCTGCGTAAGCTCAGCCTTCACTAAGAAACTTTGTGGCTTCCTGCAGTCGTTGAGAGAGATGTGGGTAAGACTTGGAAGTGCAGAGAGCGAGTCCCCAAAATCAGTCCCCTTCAAGGCTCTGCCTGTAGCTGCTTCCCGTGTCCCTGGGGCTGGGGAATTGCAGCCTGTGAGCGCGCGTTGCCGTGCCTTCCAGGTGGAGCCCTGGGTGCGCACGCCGTGTGTGCTGCAGTGTTTATGGCAGCACATCTGCTGCTGGCTTGGCTGCGTGGGCTGTTTGGATGTTTCCATGTGTGGAGGAGATGAAAAGGCCAGTCATGCTGGCCGGGCGGAGGGGAGGCGCGTACTGTGTCCTTGCAACGGGGAGGAAATCCTTGAAGGCAGAAACCTGGAGGATGAGGCGTTCCCACAGTTGTTGGTAGCAAAGGGTTTGAGGCGAGTCCCGGGCTGGCTATTGAGGTGCAGAGTCAGGCTCGGGTGGAATGTCGATCGGTGCTGGGCTGAGCTTTGCCGCATCATCTGCAACAGTGTTTTAAACTGTTTCCGTGTAAAGAAAACGAAAGGTCTTATAATTCAGGCATGGTTTTACAATGCATCTAAAGAGAGGTTATTTTGTGGAGAAAGCAGGATTTTCTCTCTTGAGTTCCGCAGACCTGCATCCACCTCAGCTGGTGTGGTATCGTTCCAATTAAAATCTCTTTTCATCTGTCTTTTTCACCTCCTGTTAATCTTGTGTACAAACTCGTCAGCCTGAAAGGATTTCCAAGACATTTTAGCCCTGTGGTATGAAATAAATACCACTCCTTAACTTCAGGGCTTCAGCATCTAAAAATTACTTCCAGTGTGTGTTTTGTAGCTGCAGTACATAACCCAGTTGGGTTAACAAAACAGTTCTAGTTGGTTCACTTCCAGGAGATTTTCTGTTCTAGGAAAAAAAACCCTCTTTCTTTCACTCCCCCTTCCAGTTTGCAGAGAGGTTTTCAACGCCTTCAGGTCCTTCTTGTCCCTGCACCAAGAAAATACTCTCTGGAATTTCAAGAAAGCTTTGAAAAAAACTCAGATGTTAAACATCTTCTAAAAAAATTTTGTTTGCTCTCTGGAGGAGGAGTATCTTTGTTGTACAAACATGCCTACTTCCTACTTAATACTGTGTTTTTAAACTGTGAGGCTTATTTCTTGCCTAGCAAAATACATTCTCTGATGCACCTTCAATAGTTCAGCTTGGGAAGTTGCCAAGTTGACTTATGAGTAATATTTTCTTCCACAAACACCTCACCACCCCCAGCTATCAACAAAGAATGCTCCTTATTCTGCCTTGCTTCACCCACATCTCATGTAAGAATTCTTTTAAAAAGATGTATCCTGTACCAGTATCCAGTGTGGATGAGTCAGGCAGGAGTACTCACAACTGGTTAAGGAAACCATGGATGTGCAAACAGATATATGGAAAAACATACAGTTATTGCCCCAAATTAGAAGACTAATTAATTAGATTGTTCTTTCTTCCTTCCTCTCCCTCCAACTTTAAAGACATAATAAAAAAAGCAACCAAACAAACAACTCCAAACAGCAACAATAAACCCCCTTAAATATTGCATTGCTCATAAGCCCTTCCTGTAAAAACAAACTTGTTACAATACTGGTAGATATAATGGTGCTGTACCCAAGTCAGTGCTTACACACATAGATGCTAAGCAGATTTTTTTATTCACAGGTTGCAAGTGCAGAATTTAAGATTGCATTTAATTCTCTGAGAATACTCTTCCATAAAACTGAAACAACTTTAGTTTAGTGAAATTTCTGTCTTCTATTCATGCATTACATTTAATAGTTAAGCGAGAATTGCCTTCCCCCACATACTGGCCTGTTGGTGTCTTTAAAATGTAAAAGTTGTTTGCCCAGTTTTACTGTTGAAGAATAAATTGGATATTTTAAATGCTAATATATATTACTATTATTGTCTGGCCAAAGTAAAAGTACTCATGGTTATTTTTAAAGTTGTTTTATTCAGGCTTTTTATTCTAAAGGCTGACAAAATCTGTTTATCAAATGGTAAGATAAATATTTTAAAAATGCATCATTAATTCACATAAGTCATCTTTCTAAGTTTGTGGTGCCTACTCTTGTGGAAAAAATGTACATATTTTGTTAATCAGCCTCGTTTTCGTCTTTTACTTGGAAACAGCACAGTTTGTGTGGAAACAGTGATAGGTGCCATTCATAAATTTTGAGGATGAAAAAGTAATAAATTTTAGTAGTTTTCCACTCTGTAAGTAAAAATTCAATACTTATGAGGGCTGTATATTGCAGAAATGTGTGTGGAGCAGGGTTTCACTCTTGATCAGTCAGTGGGGCAAACAGCTCACGATAAACTCTGCAGATGACAGAGTTTCTCAGCATTATGTATCACAAGCAATAGTTGGTGAATTTTGTTTCTTTGCTGGATTCAAGATGACCTGTGGTCTGGGATGAAGTGAATGGAAAAATAAGGAATCAGTGGATTTATACTGGATTAGTACATTGTAGCTTGTCTGCAGCCCATTCTAGAGCTTGTTCAGTTTTAGTCCAGACCTGGGAGCCATGCAGCTCCATTTGCTGTATTCTGGAGGCCTGTCCCCAGACAGACTTTGCTCTGGCCTCCCTCTCTGAAGTGCACTCCTCGGTCTTCTGTGTGCCCACGGGATTTTGCGTGAGCGAGGGGTGCCCCCTGTGCAGCCCTACAGGCTGTGGATATTTGCAGGTGCCAGTTTTGCAGAGTAAAGAGAGAACAGGGGTCCTCCATGATCAGGTGCTAAACTGTACCTTGCCTTGCCTTGCAAATGTGCTCCTGACATTTGGTATAAAAATGCCTCCTTTCTCCTCTACCTTGTGCTTCTTAACAATAGCAAGCAAAGAATTATTTAAAAAGTGGAATTTTTCCCTCTGAGCTTCTTCCCAAGGTGCTGCAGAAAGAAACCTCACTTTGCAGGTGACATTGATGCCTGCCTGTAAGGAGCAGTGCCCCTGACCCAGCTGGGGTGAAACCATGGATGGAGACTCCAGGACAGGAGAATTTCAAACCAAACCACCTTCCTGCCCTTTTCTCCTGTCCATGAGCATCTCCTGTAGTGTGTCCCTCCTCAGCCTCTGGATAATGGGATCAAAGAGTGGGGATGGGCATAATCTTCTCCCTGGCCTGGTGTGTCACAGATTTGCCAATGGCCCTTCCAGTAAAGCCAGGGGTGGAAAGATCCCGTGGTCAGTGTTTCCAGTAACGGGATTTTGTTTTCTCCCCAGTTGTGTGTAATGTGATAGTTAGACAGACGTCATCAAAACTGAATTCTTAGACAGGACAACCAGAGGGACTTGGCTTGTCTGTGTTTTGTGCTATGATGTAATTCAAGGCTGTGAATTATTGTCAGGTGGCCACAGTCTTTTGGCCAAACCGGAATTACTAGTATGGATTTGAGTTAGAGGGAAGGCGACCTCCTGGTTTTTAGATTTTCTTCACCCATGTTGGCTTTTTCCATGCTTTGAGGTCCACAAGTGTGGGTCTCCAGCAGGACTGCTAAACCACTGCTTTTAGGTTTAGGTAGTATTAAAAGAAATGCTTGCCTTTATGCTTCCATAACTTTTCCATTTTTTTAGGTTATTGATGGTTAAAGAAAAATACATGTGTAGGTTATTTCACTTTCTAGAAGCTTTAGAAGTCTTGTAGGTTTCCCAAGGCATCAATTTGGAGGGACGAAGCATAGGGTTGTTTTTATAATAGCAAAAATGAATCATCTAGACCTGAGGGCGGAGGGGGGAAATCTGGTCACTAATGTTGCAAACAGAACAGTGTGTAAGAAGTGTTTGGAGATGCAGAAAATCCTGTGGTTAGATGACTTAAATGGGTAAGTTCCT
This sequence comes from Donacobius atricapilla, assembly GCA_013397315.1. Classification (NCBI taxonomy): domain Eukaryota; kingdom Metazoa; phylum Chordata; class Aves; order Passeriformes; family Mimidae; genus Donacobius; species Donacobius atricapilla. Next base: position 811,854 of record WBMY01008937.1, read on the forward strand.
CTTAGAATCCAGGGATAGGTGTAATGGTAGCCATCATGCATGTCTTGAGTGGGCACATGTGGCTTATAGTCGCTTTCTTTTTTAGCTAAATTATAATGTACGGTCACTATTTATATATAAAGAAGCATCCTTCTCGAAGTTTCCCGTTGTGATGGGAAAAACATTCAAAGAACTTGTAGATTTAGGCATGCACAGAAGTGCACACACCTTTCGCATGAATAGGATTTTTTGTCTTTTAAATGCTTACATCAGATTTCTTTTCAGAATGTCACCTTTAAGAAAAAAAACGCAAACTTGCAAAAGATCCTTTTGTAAACTTGGATCAGTTTTTGGCTGGAGTTGTTTCACCGTTTACTCACTGTATTAGTGTACTAAGCTTTTTTAATGCCCTAATTTGAGTTGTGGCTTGAGGAAAAATCGCTCTGCTGTGTAGTTATTTTACATCTGGGATTGCTGCGGTGTAATGAGTGTCTGTTGATTCCAGGAGCTGTGTCAGTGCCGCCCTGGGGAAGGGAACTGTTCCTGCTGCAAGGAGTGTATGCTCTGCCTGGGCACACTTTGGGATGAGTGCTGTGACTGCGTTGGTAAGTTTGCATTTTTGGGGGGACTTCCTGCTTTTTTCATGTTGCTTTCTCCTGCCACATGCTGAGCTCACAGTCTTAAAATAGAAGTAAAACACTGGGACAGAATCTGTGTTTTAAGCATCTTACAGCTTGTTGTTTAGGTACGGAATAGATTGCTGTGGTGACCCAAACATCTGAAGGCTGTGCCTGCTCTATGGAGATGGGGGTGGCAGTAATCCAGGTGCTGCTTGTTAAATGTCATCATAGCTGATTATTAATTTTGTCTCTCAAACACAAAGCTCCTGTTTGAATTGTCGTCTTGGGGAAACTCCACAGCGCCTGCTTTGCGGGGCTGGATGCTGTGTGAAGGTTTCTACCTCTAAAGGGTGCATTGACAGGTACAGCACTGGGACACCTTTAGGACTGAGTTGGGACTACTAGTAAATATGCATGGCTCAGTGTTTCCACTGTTCTTTTATTTACAAAAAGAGCTCTTTGTGAAAGGTAAGAAAGAAGCAGACAAGGTGTTACTGTAGGACTAGATGACAGTCTTAAAAAGAACACATTGCTGCTGACAGGTGGTGTTCAGAGTGCCCAGATCTTTGCAAGTGAGCGCTGTCCCTGCTTAAGGAGGTTGCATTCTTGTTCTGTTTCTTGTTTCATATGTAACAAAAGCTTCATCTTCCTATGGTTGCTGTATGTCTCCCTGTGCTTACATCCAAGATCCTGGCTTCCATGAAGGGGATTCATCTTGAGTGTTGTATCTGCTCTCAGCTTTTCTAGGTCAGTTTTTTCTGAATTCATGAGGGTGATTAGTGTCAAAATGCCCATTTTCAGTGCAGGTTATTTCCCTAGTTTAGAACCATTACCTGCTGTAGAAAGCTAGGCATAGTGTACTGATCTCTAGAGAGAGGTAGAACCTACCTCTTGGGATTGTGAAGTCCACACACAAGTTTCTTTTCATAAATCTGCAGGTGATTCACTATTCTGTGGCTCTTTCCCGTAGTGTTTTCCAGGAGAGGAGTTAACAAGATTTCACGTTCACTTTCCCAGTACTGAGTAAACTAAAACTTCTTCTGATGGTTCTTTGGGTGCCTCAGACCTTTTTGAATTCTATGGCATGGTCCTATTCTTCTTCTTCTCTTCAGTGTAGGATCATCCTTGCTGTAGCCTTGTTCAAATGAGGAAACAGGAATACATGCCATACCTGACTCCCTAAACACAGTTCTTTGCTGGTACCTGAGCTGATATTTAAGTTTCTTTATAAGTTGATCATGTCTAATGTAAAAGCAGATAGATTGTTGTGTCTTAAAGATCATCTACCTTGAGGTCAGGAATTACCTCCTATCCTCCTCCACTAATTGTACTGGTCCTCAGTTGATGCCTCCATGTTTTGTGTATTTTCTCTCCTTTCTCTGACAGGGAAAAACATGCTGGAGGAGGGAGAACAGCAACAAGTCCCCCATTCCATTTGAGTTAAGCTCTTCTAGTCTCTTGTTTAAATGCTTGTCTGCTTCCATCATTTTAATAGCCCATTTCTGGATCTTCTCATCCATTCCAAAGCAGTAGTGTAGACATGCTTGATCCTTATAGGTTGCTCATAAGTAAAACTTTTAAATTTTCTTTTTAACCAAAGCTACTATTTTATAATATTTACTATATAAAAATATTATTATAATTCAAATGCTTTTAAAAACAGTAAGTGAAGGATCTTTGTGGATGAGTATTTACCCATTAAACTATAAGCAATGATTTTTTGGTACCATCTTAAGGTAATATTTTTATTCTGTATTGATAGGCACACAAACTTGTATACATTCTGCAGGATTTTGGTAAACAATCTTGTTTAATTTTTTTTTCCCTTGTGTGTCCTTTTAATCAGTGAAATTTATTTTCAGAATCCTACCTGGTAAAGGTCTGGTCTGGCAGGTTTAGAAATGTCCCTGTTTTCTGTTTCACAACATTAACACAATGACATCAACTAAAGCATACATCCCTTGATGTATCTGTACAAAACTCTTACCTGGTTTGATGTCTTCCTAACTGATTTTCATGTGGGCATCCATTTATTGCAATTGTATGGTTAATATAATGCTTGTTAAAGTATTGTTAATATTAGTGCTTATTAAAAGATGGTAAGGAAGAAATAGAATTTTTTAATTAAAGCAATGAGTCTAGAAAGATCTGTGAAGAGCAAACCTAATTGAGAGGAGTAGGAAAACAATCATTTACAGGTGGATGTTTGTGTAAGTGGATTTATTTTTTAGTATGACCTGATGTTTGGAAAAGAAGCTTATTTTTTTTCCTACTCTGTACTTGGCTCACCTTTTTATAGAAGCAGACTGCTGTGGAGTGTTCCTATTACCAAATGCTGTTAATGCTAACCACTTGCTTAAGATTTGCTAGATCTCATGCTAATCACCATGGACAAACTTCCCTCTGCTTTGTTCAATATGGAAATCCATCTACTTAGGTTGAGAAGATTATGAGTTTGTATAAGACTCTAGTGAAACACAATTATTTGTGAAGCTGGAGTCCTAGTGGATCTACAGGGCAGGAGAAACTTCTCTGGTTATGTGAGGCAGGTAGACTTGGAACATTCATGTCTCTTACCACTTTTATACTTCAGGAATTGGTGTGCTTTGCAGCTGTAGCTGTCTAAACCTGTGTCTGTGAAATGACACAAAATTATTTCCAGATGTTCATGAGGAAAATGGATTTGCCTGTCTCTTGACAGGTGACTTCTAACAGTGTTTTATGGCTCCTGAGTTTAAAATACCTATGCAGATACAAATTCTCTTTTTAATCTTGGTTGTTTCCATAGATTGGACTTAAATTGAGATGCCCTTTGGTTTTATTGCTAGTAATAAATGTTAGTGTTTAAATGGTTAACGAAAAACTGGCACCAGCATTGCATATCACAGAAACATTTCGTAGGAATTGGCAAGGTGAAAAAAGATAAGGCTTCAAAAAAGATGCTGCAGAAGACCTTGAAAAATACGAAAGAGGTAACCTAGAAATGAGTATTTTGCCTGTTGTGGCCCCTCCAGCTAAGTAGCAAAATGAGGTTCATCTTGGCTGTCTCTACACAAGTAAAGTAATTCAGACTCATGCTCTGTCCTGATAGGGATTTTGCATCTCTGGCAGATGACTAAGTAGATTTAGTGCACTGCTGAGGCAGATGAGATGGAATACTTGAATTGTGATCAAAAGTTTCACATACCTCAGACTTATCAAGATACTCCCTTTGTTCAGTTCTAACCTTGCATTCCAGGTTTACGCTCCTATCAATTATACTGTGCTTTGTCTCTTCTCCCAGGGAAAACAAACCTTCTACTGAACCCTCCATTTTCTAAGCTGTAATGCTAACACTGAAAGGGAAGCAAAGTGCTGTTTAGATGAGGCTTTTCTTTTCACAAGTCACAGGTGTGTTTTGTAGAAGTCTGAGTGATCAGAAACCTGCTGTTACAGAAAGCCTGTCCTGCTGTATTTGACAGCACTTCTGCTACTGGGCTGAGAGTGGGATAGATATGAAAGAATTCTGTTCTGTTCAGCAAAAAAAAGAAGCAATTTTAATTCTCTAAATATTCCTGCCTATTTCAAGAAGAGCTTAGGGGGTTCTGTGTAATTTACTGTTTCCTTCCTCTGCAGGTATGTGCAATCCTCGCAATTACAGTGACACACCTCCAACATCCAAGAGCACCGTGGAGGAGTTGCATGAACCAATTCCTTCCCTTTTCCGGGCACTGACAGAAGGGGATACTCAGCTGAACTGGAATATTGTTTCCTTCCCTGTGGCAGAAGAACTGTCACACCATGAGAACCTCGTCTCCTTTCTAGAAACAGTGAACCCACCACAGCATCAGAACGTCTCTGTTCCAAACAACAATGTCCACACACCATACTCTAGTGACAAAGGTAATGACTGTAGTGTCTAAATCCCTAGCATCTCCTCTTGTCTCTTCCAGGAGCCTTCTCGGTGCATATCCTGTGCTTCTCTGTGCTCACTTCTTCTTTTCCCATAAGAATGTGTGAAAGGTTCAGCCTAATTTTGAGCGTGACATAACAGAAGGAGCGAGGCAAAGGTGTAGAGGAACATGGGGTGTTAAAATGACTGATGCTTTTAGGAGACACTGAGTTTATCTACATAATTACTCCTGTGGCATGAGGCAGTTTGGTCATGTTGTTTCATGTGCACTGGCAAGGTGTGTTCCCTGACCTAGAAACAGTTACCTGCAGCTTAGGAGACAGGACAGACCAGAAATTGCACCCAAATCATGCACTGGTGCAGAGGTAGGCAACTGAAACATGGCTTAAGAGGTCTGAGAAAACCATGTTCCCTAAGCACTTATATCTGGAACAGCTGTTAATTTCTTTCACCTAAGCTGGCATAACTTGAAATCCTTAGAAGGACGTTTTGTATGAAATCCAGGATTAACAGTAAATCTCAGCAAAGTTAGAAGGATTGATGAAGGAAGGATAAGTGGCAGACTGTCTTCAAAATAAGAAACTTGGCAGCAAGGGTTCAACTTACAGATTCATTCCTCCTATTTTATATGAAGTTTTTTATATTCTTGCCTTCAGTTTAGAGGACAGACTTCAGAATACTGTTTGCTGTGGCTGGGTGGGGGCAAGATGAGAAGTTTGAGGTAGCATTGGCGGTGGTATAAAAAAATACTCTCTGTTTCTTGGTTTCCATACTAAACCTGAAACACTTTTCCCTACAAATCATTACATCAGACTTTAAAGAATCTCATAAATAGTTCATAGTGAAATGGATGTTTAATAGGGGAAAAAGAGCATCTGATTTATTTTATTAGCGCAATTAATGCTTTGCTTCCTTCCCAACATACACTTGAAGTATTCATAACCCCATATGTTGCTGTTGAGATGGTGCTTTTATCTTATCAATAAAAGATACCCCAATTGATGGGCACGCTGCTTTTCCGTACCAGTGTGAACCATTGACCTAGTTGTGTGTCTGACTAGGACTGCTGCTGATTAAATGGAACCATAATGGCAACTTTTCTAATTTCCTTTAGCTAAGGCACATTAGAAAAATAAATTAATTCCAGAACTAGGAAACCAGATGGACAGAAAGCATCTCATTCATATGTCTTTGATGTTATTAAAATGCTTGCTTGCCGTTATGAGAATAATGTGCAAAGCCATGTAAAATTGAAAGCTCCAAAAAGCCCTGTGTGCAAAGACTGCAGTACTTACAGTTATAAATTAAACTCAGAGAGAAAAAAAAATATGTTTAGTACAGCCTTGTATATGTCCCACTGTACTTAGGTATTGTGACCCAGATGGCCATTCCCTGACAGTCCTTTGCGACTGTACCAACAGGATGGGCTAATGATAGTTTTGGATTAAACTTGGAATTTGAATTGCATCTCAAGGGTGTGGAGCAGTTTTGAGCTCAACAACACAGAAAATACATAACATTGCCATTTTTTCTTAGTCAAAAAAAATCTCCTTCATTTCTTTTACTAGGAATATATTAGAGATTAGGTTGAGAGAGCTCTTACTGGAATGATGATAGTCCAAAAACAACAGTTGTATTTGGAAATAGTTACCAAATGCCACTGGCTTTCAGGCCTCAGCAGGCACTTAAAACAGAAATAAATGTCAGAGCTGTTCTTGTAATCATTGGCTATGCCTTCTCCATCTTAGTGATCAGTGAAGAACTGGAAAAGATAGAAAATTACTTTCCACATCCTATTCCTGTACTTTTAAGTATCTAAATATGTAAGCCTGCCAAAGAGTCTCTTTTCTTGGTCACGATGTAGATAACTTCATAACTTCAAGTGTAGAGCACTTCATAGTGCTCTGCTTTCTCAAAAGTCATGTTAAATTTTGTTTGTAAAAACATTGATGATTTGAACATTGAGAATGGAGGAGGTGGAAAGAAAAACTAGCATCTGGCCTTGGTCAGCTGATGTTTTTTATGGTGGAAGCAGGACAGCTGGGGAATAGTGTGTGAGCCATGAGGTAGTATTGTTTCTAATATTGTCTTGCTCAGTTCATTGGGGGAGCCATAATCAAAAGGTGGAGGGGTAGTTGGTTGGGGCTGAAGAGCCTTGTGAGCACGGGCACAGTGAGGTAGCCGAGGAAGTTCCTGGTGCCTGATGTCTTCTGCCCATGCAAAGTTCAGTCACTCAATCAGGTTGCTGCTTTAACAAGCTGGCAAGTGTTAGAACCACTGAAAGAGAGGGAGGGTCTGTGAATGTGTATGTGTGTGCTCAGTGGCAGTAAACACAAGAGTAGCCTGCAGTGGGAGAAACAGACCATGTCTTTACCCCTTCCTTCTCCCCAGAAATGCTGCTAGGCTGGAGGGCAGGTCTTGCAAATGGAGATACCCTTAGGGTCACTTGCTATAAGTAGTTGTCTTTGGGGCTGTGACAATTAGGGATTTGAAAGAATATTCCTGTGAGCAGGAACACAGATGCCTTATGTTTTCTTTACAGTGCTGTGCCTCCTCCATTTTGTGGCTCTTCTGTGGCTCCTTGCATGCTTCCCTTCAACATGGTGTGCTGGCAGCAGCCAATGGCATGGCCTGTAAAGGGAGAGGGGCTAATGAGAGGTAGATTTTGTAGGGGGACAATGGTCTCTGCGCTGTCTTCTGGAAGACATTCCAAAATTTGGAAAGGCTCTGCTTACAAATACCGCTTGTCAGGTAGTGTAACACAGCTTTTAACTTTACAAAGATTTTAGCTTTCCTGCGTGCTCCGCAGGGATCGCTGTTAAGCTGGCCCAGGGTGCCAGACTTGCTTGATGCAGTTCTGGGTGAGTGCCAGGAAAAGCAGCACCAGCCACGGGAGCCATGAGCTTTGTGCCTGAGTGGTGTGGAGCCACCACCAGCGAGGGTGGCTGTGGATCCGGTAGGAGGTGGGGTGCGGTGGGATATAAAGCAATCCTTTCTCGCCCCAGCCTACTCTGAACCCAGCTGCCAGACCTTGAACTTCCCCGTTTTTTCCCTAATGAGTGTCTTCCCTTTCCTCCTGTGAACTGACTCGTAATGTTTTAGCTGCCAAAGTTATGCGTGCGCTGCTGGAGCTGCTGTAGTTCTTTGTATCAGTTGTTTCTGGCACTTGAGCCTCTACTTCAGAGACGATTGCAATAGTTATTAATCTGGCTCTACATTTGTTCTTCATTCTCTTTGCTTTCCTTCTAGTGATACCCTCAGAGCTCTGAACTGTGAGTTCAGAGGTTTAAATAAGCTTAGTTGTTTCAGATGATGACAGGATGTTGGCGAGAGGGAGAGGGGAACTAGATAATTTTTTGGCAGTTGATAAAACAAAATCTTGGTTGTAGTTAAGGATTTCTGACTTACACTGCTTGGTGACACAGGGGATGGTGTCTGTTCTGCAATTCTCCTCCTCTCCAATGCAACAGGGAGAGGAGAGCTAGAATTCCAGTGAAGAGACATCTACCTCTGTAGGAAGATATTTTTTTAACATTTTTAAAAATAAATTGATTGACATAAAATTGACTTGTTCAAAAGTAGTAGATTATGTAAATTGATTGTTCATAATCAGTTGCAGGTTAATCTCCTTGTTTTCCACTTTTCTCACCATACTAGTGTCTGTCTGGTGTATCCCTGCCAACAGAAGAAGGGTTGGAATTAGATGATCTTTAAGGTCCCTTCCAACCCAGGCTGTTGTATGATAAAATGGTATGATTGCTGGATGGACCTTTTAAAATAACTTTTAGAGCTACCAATAAAATGGCCAGCTGAAGTTACATAGCACATTTAACATCACAGATCCTGTACAGCAAATTATCATTAACTGGGAAGGTTCTCTGAGCTGCTAAATGCTTCTGTATTATACCAATACAGACAGTTCTATAGCAAAGCCTGGTAGCTTCTTCTGTTCATTTTTAATTCAGACTTGGTTGTTGTTTCTCCTATACAACCTTCACTGCGCATGACGTATGAGGGGTAAAAAGGTGAGAAACTAATGTTCTGGGAAAAAAAGTTTACTGCTGCACCCTTCTCCCTCCCTGCATCTGCAGTCTATGGTCTTTAGTGTGTGAAAATTGGCAAAATGCAAATGAGAAAGCTGTTACTGCACTAAGTAATATTGTTTTTATCTATACTGAGGAAGCCAGGTGATGACTCTGTAATTAGGTTTGTGAAACAGTTTAAGTACTCTCCCAGATCCCAGCTGAGCCTGTAGGTATGTATTTTTTTCCCCTGTGTAACTCTCTTTCTGCAGTCTATAGAGCAGGATTTAGTGCTTGCGGGGAGGAGCTCTCCTGCTTTCAGTAATCCAGCCTCTACATGAGCACAGAGGCATTGCTGAGGAGGGGACCAGCGTCCTGTGACAAATACAGTGCACCCTGGACAATCTGACTTGTTCAGACGTGGCAAGTCTTTCAGTGAGCAAGACAGGAACATTTTGGTAACATATACATGGAGCGTGCTCTCCAGCTGCTTACAAGAGCTACTTGGGACCAGGTGGATCTACTGGTGTGCCACATGCAGTCTGCTCTCTCCCCTTTGCAGCATTTTTGTATTTGTCCTTGAGAGCCTAATCCTCTTGGCTTGTGTGCAGGTGGAGACAAACTTTCCTCTCCACTCTCCAGTCAGTCAAGATTACTGTCCTTGGTTGTCGCTGCTACCATAATAACGTTGAATTTTGGCTTTGGTCCTGGGAGAGTGATTCAGGAGACCAGTCTCTGCAGGAGCTGATTGATGCCACCTAGTTTTGCCAGAGTTACAGGCCAGGTGCTGCTGCTCCTCTGTTCTCCTTTACCCAGAGAGATGTCTCCCGGTTCAGTGTCATCAATCTTTACTCCCTAGAAACCACAGGCTCTCCTTTGCCAGGAAGTTTATTTTATTTCTGCAGGTATTAGCTGATGAAGTGGGGCCTTCACCAGGACTTGTGAAGCAGTACTAACACTGCTGAGGCTGTCAGAGATGAGGTTAACATGAAGGTGAGCACGGATGTCTCCTTACACAGGAGCTGGACATTCTCTGGTGTGAAAACAGCCTGTAAGTGCTGGGAGCAGTTAGCACACCTCAGAGTGTGCATGGCTTTCCTGGCAACTTCCCTAACCTACCTTAGGCTTTCCTTTGTGTGTTGCAAGTTGGAGTGCCATGATCAACAGATAGTGAGCACTTCTGGCAACCCCTTGAATAGTTGCTTCCTTTAAAGAGCTGTTTAACTCCAATCTGAAGACAACCATGAATCATTTTGCCTTCTCAGGCTTATCCAAACACTAAGTCAGTTGTCTGGAGATGGCATCCCAAAAGGTGATTTGCAGGAAGAAATCTTTCTAGATTAGCCAGGATTGCTTCTTTCGAGGCAGAGGCTCTGTGCCTCCAGTTGACACCTTCTAAGACTATGTATGGAATTTAAGATCAAACTTAATGTAGTAACACTTCAGTAGAAAACTACTAAAAAGGTATCAAAGGACTGAATAGAGATTAAGTAAAAGGATATAAAGAGTATGAATAATGTACAACAGAGGCTTCTGTAAGAGTCTTGTGCTTGAACCCCAGCACTGACTTGGATGACTGACGAGACATGAGGATACTGCCTGGAGACTTGCTTCTACTTTCTCATCCCTACTCTTCCGCTAAAAACTCACTCTAGGAGTGAAGTCCCTTGGGACTACAGCTATCTGAGCTTTTTGTCACTGGTGATGAAATGTTGCAAGTCCTTGTGCATTCCCCATAAAAGTTGGAGCTGCTGTCTGGCCTCTGAATGCCTTTTTGCCTTTGAGGCTGTGGCGGCTGCATCTCCCTACTACTTTCCAGCTTTGGCTGAGCACTTTAGGTGTATACCTATCACTCTTTGCACATGGTACCATAGCATACACTTCTGTTCAGCTCTTTTCTCTTCCTCTCTGTGAATCAAACATCCCTACTGAAGCTGCCAGCTATGTTGGTTGTTTTCAGGTAGAGGGTTTGTTCTCTGAGAACTCTGTTCCTCTGGTTGCTGTGCCTTAGGATATGTGAAAAGGACTTACAGAAACAGAAGTGCCAAGAATGGGACAGGACTTACACAGCCAAAGGGCATTTTGTTGGTGTTTCCAGTAGCCCTTCAGATACTGCAAGATTTTTTTTACAACTGCAGCTTTACTTGCAGATTAGAAACTGCTTCAGCTGCGGGCCTGTCTCTCCTCCCCAAGATGCCTATTGCCTGTCGCGCTGTATTTGGTGTCTGCAAGGCGTGTACATCAGTTTGGAGCCTGACCAAGGCAGTGAATACTCTGTTGCTTTCAGTGGGCTGGCAGCACATCCTCTAACCTTCTTGCAACTGTTCTGGTAGTAGCAAGATGATTTGACAGTGGTCAAAGTTGGTCATTAAAAAAAACCCAAACCAAATTCACTGTCTAGATTTACTATTTAAGTTTGGATTACTTTTTTCTAATCCACATTGGAATGTAGATCAGTGGGCTTCTCCTAGGTGCACCATGAGTAGTAATAAGCTAGAAAGCCCTTTGACACCTCCTGCTCACAAGTTGGTCTGATGTGCGTGAGGCAGACATTCCTGTTTGCAGACTGCTGCCAGTTGTGCTTTCCCCAAAGTGTGCCAAGTTATGCTCTGGGTAAATGTTACATAATCGTGGTCTTTCGGAGGACGAACAAAGTTTTATGGTATAATCACCTGGTCAGTACAGAAGAAAGATGGTGGAATCTGCCGGCCTGGAGAATTGGAAGTGGACTTGGGGCGGGGGTGGTGGGGGGGATGGTTTTATTTGATAGTTGTGATGAATGCCTTAGCTCCATTTTGATGTTGCAACACCAAACTTCATGGCATTTCAAGTAATTGCATGGGTGTTAGAAGCACGAAGTCAACACTTAGGCAGAAGGAGTTTTTTAAGATTAGCAGTAAAGCTGGTGGTGTTGCTAAAAAAAAGGAAGAAAAAGGTGTGCAGTTTCATGCTGATGAAAAAAGAATTCTCTAGGTCTGTGATTTAATCTGGCTGAAGATTATTGTGGAGTTTGGGGCGGGGGGCGAGAAAGAAACATTTACATGCAAATAAGGGGGTTTTGATGGTTTTTTAAAATAACTTCTCTAAACCTGAAGTTTTTTGTGGTAGCATGTTCAGAAGACACCTTCAGAGGACACATTCCTGCTTGTAATTTTGCCATAGCTCATCCTCATACTCTCATAACTGGGGGACAAAACTTAAAAATATTCTTGCCTATGAATACAGAAGTAGATGAATCCAGGAGGTCAGACAACAGGTGGAGTTGTAGATGCTGAAAATTTGAAGTTGATACATTTTACCTCGTCTCTCTGCCTTGCCTCTCTGCTTTTACTGCCACCTTTTTTTCACCTCATAGTCCTGTTGGTTTGCAATCATACTTCTAAAGCTGCTCATCTAAATAATTTCTAACTAACCTTTAACAACACTTTGAAACTTTTTAAACCAAAATTTTTCCCTCTTTGTTTAGAACACATGTGTACTGTGGTGTATTTTGATGACTGCATGTCAATACATCAGTGCAAGATCTCTTGCGAGTCCATGGGAGCTTCCAAATACCGATGGTTTCACAACGCCTGCTGTGAGTGTATTGGGCCAGAATGCATCGACTATGGCAGTAAAACTGTCAAATGTATGAACTGCATGTTCTGAAGCAGGAAAATTGTAATATAGCAATGCTGAGGCCAAAGTAATCTCTCTCAGTTAAAGAGACGGGGATTGCAAATACTGTGTGTTGGTGGAGTGCCTGCTGGTTGCAATTAAATGTACCTGGTTGAAAAGAGGATGTATAAAATCAGAGAACTCTTTTTCTTTTTTTTTTTTTTTTAATTCATGTAAGTGAGGCTAACTAGTAGATGTTTAAACACTATGTTTCAAACTTATTTTTCTTTATTTTTGCTCAGATGGTACAGTCATGCTCATCATTACTGTTCTGATTGTTTTCCTTTGATTCGGAAGTATTTGCTATACTGGTTTTCAGAACATGGTACTCTATCTTGTAGTTTAGAGTAGGGAAACCTTTCGAATATGGTAATGAGATTTCTACTATCTAAATTCAACAAATAAATAAATGGCTACAAGGTTGGAGGGAGGGTGGATGTTGTTTAGGGGCTGGGCTTTTGGGCTTTGGTTACTGGGTTTGTTTTTTTAACTTTATTACCTTCCAGTTTTTGAGGTTAGCTTTTTATTGTGGAAGTGGTATTTGGAGAAAAATAAAAATTCATGCTTTCTCTTCAAGTTCAAAGTATGGGCTGTCGTGGATAAAATCCTAACTTCTTAGAAGGGCTGCCCAACAAAACACCATGTATGGGACATTTTTCCTCCAAGGTGCATTTGCCCTGCCCACTTCTCATTGGGGCCTGTGATGCATAATTTATGTGTTACACAAAATAATCTTTTTAGTCTTCTCTTAGATCCCAAAATAAAGCTGTTAAGTGCAGTTGCATTTCCCACCTTTTGCACTGTTCTCTAGGGTTGTTACACCCTAAACATTTAGTCCAGTAAAGGAAACATGAAAGGCTATGATGGATTTAATGACTAAAGGAATAAAGAATGAAATAACAGGAACAAGCAAGTGGTAGAGGTCTACCAGCTGAGCAGCTGGCAGCAAGCATGTTCCCATTTAGTAATTTCCTGTGAATATTTATTCCAAAACATTTTTATTATTATTAAATTTATTTTTTCCCCATAAATTTTTGTCAACAAAGAAGGGAATATGTGTCTGCAAAGGCAAGGTTAAAGTGTTCTGAGTTTAGAACATTGTCCACTTTTCTAAGTAAGAGTTTTTATATGTTGACAGTTATATAGCAGTTACTATGACCCATTAAGGGCTCCACTCATAATGGTACTAAGTACAAGAATAAAGCGTATGAGTAGTTAATGATCAGCTTTTCGTATTTATAATAATATGGGTTTTAACTTCGTGAATTTTTTTACGGATATATGCATATGCAAACACAAAAAGGAATTTGACTATTCATTTTTCTCTCATTAACCTCAGTCTAGAGGGATTAAACTGTTTTCTAGTTACACCTGACTATCTGTACCATGTACAAAGGAAAGCAGTCATATTACTTTTATTTTGTTGAAACTTTTGCCTGAATGTTTTTTTCCATTTTTTTTCCTCATGATACAGTTCTTTCAATAAGATGGAGTAATGATAATAATAATAAAAATCATGATAATAATAAAGAAAAATCTACTCTTGTTAAATAATGTTACTTTCTTCAGTGTCTTTTTCAGCTATAAAGATGTACTTGAAAGATGAATGTTATTGTTTTGAATTAGTGGATAATGGAATGTCTTCACACTTTAAACTTACAGTTTAGTGATAAAAGATCATAGACAAGAATAGAAAAACTTAGCTTATAACAGAGGAGTTGTTCTTCCTATATTTTACAATTCATGTTATATTTTCTTCTGCTAAAATTTCTTAAAATGAATGGAGAGGAAGAATATGTTAGAGTAGCTGTGACTGTAGCTGGAGGGTGATGCATCCACGTTCCTGACCGAGACAGGAGACAAGCAGCTATCAAGCAAGCAGAAGGTCATTGGTTTGCTTTGGATTTTTGCAGTCTAAAATTATTGGAAATACAAGGGTAGCTCAGAATCTTCTTGGGAGAGGAACAGGGGTGGTGTTTCTGGTCAGGCACCTGCTGCCCCATGGATCTGTGACACTGTCTCCATTTACATCCTCAGAATTTCACTGTGAGGTCAGTTCAAGGCGGGGAGGGGTGGGAGGGATGGGGGAGCACCCTAACAGGTGTCCAGGAAATGCTGTGGGGAATGGCATAAAAATGTAAACACAGTTGTCTGTAGTGGCCTGAGAGAAGGTAGTGCACACCTTCTGGGGCTTGCCTTACTTTTTGTAATTCCTGATGCTGTCTAGAGTTTGCTGAAAGTGTTGTATGTACACAAATGTCATGCAGCAACACCCAATGTGCTTTATGATGATGAGTGTTTTGAGAGGTATTTTAATAAAAAGACATTACTGGTTCTCGTGTTTTCTTTCTCAAGAGTTTCTCAGGGAAACGTTACCAGGAAGGATATTACAAAAGTCACTGGTCTAGATGGATAGACTAATACAGAGAATTAACTCTCCAGCAATTTTTTTCCATACATAAAAGTGTTGCTTTGAAGTATTTTTTCTGTACATAAATGATTAATACTCAGAATTTTCTTTCTGAAAAACATAACCATTTTAGAAAGTTGTTTATTTAGTCTTATTAATTTTGCAGGAAAAATAATAATTTATTTGGGAGTCTCCTATTTCACGCTACATTTGGATAACCAGCAAACCACCACCTACATAAGAACAGGTTTTTAGAACTTCTTTTAGTTAGGAATGTTCTCCAGGTAAAGCATTGGCCACTTTTATCACTGTCCTTTCAGAAAGAATTGTAAATCACTGAACATAAAGGGAAGGAAAGAGGGAATTCAAAGAATAAGAAATGATACAAATCCCTAATGTGTTGGGGGTCTGACTGAAAAGAGGTGGAGGACCTTTTGTTATTCTTTCTTTAAAAGTAAAAAAAGGTTTTGTTTTGTTGCTTTGAGGTTTGGGTTTGTTTTGTTGGGGGGGGATGTTTTGGTTTGTTTTTCCTTACAGGCACTTGAGTACAAAGGTCATAACATGATATTGCTTTCCTGTCACTTCTTAAGGTTCCTGGCTTGCTTTTAGCATGCTTAACAGATTTCACATCTAATTCCTAAAAAATAAGAACATCTGCTTTTATCTTTAATAATACATCTGTAGTCACTCCAGTGTTCCTCCCAAAATGATGGCTATTCTGATACCTGGCTCCCAAGCCCCTCAGTCTGCTGGCTGGAGTGATTTGAAGTTTGCTGGCGATTGCACAGTGACACACAGACCCACACAACACGGACACACTCCCACTCCGGTCTCTCCAGCCCCATGACCTCTGGTGCCCTATCCCACAGCTGGCGCTTACGCCCTCATGGGCAAAGCCTGGAGACTCCTAGCCTGGGAGGAGTTCAATGAGAAGAGAGGACAGGCCATGCTGATGAGGTACCTGCAGAGCACGGCCAAACAGCAACCTAATGTTTTCCTGTTAGATGGTAACATCTGCTGGGCTCGGCAAAAGGAGCACCTTACCAAGATTTGACACGTTCCCTTGGCATCACATCCTTCATCAAATCACCAGTACCGTCATTAAAATTTGTGCTACTCACAGGGGAAAACACACTTAGATAGCGAATCTTCCTAGAAACAGAGCAAACCTGATCCAGACAAATCCATCTAGAATGTAAGGGTGGCCAAGGCTCAAGTTTTCTTAGACTCTTTTCATTGCTTAAGCATTTATAAATTTTTCTTCCTACCGCAGAGAACTTGGAATTATTTGGCTTTGAGCAACTTGTTCTAGGGGAAGATGTTCCTGGCCAGGGCAGAGGGGTTGGAAATAGATGGTCTTCAAGAGCCCTTCCATCCCAAACCATTCTGTGCTTCTACGGCTCCATAATGTCGTTGTAGGACACGAAAAAAGAATGAGACTCCAAATATTTTTAGAAGGTAATGAGCATAGAGAAGGCTTTATTGTCTAATTCTTACTACCTTTCATAAGGTGTTCTGATACAGACTTAACATGATTGGTGAATAGAAACAACACCTCTCTAAGAGAAACAGAACTAGAAAGACGAAACATCACCTGGAGAAAGATTGTTTTGAGAAAAGGACAGTTGTTTGCCAAGATTGTTTGGAGAAGCAGCTTTCTTGAGGTATTTTTCCCTTGGGAAAAGTTAGCAGCTGCTAGCAGGCTAAAATCTCTCAGACTCAGAAATATCAAGCCTACACCATAATACTGCTCTCCATAGGAGTTGCTTAGGCAGAGTTCACCATCATACACCATTTTTGGCTTTGTTCTCCTGCTCTGTGGTAATTTCTATGAACAACATACTTTCTCCCCCAAAGGCATTAACTAATTTACTACTTCTAGGTTTTCCTGTTGTATCTTCAGGCTCTCTCATTGTTTCACTTGTTTCAGCATGTGGCCAACTAGTTTCTTTCCTAAACTGAATCTTTTTATGTCTGCTGTGAATTCCTTTATTGCTAAGAAGAATTACACGGCATGTCTAAAGTTTTCCCAGAATGGTACAGCCCATGGAGACTCCCATCTTTCCAAGATAAACTCAACCCCAGAACTGGCTTTCTTGAAGTAGTAGTAAGAGGAAGGAATTCATTAACACAGCTATGTCTTTTCCCTCTTCTTTCCCTGACCAAATGCTTCTTGAAGATCCCCTCCATTATTATCTTATTACTTTGATGAAGCTTAGGTACATCAGTGAAACTGATTTTCCAAGCAGAGAGCTTCTCAGAATCCTTGCTTCATTTGGTCTTCAAAGCAGTAAGAATTTACTGAGTGAATGTGGGGCAAGCTGAGGGTGTAAGAAAATGCTTTGGTCTGTGTAAATTGGCCCCAGACCACAGCGAATTTTGCAAGTCAGAAATCATCCAAATGTGTTTCACATGGCAGTAAATTGGTATAGTCAGCACTGCACACAATCACTTGTTTGTCCTCAAAATCTGGGAGAAGATTCATTCTGGGTTCATTAGCTGATGGGCCCATTGTGCATGAACTTTTGTTGGCAGTGGCCTCTAATAATACACATTCTTCAGAGTTGAGAGCCTCTGGCCACTGTCATTTCAAGTGGAGATCCTCATGGGTAACCATCTCCAATTACTACAGGATGTTACAGAACTAACCCTTCTCTCTTCTTTTGCCAGGAGTAAAGTGGCCTTTATATATAACAAAAAAAGAAGCACATTAGCTGTGATGTTCAGTTAAATAGCCTGTGAGCCCTTGCTGTTACATTACACTGTTTCTTCGGGAGAGGAGGAGGGAGACTGAAGTTGTGAGGTTATGTAATACGTGGTGAAGACAATATCCCTGTGCTCCAACACTAATCGGAGTGTTTACAACCCTCCCTTTTGTAGCTCCCACTGAATAGCACAAATTCCTGTGGGGGACCTTTTACATTACCGCAGGAGGTGGCACAAAGAGCTCATTCGACAGGGACTAAGCAGCACAGAGTCTCAAGTGAATAAATGGAGCAGGTGGCACGCTGCCACAGTATTAATGGGTCCAATAGGCCGGGGATTATGCTTGGGGCTGTGGGAATGAATCGGCCCTGCTTCTGACTGAAACAAATTCCCCTGTTGATGAGCAATCCTGAAAGGGATTCAAATTACGCAGGTGCTCAACGTAACAGAAACTTGCATTGTAAGAGGCAAAAAACCCCCACAAAATTCCTTATAACATTACTGTAAACAGGATGCATCTTGAGATGAGGATGTGTTCCTTGGCACAGGTCACCCCACGCAGCATCCAGAACGTTTCTCCATTTCCCTTGCATTCCAGAAAGCAGTAGACAGGAGTGGGTAACTCCTCTCAGGAGTTCAGGTTTGTTATGTGGGATGAAGCTGAAGCCAGTGGCTGTTCTCATGTGAACTGAGGACGTGGAATTCTATCAGCAGTAACATCACATGGAAGGTGGCCCAGCTCCCACACTGAGACTGATGGATGTCTTGTGGTGTTTGCTGACCTCCCACTCTGACAAGTGTAATCTCACAACTCATTTGGCCGTATCCATCTTTAATCACTGCCAAAAGAATCTCAAAATCACAGAATGGGTCAGGTTGGAAGGGGCCACAGTGGGTCACCTGGTCCAACCTCTCTGCTCAAGAAGGATCATTCAAGAGTACACAGCACAGGTCTGTGTCCAGATGGTGCTTGAATATCTGCAGCAAGGGAGACTCCACCTCCCTGAGCAATCTGTTCCAGTCACCTGCAAGGTAAAGTTCTTCCACATATCCAGGTGGAACTTCCTGCGAATCAGTTTCTGCCTGTTGCCTCTTACCCTATTGCTTGACGCCACTGAGAAGAACCTGGCTTCATCCTCTTGCCATTCTCCCTCCTTCAGATACTTATAGACATTGATGAGGTCCCCTCCCAGTTGTCTTTTCTCAAACTGAACAGGTCCAGCTCCCTCAGTCTTCCCTCATAACAGAGGTGCTCCAGCCCCTTAATTATCTTTGTTGCCCTCCACTGGACCTGCTCAACGTCTCTCTTGTACTGTGGAGTCCAAAACTGGACACAGCAATCCAGATGCGGCCGCACCAGGGCTGAAGGGAGGGGCAGGATCACCTCCCTCGACCTGCTGGCAACGCTCTTCCTACTGCAGCCCAGGATATCATTGGTGTTTTGGGCCACAAGGACCACTGCCAGCTTATGGCTCAGGGACGCTTACGTTCCTTGTATTCCCAGAGGAGCGATGGACCTGCTGCCTGCCGGCTCCCGGCGGCTGCTGAGGGAGCTTCGCACACGTATCTCGCCGGGGTCTCCCGCCGGGACTGGGGCCGGGGTTCCCTCACGCAGCCGGACCCCGCTCCCACGGGCCTGGGGGCTTCAACAGCGACGGGGGCAGAGGAGCTGGAAACCNCCAGCGGGAGGGGCGGGGCCCGGGGAGGCTCCGCCCACCTTCCCTCGGGTCGCTGCTCGCCCTCCCTCGCTCTCCGCCGCCCTCCCTGCCTGTTTCCTTCCTTCTCGCCTCTGCTCCCTCTCGCCTTTCCTCCTCTCCTTTCTTTTCTTGCTTCTTTCCTCCCCGTCCTTTTCTCTCTGCTCTCCGTTCCTCGCCCC
>WBMY01008937.1:831159-887201 GCA_013397315.1 Donacobius atricapilla
CTCCCGCGGTCGTGGGGGCTTCAACAGCGACGGGGGCAGAGGAGCTGGAACCCCCCCCGCCCCGCCCGCGGCGCGCTGACCGCTGGGAGCTGTAGTGCGGCGGCCGAGAGCGACCAGCAGGACCCTTGCCGGCAGCCTCCCTCGGGAGGAACTACAGCTCCCGTCGTGCTCCGCGCGCGGAGACACCGGGCCCGCCCGCCCCNTCCGTTCCCCGCCCCGGCGGGTGTCCGGCCCGCGTGCGATACCTGGGGCCGTGTTGTCCCTCCTGCCCTTACGGGGGACGGGCGCCAGGCACCTTGTGCGCCCTGTTTCCTTAGGCGTCTGCTCCCTTTGGATCGTGCGGGGCTCGCTGCAGCTCAGTCTGGGCTCTGAGTTGGCTCTCTGCAAGGTCGTTTTGGGTTGATTTTTTTTGTGGGGAGGGCGGGGTGAGGGGGTTTTATTCAGTTACTTTCACCTGGAGGTCTTCTCTTAAAACCCAGAAAATTTACTGTTACTGTAATTTTTTGACATCTAGGGTGATTAGCAGGTTGTAAGCATGTCTTGTTTCCTGATAATGTTGTTTAAAAGGTGTGTGTTACCGTTCATCATAGAATCACAGGATGGTTTGGAAGGGACCTCAGAGACCATCTAGTTCCAACCCTTCTGCCATGAGCAGGGACGCCTTTCACTAGACCAGGTTGCTCAGAGCCCCATCCAGGATGGCCTTGAACACTTCCAAGGATATGTTAATGGGTGATGTATGAGCAAATACATCTTATTTTTAAGTGCTAACAGCTGCTAAAACAAGCGACAAAGAATTTCAGCAATCCACACCAAAAGTATCTGTTCATGAGAATGGTTTGGATTTCCCCACCCTGATGTCCCTGAGGTTAATGATAATTGTTGATGAGAAATTAAAAAATCCAGGCTAAGGCCTTTTTGCCAGTTGCATAAACTAGGGTGATTTGTGCAAGTCCCTTGTTCCAGCACAGGAAAACAGCCTCAATTGTGCCCTTAAACGGGTTTCTGATCTGGAAATAGCTTGAAGTGCTTCCCATGAGTGCTCTGCATTGCCATAACCCACCCTTTCACGGGTGATGTTAAGGCTCCCTTGGATATGACGCAGGATGGTAATGGATGTAAATTTATTAATGAGCTTACAGGAGAATGGCAGAGGGATCCCTTAGATCCCTTAGGTTTGGGTTTTGATGTTAGCTGAGGTGTTGCATACAACTCATGGTGAACGGTGCTGTGCTTCAGTTCATTTCAGGGCTGGCTGTGTATAATCCATACAGTCTCCTATGACAAGCTCTTGGGGGCTCTTTTCTACAGGGAAATAAACAGGAATTATAAGAAGTCCTTCCAAACTGTTGTAGTTTTGAGCATTTAGTACTTCTAAGTGTGTGAAATTTATTAACCCCCTTGCTGTAATGTTCTAGCCAACTACATCAAGAATAGAGTGTCTGTTTTGTTGAAGTAGGGAACTTTACATTCCCTGTCCTAGGGATCTCATTTCTAGCTTGGGGAAAATAAGTTTTCTTTAGTCTCCCCACATCTGAAATGGAACATAGGAATAGCTGCCTTCAGATCTTAATACCCCATGTGCAACTTTGGCTTTGTTCTGTCTCAGTTAAGGTGTATTCAGGGGTAGGAAGGCATATTTTGTACTTTGGGTTGGTGGGGTTTTTCCCCAAAGTAAGGATTTTACAGTGAAATCCCTGGTGTGATTGTAGTTTTGTGGGGAAGAAAGTTTTTTTTCTGTAAGGTAGATTATTTCTATTTCTATTTGTGCAATCTACACTGGAATATATTGTCCTGGAATTGCAATAACTGCGTTCCTGCTTCAGAGCTGCACGGCTCGGTTCTGCAGATGTCCTTAAAGCAAAGTTGTGTCACAAGCACTGTGTCTGACTCTTTGGGGTTCCCATCTCCACTGTACCCTTCAGGCAGTCTTCCCAGTAAGTTTTAGCTGTATTTTCTTACAGAAAAGGTTGGCATATTTTCTGAGTAAACACTGCTGTTTCTTATTGGCTGTTTTTAGACTAATATGGAAAATGCTGCTGTTCAGCAATAAATACCCCCGAATGCTAATTTACTTTCCTTCTGTAAAGCTTGGTGTCATTTAGCTAGCCTCAAAATGCCAAAATATAATATGATATTTGCCTTTAGTTTATAGTAGTGTAGTGTAGCATAATCTACCAAGCTTGTCTCTGAACTAATGTATCTGATTATGTTGAATCAGTGAATGATTCACCACCCTTACAAGTAGTCATGGTTTGCTATGTGCATGGTTTGCTATCCTTCATCAACTCCTTCTGCTGTTCCCCAGAGCCTCATGGATCATAGTTTTCAAATTGTTACTCAAAAAAAAAAGAAAAATTAAATTCCACAGTTGGACTAGAAGTACCTTATGGAGTAGGAAGTTTTAACTTAGGCTGTATCCCCAGAGGTGGTGATGTTGAGGGGTGGCTGCTGTCCAAATAAGGTTTGCACCTTCTGCTTGCCATGGCTAAAAACAGGAGGGTAAGGATACAGGCTGAGTTTAGAAAAAGGAAGGGTATGACTCCTTTCCTGTCCATGCTTACCCTTCTCATCCCAACCATCCCTTACCTTTTGGGCTTGACACCAGGGAATACAAACTTGGTTGAAGGTGTGGGGGTGTGATGGAGTGAAACAGACTTCGATAGTGGCAGGAACAACAAGTCTGCAAAGCTGAATAGCAGCAGGGAACCAGTGCTCCCTGCTTCCACATTTTCTACAGGCTGCAGTAAAAACTGGGGAATAACTGCTTACCTGGGGCAGCTGCTGGAAGCGGAGGATTTATATGGGATTACCCAAGAAAGGAGTGGTGGACCAGTAAGTTGGCTCAAATATATCCAAGGAGTTGCTAGTTTATTCTGTTCTGTTACTAGCAGATAATGTACTAGGAAAAAATTTATTTAGGTTTCATCAGTAAAGTGCTGTGACAATTTTGAACTAATACGAAAGTTTTTGTGAAAAAGATAAATATGAGGTTCAGTGACTTCAGTGGATAATAAGGAGGAAAAAACATTTGATGCCTGAACAAAGTATGTCTGTCCAATAATATTTAATGTATAATTGGGTCCTTAGTGTTGTTTATTACTAGTGGTACATTAAAAAGCACAGAAAGCAATTCTTTTTTCTTACCTAATGATGAATTCCACATATTCATCAGAGACTGAGATCTGCAAATTCAAAGCCATGAGATTACAGCGTTTAGAGCAATCAGTTCACTACCTACAAAGTATTTCCTTTGATAATTAATTAAGGTGTGTTTAAATAGAGAACATGATTTGGTATTTTTTCCTTGTCTAGCTCCTGTAATGCTAAGTAAATAAGAGTACAGATAATGAAGATGTCCCAGTTTCTTCCAGAAGCAGCTTGGTGTAAGATCCTGACTGAAAAAAAGCAGCTAATTATTTACTCATCACATAATTTTATAGTAAAAAAGAAAAAGTGTTTGCCAGGTGCTAAAACAGTAATAATGTACATCAGTACATAGAGTGAATTGTTAATAGTAATGTGATATTTATCCCAGTTTACAAAATATTAGTAGAGAAAATGTTACATTTTAAATAAGCGAATTTAGTATTGCTTCCTACAGAAATAGGAAATAGTGCCAAATAAAATAATGCAATTATTCTGATATAATACTAATAATTGAAGAATGTGATGTAAGTCACTTCCTCTATGCTTGTTAGTTGTTAGTAGCTTGCCATCTGTCCATTTGCTGTAAGTGCTAGGAGATAGGCAGAAATATAGACCTTATGCAATCAATGCAAAGAGAAGATTTCTTTAAAAGAAGGATTGTGATCCTTGATGTTACACATTTATTTATGGTATGACCTTGCAGGTGATCCCTGCCTTGCTTCCATCCAGGCTCTGTCTTCCCTGGAGGAAGCAGGGAATGGTTAATGACTCTTGCCAGCTGCAGCCTGACAGGAGCGCAGAGCTGGGGCAGACTCTGTGTGAAGGTGCAGAAATGCCCCGGTTTGGCTGCTGGGGCTGTACTTTTTCATAGGAATAGGTGCACCTTTCAGTGCAGTGGCAGGGTCAGCTTCCCAAACAGTAGGAGCAGATTCCTCATATCCACTCTGCCGTCTTTATTCTGTTTCTCACCCACAAGGAGCAGAGCTTTTATAGACTGGCTATTCCAGTCTCTGGAGGCACACAAGGAAAGCAAGGGATGAGTGATGGCTGTTTGCATGAGGTGGGAACGGCCAGATGGTTGCTGGAGAGGAAGAAAAAGGAGCGAGTGCTGAGTGGTAAGGTTTGACATTCCAAATCAGAATGCAAGTTTGGCCCAAACTGAAAATTATTTTAAGGAAAATAAATTTACTTTCATGTTCGTTGTTTTGTACATTTCTTAGCAGTGACTAACTCTTGAGTCAGTTCCTAGTTATGTCTAGATAAAATGTATTTTTGTACATTTTTGTCCTCTCTAGTATGAAAATTTCACAGGTTTCTGTTATCTAGGTGAAGGCAGCTCATGAAGTTTGCTTCCTGTTTCACAGTTCAGTAGGATCTCTGGGCGTTTTCTATTACTAGAGGACAAGACATCTGGCAGAAAGGAGCTCTTGAAACTGATCATAGAACCCTACTACCAATGCTCAAAGAATGATTTTTGAAAACATAATATATGACGATAATTCTGTTAACTTGACACTAGTGGAAAAAAGGATATCACAGTAACAAAAATCGCAGCTTCTCTTTCTCATAAAAAATAAGTAAGAATTCTTCAAGGGTATTACTTCTCTTAAAAATCATACCTAACTTTGTAAAATAGGAGTTACACCTATGAGTTTGAAGCTAAAATTTAATGTTTATCCTCTAATAGCTTTTGTGAAATTTAACATTTAGCTTACCCTGGTGGTGAGGCTGGATGCTACTTTAACATTCCTGGCCTGCCCAGTTGTGTTTTGTAAATACAAGGATCTGCAGTCAGGTGCAAATTTTTCTGGATGTTGCCATGAAAATAAATTTTCAGTGAGTTTTATTAGAATGAATTAAATTGAGTGCTAAATGGAAATTCTAATGCTAAACATGCCAGCAATTAAACTCTCTCATTTCATGGTAATAGTAGTGGTTTTCTACCATGAATACTGTGGAAGTTCATAATTCTCTGTTATTGTTTTCCTATATCCAAAATACTGCTTTCACAAACTTAATACTGAGTGTATTAATGTAGTGTATAATTGCTGATAAAAGGTAATTAAGTGGAGAGATATTTTACTGTATTTGTACTACTCCAGTAGATTTTAATATTGTGAACCAAATACTGTATATAAAATGTAATACTAATCTGTACAAAACCTGAAAAACCCTTTTTTTTTAACGGGATTCAAGAAAAAGTGTCATTTTCTCTTCTAAGTTTCAGTTGTGATGGCTTCAAAGGAGATGCCCTTCTTTTAGGATAGCCTAAAGAGCTTTTCATATTTTATGGGATATTTTGAATTGGTTGGATGGACTAAAAATGTAAGAGCTTGGGGGGAAAAATACCAAGAGATTGAACAGATTTACCCAGAAACTCTTCGGATTATTTCAGTCGAGTGGTTTTAGCTTTTCTTGTTCTTTAGGTGTTTTAATCTTTACAAATTCTGTAAGTTTTCTTTGTGCTGGCCACTTGTTAATTGTAGACGCAGAGATGTTTCCCAGGTCATACTTCTGAAGTTTTCATCCTGAAATCTGGGGTTGTAGTTCTCCAAAATTCATGCACTGTGAACCACTGGTGAGCAGGTGGGTTTTAAGCAGCTAGGTTTTGAAACATTGTTGGGGGAAACAACTTTCAGTTTTCCAGCTGAAGGAGGAAGTGATGAACGTGTGGAGTTCTTTGCTGGTTCAGTAGATTAGTGTGACTGATATACTAGGATATAGATTTAAATGCATGTTCCTTCACAGAGATAATTAAGAACTAATTTTCTGGCAAATATACAGATTTCACAAATCTTTCACAAATGTACCTTTGAATATGCCAGAACCTGTGTACACCACCGAACAGCAATGGAGAAGGCCTTGCAGTTGCACCTGCATCACTCATTTTGTGTGCTGCAATTCTATGGTATTTTATTTGGTCTATGATCGAATTTTTGTTGCTTATTCTTTATAAATCCTTCAGGAAGTAAGTTTTCAATGTTATTTCAGTCAAACTCCAAAGACATCTAAAAGATACACAAACATGTCAAAGAAGTTTGCAGTTAGTGTGTATCATTAGAACAGTCAGTTGTTGGTGGGTATTTTGACAGGGTAATTACATTTGGTGGGGTTTAGTACTTATGTGCAAGGATTTCACCACCCTTAAAATTGCCTTACACTGATGGAGGCAGTTTGTCTTCTTTTGAGGGAGGGACAAAGGCCATATTTGGTCTTGGATGGGCTTCCATTAAACTGTCTGCTCCTAATTTTAATTAAAGGGACATGACTTACGTTTAGACAAGGCAACACAACAGATTTGGAATGGCAGTCAGAACTTGTTTGGTCCTGTGCTATCAAATACCAAACTTTTCCTCCATCTGTGAAGCATACAGTATTTTTAATGTTGTATTTGTGTTATTGTTCAGTTAATTTTTGTTATATTTGGCAAGTAAATTGAAAACGTCAGTCAGTGTATTTCTTAGGGTATGGGTTTTTTTTTTTTTTGTGATATTCTCAAGACATAGGATTGCTGAAAATTTCTGCAGTAGATGCTACAGACAGCTAAATGAAGCCTGTTTTAGAAAATATGTATGAATTTCATTTTAAACTCTGAGGCTGTTTATACATTCTTCTAGAAGTCTGGTGTTTCATGTAAGCTTTCTTCTAAGGCTGTTTGACTAGGTAAAATGGCATAGAAGACAAGGCAAATACTGTGAATTTGTGGGTCCTGCTGCTGTTCTAGTAATTGGCATTTTAATGGATGACAGACTCCTGCTTTCTCTGCAGAGACCCACAGCTGCCCCATGGTGGGTGGTGCTGCACCTTGCCTTGCATGTGTTTGTGAATATTTTCTGTGTTCACATGTGTGGCGTTTTGCAACATCTCAGCCCTGGAGGTGGTGATGTTAATCATCATTAATAATGTGCTGAGCTTGTAAATATTTAAATTGACTTTCCCCGTGGGTATTGAGTGAATCTGGGACAGACATGGAAAACAGAACTTGTTAATCCCATCTCTACATATGGTACTGAAAAAAAAAAACCCTAAAAATTCAGAAATTTGCTGAAAGGCTAAATCCTTCATGTGGTGTTGATGCAGAGTTGTCACTGGCATTAATGGGAATATGTCTGGGAAGAAGAGATGGTACAGCCCTACTCCTGTATGGAAACTTAACATACTATGCTAAAAATAAAAATTTTCTTTTCCATGTTACATGAGTTTGAAAGACATTGACATCTATTCCCGCAGGTTCCTGCTGCAGACATAACATGGATCAGCAAAACAATTATTTTGCTGGCACATCTCAAAACAGATCTCAAAATAAAGCAAGCTACATCAGAAAAAAACTTTTGGTGGGTAGACTTGCATCTACAATAAGGCTGTGCTAAAAACTGCTGTGCTGGGAGCACAGAAATGTTACACATCAATCCATTATTGTTAAGTTGGGAAAACATTTGCGTGCAGCCCAGTCTGTGCGTGATTTTACTCAAATTGGGCTTAATAAAGCAACCAGTGAAGGCTGCTTTCCAGGTCAATAGCCATTGATGTTAGCTTGGTAATAAACAGGACTCTTAAGCCAAAAGCAAAGGTGATGCAGATAGACATCATTATCAAGTAATCACTAAGAATAATCCACCGATAGACATAGTTATTAAATAATCACTAAAAATAATCGGTGAAGTGTTTCTGGATCAAAGTATTTTTTGACTTTTCCTTTCTGCTGTTACAGTAGAATGGGTTTTATCTCAACCACCATGGTTCCATTTAATATTCATTGGAAGCTGAACATGTTTTGCCATTGTTGCACTGATACATGCAGGGTTTTAAACATGAAAAGAATCATACATGGAAATTGATCATCTGTGTCATGTATCACACTATGAAGAGATCCAAGCAAAGCTGTTTTTTGCTTCCTCTTATGCTACAGAGTTGTCAGTTCAAGTGACGTCCTGTAATTGATAGATCTTTGCATCTGTGTTCAATACATGACGGCCAAAATTCAATGTAAAGTGTGAGAAAGTTAATTTTCACAGTTCAAGGCCTAAAGGTTTGTGTCATTAATATACTTTCAGAAATTGCTTCTTTCTGGGAATAATAAGGCCACGGAATTGAATATTCTTTGCCTTTAGTAAGGTAAACTGGATTGTTTATACTGACCTTCCAGTTAAAGGATTATGAAGTGACTTCTGCAAAGTTAATGCTGTTTGAAAATTCTATGAATAGAATAATGATCACAGTTCACCCAATTCAGTGAAGAAGCATGGTGCTTCTAATTGATTTTTTTCTGTATCCACTCTGAAAGGTGATACCTCAATATTGGATTGAAAAGCCACACTATCTGGACTCAGCGTGCAGTTTTCTACCAGCAGATACCAGTGAAGTGCTACTTGTAGGGGCACACACTGGTCCTGCTTTCGTTGTAATTAGCACGGGTACGAAAGATGATGGTGATGTAGAGGCAGTGGAACCTGCCTGCACGTGTTAGCTGTGTTCCCAGGAGTTCCACAGAACTTGAACTTACTGCATCTCCAGTGCTGCTGTTTGAATTTGCCAGGTGAATTACTGCTGTTACAGAAAGGCCAGTGCATTATTGTGCACATTTCTGTTGTGTAGGCATTCCCAGATTTGGTGCCACTGTTAAATCCAAAGTGGAGTCTTTGGTAATTGCTGTTTACCCTTGCCATTTCTAGTATTTTAGCATGTGTGAGCTAAGGCACTCTTAAAAAAAGCCCACAAAACTCAAAATTAGAGTTTTTATAGGCTTAGTTGTGTTTTACTGGGTGTTTGAACTGAGCATGCAGAGCTCTGGCTTCCCTGGAAAACTAGATTCTGTTCTCTGTTGTTTGATCTGTCGCGGGTAGCCTGCAGATGCTCTTGAAAGAACAGCAGAAATGCTTAAAACTCCTGTAAAATCTTTTATGCCAAATCCATTGGTTTTTCTTCTGCTTCATTTTGCATTTTTTACTTTGAATAGCACTTGCTTTTTTAACAGCATTTGTAGTACATTGAGCTCAACCAGTCATGGGTTTATTATGTTTGGTTTTTTCCCTGACTACACTAAATCAAGCTGGCTGCATTCAGGTACTGGAGTGTGACTGAATGATGCTGTAGTTTAAATCTCTGATCAAGGGAATTTGTCATTAAATAGATCCAGGCCAGGAACTGATTAAAGTATAAAAATTAGTATTAATTTGCTAAATCATAATGACTGTACAACTTGCTGCAGACCTGTGGGGACTAGGCTGCTCTTTGAAGGACTTGTCAGAAAATGTGAATTGTAAAAAAACTTAAATATAGTCCCTAGGGCAAACAAAACCAGTGGTGATACTATGTTTATAGTGATCGTTAAGAATGTAAACTGCACACCTTTTGTTGTATTTTCCTGCCTTCCTCTGTTAAGTAGTAAACTTTCTGTCCTGTTTTAAAAGCATTAGCGCTGGTGTAAGAGGGAATTTGGAGAGGTGAACAAGAGAGAAGGGGCAGGGTTTTTACACCAAGAGTAATTCTAAGGCCAGTCTAAGCAATAGTGGGTATTACATATGTTGCACAATGTGGTGGTTTTCAGAAGTATAGGAGAGTTCAATATGTTAGCAATGTTATGTAGTATTCAATTCAACTCTCAGTAATTCAACTCTTATCAAAAGCTACAATATTTTAATTTGGACTGAAAAGTTTTGTTTCAGAGGATGGTACTTGCATTTTTTTTTTTTAAGCACTAACCAAATTCTTCAAACTGTTTCTGAGATTCAGCTAGCAAGAAAATACCCCTTTTCTGTAATAATGAATATTTTGGTAATCAGGCAAACTTTTTTAGTGCTACTTGTAATTTAGAGGGAAAACCTACATTTGACTGGAGAAGACCTCCCAGATTGCCTTGCTTATGTGTGGCCCATAATTTGCAGAAGTTTTAATGAGAACTGAGTGTGGGAGAAATAGAAGGTGGTGAGGGAAACCTGGGAAACAGTGAGCCGCCAAGAGGTGAGGTTAGATGAGACACTGGGTGTGGAGTACAGGAATGGTGAAACTGGGGTTGCACAGGCCTAGTTTGTGAGCACCTGCTTGGTGAGGAAAAGATTGTGAGATAAAGGAGGTGCAGTCCTGATTGTGGAGGAGCTGGACTGCAGGAAAGGGGATGAGGAAGCAAATGGAGAGAGCCTGAGGAAGTGTGTGATTAAACGCTGGTGAGGCTGCTGAGCGGCTTGGAACACAAACCCTGTGAGGAACGGCTGAGGGAGCTGGGGTTGTTTAGCCTGGAGAAAAGGAGACTCAAAGGTGACCTTATCACTCTACAACCTCCTGAAAGGTGTCTGTAGTCAGGTGGGGTTGGTCTCTTTCTCCAGGCAGCATCTGACAGAATGAGAGGACACAGTCTTAAGGTGTGCCAAGGGAAATACAGGTTGGATATTAGGAAAAAGATTTTTACAGAAAGGGTGATAAAGTACTGGAATGGTTTGCCTGGGGAGGTGGTGGAGTCACCATCGCTGGATGTGTTTAAAATAAACCTGAATGTGGCACTCAGTGCCATGGTCTAATTGAGGAGTTAGAGATGGGTTGGACTTGATGATATTGAAGGTCTCTTCCAACCTAGTGATTCTGTGTGAAACCATGGAGTGTGAAACTGATGTACTGGGCTTGAGTACTATTACTGGAGGTATTGGATTACTTTCTGCTGACAAGACCATGGGATCCAAGAACAAGATTTGCTGGGGGTAAAAACAGAGAATCCTGAACAGTGGAGTGTAGCACATTGCCAGGAAGTTTGGAGAAGGAGAAATTATTGTCCAAGTGGGCAGTAGCAGTTGCAATGCAGGTGGCTGATTAGTCAAGATACTCCTGCAGAAGTCTGTGTGCAGCGCCCATCTGCCTTGTGGTGTGGAGACCTTCTGCTTGTTACTTGAGAAAGCTGCCGTGCAAAGCAATAAACGGCTTGTTAGCTGGACAGTTATTTACAAGAATGCTTCTTACATATTTGGTTGTGATCATGATGTAGTGCTCTGCTTTGAAGCTGCTTCCATGGCAGTTGATTGAGCTGGGGAAAGACGTGTGGGAGGACTTGCTGGGATATCCCTGAAGGATGGAATGAGCCACATGGCCGGGAGCCACATGTGGAACCTAGTTTGTGTACCCTCTGTATAGGGCTTTGGTTTGTTACCGTGTAACAAAGATCTGTGCCCAGACTTTTCTTGTAGACTACTTGCTTTGGAGAGGTAGTGGGATATGAATTGTCACAGCCTGCCTCTCCAGGGAAGTAGGATGTTACAGTAAAATAGGAGTGTGATGGTATAACCAGTGCAGGAGACAGCACCATGGGACAGGGGCTTTTCCTAGGCAATTCTGGTCCATCTCTTTTCAATGTGCTCTGTCCTGGAGCAAAGCATTCAACTATCCATCCTCTTCCAGGGATCCAATTTTTGTTTTTTTCCGAAATATGACTCTTGGAAACAGCCTGTGAATTGCATTCTGATGGAGCTCTACAGAACTTTGTAGGCGAGGGGCTGTAATACTGTTTTCCCTGAAGTGAACCAAACTGGAAGGTACATGCTGACACATATCTGGAAATTTTATCTTCATGCTATTGCAAGACTTTATCATAATGGCATTGGAAACCTTGCTTTTGATATTTCTAAAATGTCGAGGGTATTATTTAATTATTTATTTTAAGGCTAGCTCCCTACTGATTAGGTCACTGAAGAGCTGGAATACCCTCAATAATAGGGAATATTCTGGATATAGCTGCGTGTTCTAAATGTGAGCTGGCTCCTGCAAGAGCCCACTCAGATATGGACGTGGTCTGTAGCTCACTGATTATCAAGAGCTAAGTAGTTTTGTCTGTTTGTATATCACTCCTGAGCTGGAATGGACTCTCAAAGCAGAACTTGAAATGCTTTGGATGGTGCAGTAGCTGGCAGACTTTATCCACCTACTGGTAAATGAGAGACCACACAAAAGCTGGTTTTGTTACTTTTAGAGGTGATCTGCTGCTGGCATGATTTGAAAAATGTACAGCTTGCTGCTATGAATTCAACTGTATGATTATACACTCTCCTTTGAGGTGCATTTTCCAACATTCTCATAGGATCACACATCCTGTGAAGTAATCTGAGGTTTAGGAGCTGAATTCTGCTAAACAATTTGTGTTTTATTATTTTTATTCAAAAAATTCTGTGAAGTCCCTTCTTGAGGCTTTAATTTTTGCCAATTATGAAGTGTGTGACTCACAGGGGAGTTACTTCATGCTGTATTTGTGTGATTACTCGTCACTTGTGAAATTTTAAACTTGCTTTGCCTGTCTACATGAAGTACTTCCCTATTCCTTCTCCTTTCATGGCCATGTTGCCTTACTAAAGAAAGGAAAGGGCACAGATTTTTTACCTGGCCACTGCTTATTAAATGAAACAGACTGAAATGCTGCCATGCAGGCAAATGTCAAAATTACATCAGAGGCCATCTAAGAAGTGTTCAAATGAAAACAGTGATTTGTATTAAACTTTTCTGTATGTTGTAAAAAGTGCCTTAGATACAGAACTTAGATGTGACACAGGCCTTCTATAGTCTTGATAAATAAATTCTAACTTGAACTTCTCATCTTTTTCAAAAGTCTCAGCAGTTATGTGAGTACCACTCATGGTTTCTGAAGAGTTTTGACATAATTAGCCCACAAGTGATAGTTTTTATTCTTTCTTCTTATGGTTCATTACTTTCCAAAATGGAGCTGTGTTTGTTACTAGGATATTTTTGTCCAAAAATGGTGTGCCTCATTTCTGCTAGAATCGGATCCTTCACACATGTCCAGCTCTTTCGGACTGAAGGTCTGTGATGATTGGTAAGGTACTGTTGTGCTCTCTGTCTTTCTTTTGGATAATTGTGATAGAGCAGGTGCTGGTAGCTGAGTGAGTGTGCTCACTCTGCCTCCATCCTTGGTTACTGATTTCTTTGGATTATTTTCAGTATAACACCCAGGTATTCAGAGGGTGTCTGATTGTGGCAAAATGAATTGACCAGGGGGCACCCACTGTGCGCCAGATGTGGTCTTGCATAATACTTGTTGCAGAAAAATTCCACATCCTTCATTCCACTCAGAAGCTTTACAAAATAACATCTGTGCATGCAATCACCTGCTCTAATTTGCTTCTGCTGTTGCAATTGGTTACAAGGCACAGAGTCACAGTACAGACTCAGTGCAAAACAGAAATAAGGGAGCCTTCTGTACTCATGAAAGAGCTGTGGATTTGGTATTTGAGACTGTGCCTCTCTTTAATGTGTTCATGCTGTCTTAGATGATACACTGCTGTGAGATCTGTTAAGGCTGGCTGTCATGTCTCTCTGTCTTCCCTTTTCTATGGTTTTTTCAAACTTCATCTTTACTTACCAAATATGCCACTCAGACTGAATTTTTTAGGAAAGGAGTTCAGTTATTTTCAAAAATAAGGCTTGAAAAACTTCTTTATTTTGCCTGTGCGGGCATCTTCCTTCCTTTCCCTAACCCACTTTGCTGTGCTTAGTCTATGGTCTAGAAAGGTGGTGATGGCATGGTGGCTAGGAGATTCTGTGTTAATGATGTGCCTTTTTTCCATGTTAAAAATCTGTTACAATTTAGTCTTTCCTTAGGTGATAGAGGAAAGGTCACAATTCTGCCCATGTTCAGTGAAGGCTTCTCTTTGACATTCAGTTATTCTGAAGGCTTGACTCAGTCTTGAGCAGGAAGATGGTTCAAGAAACTGCATTTTGGGAGTACTTAAAAAAGTAGCTAGGTCTAAGAAGGTGCAAGAAGCTCTCTGATGCTGTCACGTAACAGCATCCGTGGCTTCTGTGGAAGAAGAGTCAAATGTCAAGTGAACGAGAAGTGGTGGGAGTCAAGGAGCCTGCTGGTGGCAGGGAGGTAAGAAGGGACTTCCTGAGATACTGGGGAGAGACTGAGAGCCAGTGGGAGAAATGGGGGCAAGGTGAAAAGATGAGGTGAGGTAACAAAAAACAGCAGCAGAGAACATTCAGGAAGAAGTGGGAACTGGTAACTAATCCAATAGAAGAAACAGAGGAAGAGGAGAGAGA
Organism: Donacobius atricapilla; assembly: GCA_013397315.1. NCBI lineage: Eukaryota > Metazoa > Chordata > Aves > Passeriformes > Mimidae > Donacobius > Donacobius atricapilla. Next base: position 845,341 of record WBMY01008937.1, read on the forward strand.
ACTTTATCTGCAAGGAAGTGGTGTGCAGCAGGAAAGCAGGAATTGCCCAAATAAAAAACATGAAGGGAAAGTGGGAGACTGAGCTTGAGTCACAGAGACCAAAGCAGATGAAGATCAGATTTTCTATTATACTCTGAGGGTGAAACAGAGTAGTAATTCAAGACAAGAGCTATGGGAGTACTGACACTGACTGGATGGTAAAGAAATCAAAGCTTAAAGTTATAAATACTAAGAAATAATTGAAATCTGAGGAGATGAAGTTGTGTGTGCCGTGTGACAAAACAGAGGTGCCCAAAGAGAGAGGCTGCCCTCCTGTCATTATGGTTCTGACACTTCTCTGCTTTTCACTGTTAGTGCTTGTTGAGCTCTTCCACAAGCCAGCTCAGCAGCAGAAGCCTGTTGGAGCAGCTAGCATTTCGAATCATCTCAAAAAGAGCAAACTGCTGTAATTAGAGGCAGAGGAGAGTCAATGGGAGGAGAAATGTGACCTTCCTCATGTGGCAGCAGTGAGTTATTGAATCTCCTGACAAATGAGAACTGTGCAGGCGAAGAGAAGCAGTTTGAGGGAAGGGACCTGTGGCAGAGGAGCGGCAGGACCAAATCCTGAACAGATTGGGAAGAAAAGGTCTAAGAAGGAGAAGTTGGGAGAAGAGCAAGCTTGTTAGAAGTGTTCCTTCTCAAAATTCCTAGGAGGCCCGTGATTTTTTTTAGTCTTGCCTTTTATTGCTGTCAGAAGAAAATGGTAAAAGCCAGAGGAAATATGAAGATTTATATGGCAGTAGAACATTAACATCCATTAGTAAAAGTGGAGGAGGTTTTTTTAGTAGGTGTAAAAGCCCTCTTCTGTTGATAGGTCTTGATATAATTTGAGCATCACAGAATTTCTCCCTTATTTAAAAGCCTAGGAAATGATACATATAGGAAAGTAATGCTTTGTTGAAGCTGTAAAATAAAAAAATAAGAAACATGAGTACAGTCTTAATTTGTTGCATTTGCAAATACACCCCATTGTCTTAATGTTTAGCTAGTGCCTCTGCTTTAGCCAGAATAATGAATGAACAGTATTAAATAAAGATTTCATTAATATTTTCTGATCATAATTCTGTGTTTTACTGTGCCCTATTCAAATTTTGATCTGAGTAACTAGTAATTTCCATAAGCACTGTGAGTGATCTCCTGTAGGGAGATACTGTTGCATACATACTCTAAAATTTCACTCTGATCTGCATGCAGAGAACTGAAGGATGAGAATTCAAAAAAAAACTTTAAAAATTCCAACCCCCAATAAAGTGAACAATCCACCTGCCCCAAAACCCACTTTGCTGACTCATCTATAATAATTTACTGGGCAGAATACAACACCATGTCATATTTTATCTGTATGCTACCCATCTATAAATAAAAGCCCAGGAGTTCAGTGATACTGCTGAAGAGTGTTGTGGAATGTATCCTTTGTGACCATGTAGACACAAGAGGCCAAATCCATCCAAGTGGACTCCAGAGGTGTGGTGTCCCATACAGCAGATCCATTCTGTGGAATTTCTGAAATTTATCTGTGCTAGGAAGAGTTTTTTGCTTATGAGTTCCGCTGCTGAGAATTTATGTATTGTCTTCCTTTAGCAATTTTTGTATAAGCTTTTATTTGGCCATAACGCTCAAGCAAACAATGTACCAGCATCTGGGTGCAGGTGACCTAATACAGCCTCTTCAGAGGGGAAATTGTTGTGTACCAGAAAAGCATAATTTTGCCTTTTTTAATTTGCAGTAGCATAATTAAAAGATGGATTTGCTTTTACTGTATTTTTTCCCCCCCTTATTGCAACAGGTTAGGCAAGTTCTTATTTGCATCTATAAAATATGCTTGGGAAAGAAGAAAATGATCTTTGCCTTAAGGGCAGTGCTCACGGACACCCTGAGCTTCCAGGCAAATCTGTGTGATGTCAAAGAAATTTAAAGTTAGCAAACGAATTTGTAGTAAATAACATCAATCAGTATGCAAGCTGCCTACGAATTTCGTAAGAATTATTTCAAGAGTTAAAATATTCAGATACATAGTATATATGTTTTATATATCATAAAGTAGGAATGGCTAAAATGGCAGATCTCATGTTAATATGGCTCAGGAGTTAATGAATGAATTCTGCAAGCACCGAGCTTAAGACCTGATGTTATGTTGCTGTGTCTTGACAGAAACTCTCGTTTTAGAAGGTATTGCTATTTATCATTTCAGGGTAGAGCTCTAAACAAGGTGTTCTGAAACCAGTTGCTTGTGTGGGTTTTCATTTTGTTTCCTTCTGATGCAGGTGTGATGGACAGGTAGCAGAAGATTTCACTTTGATATCCGGGTATCAGAATGACCGAGTGCTTCCTGCCTCCCACGAGCAGCCCCAGTGAACACCGTCGGGTAGAACACAGTGGGGGACTTGCTCGTACTCCCAGCTCTGAAGAAATCAGTCCTACAAAATTCCCTGGATTGTACCGCACCGGTGAGCCTTCCCCGCCTCACGACAGCTTACATGAGCCTCCAGATGTAGTATCTGATGATGAAAAGGAGCATGGGAAGAAGAAAGGAAAATTTAAGAAAAAAGAAAAAAGAAGTGAGTAGACAACTTCTCTTTTTAATTCAGCGCTTTCAAGTTCTCTTGCCTTTTTTCTCTCTCAAAATTGCAAAGTATTCCCAGTGGGTTCTTTTAAATTTGTTTCAATCTGGAGGAAGTTAGCTTGCTACAAACGAACTTTGTGCAGCACATGTTTCTCTTGCAAAAAAAACTCCACACCGTAACTTTTTTTTTTTTTTTTTTGTGCAGATACAGGTGCCAAGCATGTGCCCAGAATTACTAATAAACGCATTTATCCAAAACCTTTCATGATGCATTTGTAAATCCTGGCATGGGGTTCTTCTTCTCATTATAAGTGGAGGTTTTCAAATGTGTTTCCAAATACATCCATTTTTAATCATAGCTGAGGTCCTAACTAGAATAAAACTGTACGTCTAATCTGAATTGTGCACTTGTGCATTTGGAAGAAGCAGTTCCAACAACTGTAGCCTTTTTCCCATGTGTCTCCCTTATTCAGTGATTGCTTTTGTGTACCATCCCAAGTTTTTACGTGCACACCGAGCAGTCATAAAATCTGTCCTTTTTTTCTCTAGCTTCTCAGTTTAGTCTAATCATGCAGTTTCCTCCAGCAGTGCCAAAGTATTATTGTAGAGGTCAAAAATGTGCAAACCAGCAATGAAATCTGAATTTTCCAGAACTCACAGAGCAAAGGTTAGAAGAAAGTAAAGCTTTGCCTGTAGAATCCTTTGTCAGTGTATAAATGTCTGGAGTGGAAATTCCATTTAAAAAACTTACCCCTCCTCCAAAACAACAGAACTATTAGTTCCAACCTTTAGATTTGTGCAAAAAAATTTTGAAACATGAAAAAGGTTTTATTCAAGAAAGTTTTTCTACATATTCTGAAAGGACAAAGCACTTGGAAATACTAAGCTGATACTGAGTGCTCTCAGAAAGACTCTTCCTGTCCAGGTCTCTGAAACCTAAATATCGCAGCCCAAGTGCTAGTACATACTAAGTGACATTTGCTTCAAGAAAATTTCAGAATGTCTGTATCTCTGGTGCCAATGTATCCTGCTACTTCTTACCTGTGGAATTTGGAAGATCAGAAACAGTGAGACAGCACACAGGATTCTGTTAGAATTAATATGGTGACTATTTGTAATATGCATGCACATATTTAAATCATCGCTCCTTAAGAATCTGCTGTCACTGCACTGCTTTTAATCAAAACAGTTTCCTGGAATGCAGGAGTTGTTTCTACCACAGTTAAGAAGGACTATTGCTATTTTAACTAAAAACTGTGTGCCTAAAGAATACCGCAACTCAAAAATACATCCTCAAGTTAAAACCAACAGTTGAAATTCCTATAGGTTTTAAGAAGAGTGATTCCTTAGTGTTTTTCTGTAATGTAAACTATATTGACCTAATACAGGTTACTGGATTGGCAATGAAAATTTGGTATTGATTGGAAAGGTCTAAATTCTAGCTGTCAGTAGTTGCTTTTTTACTGTCCAGCTTTCTGTTAGAGCTCTGCATTTTTTTGCACACCTCTAAATCTGGAACTGGTATATGCCAACATTTTGCATCCTGTGGATTTCTTTCTTTGGAATTCAGGATGTCTCATGGTGGTAGTGTAGCTGAAGGCTGTTGTTTAGGGGGAAAAATGCTGCTTCAGCAAATCCACACAGGTCTGCGCACACTGGCGCTGCAACTGTTTTTTCCCACGAGAGATTGCAACATTTTATAGCTGATGTAAAGCAATTTCTGTTACTTAAAAGCAACTTTAAAGGTATGAAAAAATCATCAAAGAACACAAAAAGGCAAAACGCGGGAAGAACAAAATCATCTTTTGCAGCACTAATGTAGAAGACATTCAGCATTTCTTGGCCCTAACACGTTTGTCATGTAATTGCTAGACAGACATGGAGAGTAAGTTACATACCAAGCTTTCAGTACATCTCATACGCTCCAAAAATAATCAATACTGTACCTCCACAGACAATTTAGACAACCTGTCTAAATCACAAGTGTTCTATGCTGTTGCTTAACGTGGTTGATTTTACGAGTTTTCCTTTCCTTCCTTGACCTTTGTTATTCCTCCCATCCTTTTGATTCTTCATTTTATTTCACCTTTTCAATTCTGTTGTATGCCTTCAGATTGTTTCTTTTCATTTTTTCTGGCTACCTGCTTTTGTTTTGAACAGTGCACAACCTGCCATGATCATGCAGTTTGCGGTCTAAACAAATACTATAACTGAACATATCAGTGAAAAGAAGACAAGTTAACATTACATTATGACAGTGAGTGTTTGTTGAACTTGCAATATTAGTGAATTAATGACAAGGTCATTCTAACACCTGAAACTGTATCTAGGTTTAATCCCACTAAAATCTTGAGCTATTTTGGTAATACTTTAAATGTAAACTTCAGAAGTGCTTGAAGAGCAGCAGGGAAGGGAAGGATAAATGTCCCAAAGCTACTCAGTTTGGTTTTCTGGTAAGTCATTTCTGCAAGAGTAATGTACTCTTAGCTTCATTATTATCACCTATATCAAAAAAGCATTTTTGTATGCTAGCAAAATATACTTTTCCATATTCTTATGTATAGATAAAGTTTTTATGTATAGATAAAGATTTTATGTATAGATATAGTTATTTAATGATTTGATTTTTTTTCATGTTAGTGTTAGTAACCTAATAACACCCAGCAGTTATTCTGGGGGGAAAGTGCTAAAAATGTTTTGGAGCTAATAGAAAATTCAGTGGAATATGTTTTTTATGTGGATTATCAGCTACTGGAAAAATGTTTCAGCCACTAATTTTTATTCTCCCCTCTTCTGTGATAGATTGGGTGTTGGTTGGCTGTACAGTGAGTTAGATTATGGGATTTACTAGGGATTAAAAGGAATTTTCTTTTTACTGGCATAGTTTTAAATCAGATCTGTTCCTTTACTCAAACAGAACTTGTCCTGTGACAGCAGGAGAGCAAAAATGGATCTGTGTTAAGCAGTAATGGATTATCTGAGACAGCAACCACTGTAATTGATTTTTGAAAATATTTAACCACCTGTCACTAATCATGTGTTGATAAAGCCATAAAATATGCTGTTCCTTTCAGAAGAAAAATGTTATGATAAAATACTTCTGAAGAAGCTCTTCTACCCGTTAGGATTTCTGTAGATAAGGAGTCTGTATGTAGTAGATCTTACTCTGCTTATTCATTTTACTTCTGAGATTGTTGCTGCTGGGCAGGATGGGTTCGGTATGCAGCTAGGATTTTTTTGTTTACAAGAATCTTGACTTTCTTTGTACAATTCTCAGGAAAATGGAGAATTGTTAGAATTATACTAAAGTATCACATGAAAGGTTAGTAGAATCATTCGTATGAACTCTTCTGAAAATTTCAGGCAAAATTTTTGAAGACCGGATCCTCAATGTGTTGGACAGGGCATCCTGTATATTCTTTTGGAACGTAGATGAGGAATGAAACCAAACCAGTGCTATTGCAAACAGAACATTATTTTTACTGTCTGGTGTGTGGAGAAGCTCTGAATACGGTTTTCAGATCTACAGACTAAAAAGTTATTAGAATTAGAGGCTCTTCATATCAGGGTTTATCTCTGGGATAAATAGGGTGCGTTGCTATATCCTGTTCTGCTGACAAATCACTGTGTATCTCTATATCCCATTGTGTGTTTATCCAGCAAAGCATCATTTCCAGATAGTTTAAAGTCTGCCTTTCAATGCCAGTGATTATTTTAAATCAAAATAAAGTAAGACAAACTTCTTATTTCTGCTTCATTTGCACTGCTGGCATGGTGCTGCAGAGTAATCCGAATGCAGAATTTGTTTGGGAATGCTGTGCTGACATCAGTGAGTCAAGTGAATATTAAAGACAAACTGATCTAATTGAAAGTTGGATAGTGAGTGTTGGTAGTATCTGTAAGGTGGAAGTTTCTGTTGATAATAAAAATGCATCTTGTGCAAGGAGAAGAAGTAAAAGCCATCTACCCAAGTTGTGCATTTGTGTGTATTAATTTTACTTAGAAATGCTGTACAGTCTGATGACAATTCCTCTGACAAACTGACATTAGGTAACTAATACTTGCATTGCACTTCAATCATATTTGACCTACTAATTCTTTCATATGTAAAAGCCACCCATGTTTTCTTTCAGTGAATTAATTACAGATGCTGAAGACTTCCCTGGGGAGCCAAATCAGCTGTAGAGTTACAAATTACTTAAAAACCCATCAAAGACCCAATGGATAAAATGCTTCTTGCAGTAGGTTTGATAAGTGGCAGTTCTTAATAATGCCCCCCTTGGAGTTAACAATAAATGCTACAGCATGATTTTAGTGCTTTGTTGTGAGAATACAGGAGTATTCCCAAGCATGCAGACTTATAGAGACAGTGGACTTGCTGCATGACAAAGATTATAAGCCTGTAAACTAGATTTTTCCAGAGTAACATGAAATTTATTTTTTAAGGGTTTTTCATAATGCTCAGTAAGATAAGGGCTATACTTGAAGCATCACATTTAAAATAATTGCAATGAAGGCATGCTTATGGAAGGACGGTCTAACAAAAGGAACTGGCAGATTATGCTGTGTCATTATGCTGGTGAAATTGGAGTATTTATTACATTAATACTGTTCTCATATAGATGGAGGAAAATGTCAGTGACAGAGTAGAGGGATGGGAAAATGGGGACTGGAAGTCTTAAGGAAACAGTGAACAGAAATACCAGTTAACTATACCCTGGGTAGTACTCTTTCCATATTTAAAATTACCTGATTTGTCAAGCACTTTTGGTAGTTCTTGTTCTGTATAAATTTGTTTATATTTCAGTATATTGTATCACTGGTGAAATTATCCATTGTATTACTGGATACAACAATTTTATTACCAAAAGTATAGTAAAGAAAAACAGGCTATTCTTGAGGGACATGCAAACCATCTCTTGGTATGGGTGGATATTCTGTGTAAATCTGTATTAGTAAATGTTTCTAAACTTTGTTGACTTATGTTGCTGAGACAAATTTTAAAAGGCTGGGTTTGTATTTAACTTGCTCCTTCGTGTCTTCTCGTGAATTCAAGCAATACCATTTTCAGTAATGTTCTCTTGCTGGCGACATTACTACAGATCTAGGAGGGGCTTGTGTTGCAGTGAGGAGTGTTGGGACATGCGAGGAGTGCTCTGTTGGTGGCACCGACCTCCCAGCCTGCGTCCAAATGCTGACACTTCTGATGTGCCTGTGGGAACCCCATGCTGTGTGACTGGGAGCTGTCACAGCTTCCCAGGGTGAAAGACTGAGGGCCGATTGTTCTGGGCTCTGTCTGGAGAACATCTGGCTTACAGTTTGGAAATTAGATCTCTGAAGTTCATCTTGAACCTTGGTGCCAGCCCCATCTCGTTCTCATAAAACACAGTGAAGGTGTGTGCTCCTGCTTTGTCCTGTAGCTGGTGGATCTGCAGTTGCTTCTGTACCAGAGTGAGATTTGAATCCTTACCCAGAAATGGTTTAGTTTACAAAAACCAGTAAATGACACAGCCAGTAAGCACGGAGGAGAAGACCTGGCTGCTGGTTTTCCTTCAGTTAATGTTTGCTTTTTTATATTAAACTCCACTTGGACAGGAACAATTCTACAGTCTTTTTCAGTCTTCTAGGAAAGTGTGTGTTTGGTAGTCCTAGGGAGGAGTATCAGCTGCAAAGACTGAGCTGATCCAACAATTGTAAATATTTTATGGTAGTTCCATGCTTTAATACATTTCTTATATTTGTTTGACTATGAAAAGCCATCCTCTACAGTGCAGTCAAGGAGGCTTCAAAACAGAGACAGTTCTTTTATATTCTGAAATAATGCTGAGAAACTCTGCAGTCTGGTATAGTTCAAATTGGAAGGATGAAAGACTGAATGCCCCCAGGTTCTTTTGCAGATATTCCACTTGAAAAAAATTATAGCCTATAGTCTCGTGTATGATGTGCTGACATATTATCTAAGGGGATAATTTTCCTCTACCCAAAACTATTCAGGCAGCAAGAGCACTTGGCTGTCAGTGCTGCCTCACAAAAGCAGAGGCTCTGCCTGTAGGTAGTGGAAGAGCCTCAGAGGGTTTCTGTAATGGGGGCTTGCTGCCCACTTGCCTTGGGGGACCTGGCTGGGGCAGATGGCATGTCAAATGTCACCTTTGTTGACCAGGTTCAGGCTTACTTTCCTAATATGGGGTCCTGTGTATGTAAAATTAGAATTAGTGGACTTGGAAGCTGTGTTGGATTGCATGTTGCTGGGTTTGTTTGTGGGTTGTTTTTTGTTGGTGTGTTTGCTGGGGTTTTTTTGTAATCCACCTTTAAAGACTCTTGTGCTCTTGCCTGAAGGTGAGGCAGGGCCAGCTGCAGAGGCGTAGTGACTTAAAAGCACCTGGTGCGTGTTTTAGACGGCACTTGGACTTTTGCTGCCGGAATGGTGTGCTCAGCCCAGGGACTTGTTTGAATCTCTCCCATGTGCTTTTTAAGGCAAATCTGCACTTTCATGGGCAGGTATTGTTCCAGTGTCACTGGAATTGTGTTATTCAACTAATGAAAAGTAAGTGCTAGTGCTTCTTTAGTTTTGGTTTGGGGTGGGGTTTTGTATTTTATTTGAGGCTGAAACTTTATTAACTTCATACTTGTTTTTAAATTCATAATATCCTGGAAAAGGATTGGGGATTTAAGTGGCTGGAGTTTCATTTGTTGTTAATTGCAATTTGTTAGACTTCTGTGTATGCAGTAGATCGTCCTTAACAGCAACTCTTATACTGTTGGTTACAGGAACATAGAGAAGTTGCCAGACAGTTGTTTTTATTTTGCATTTCCTTGACTATTAGATGGGAATCTAGCCCATAAGATGGACATTGCCATTATGAGTAAGTATATAAAGTATTCATTGTTTAGATGGTTCAGGAGCTCTGTGGCTTATCTTTGATGTAATTATACAACGTGATTTAATCCTCTTTCACTCGAGTGTGTAGCAACTAAAGAAAACCTTCTGAGGAGTCAGACAGGCACTATTTTTTAATTCACGTTGCATCTTCCCTCTCCTCCTTTCGTGCAACTCCTTGTTGTTGCTGTGTGGAAAGTAAACAGACTGACAGCTGTCCCCTTCCCTTCTCCTTTGCCCGACAGCGGAAGGGTATGCTGCGTTTCAAGAGGACAGTTCCGGCGATGAAGCTGAAAGTCCTTCCAAGTTGAAGCGGTCCAAGGGAATACACGTCTTCAAGAAACCCAGCTTTTCCAAAAAGAAGGAGAAGGATTTTAAAATAAAAGAGAAGCCCAAAGATGAAAAACACAAGGAAGAAAAACATAAGGAAGACAAACACAAAGAGAAAAAGTCAAAAGACTTAACTGCAGCAGATGTTGTAAAACAGTGGAAAGAGAAGAAGAAAAAGAAAAAGCCAATTCAAGAGACAGAGATACCTCAAGTGGATGTTCCAAGTCACAGACCCGTGTTTGGCATTCCTTTGTCTGATGCAGTAGACAGGACCATGATGTATGATGGCATCCGCCTGCCAGCAGTTTTCCGTGAATGTATAGATTACGTGGAGAAGTATGGCATGAAATGTGAAGGCATCTACAGAGTTTCAGGTACTCTGGCACACTGACATGCAGGTTCCTAAGGTCTTTACTTGCAATTCTCTTAATATTTTATCACTTCCAACATCTGGATAAACTGGTTTTAGCTCCATTAATTATCCAAAAGGTAATCAGGTAGCCAAAGTTAAGCAAACTTGTAGGTCTGAAGTACCAGAAAAAACTGGTCATGTGATGGTACTGCTTAATGGCAGTAAAAGCACACCTGTTTTAGTCTCTTGTCACAGGATGGTAGCAACGATTAGAATGTATCGCTAACTTTTTCTTCTGCTTTAGAAATACAATAGTAGCTGATTGCAAAAGCAAAGATGAGCTTTAACCATTTTATTGCTTATGCTTCTCACTAAGATGCTTTTCCCAGTTACTCCCATTGTATTTTTTTTCTTGAAAACTTAATTTCTTTCAACAAATTTGCTAATAAGCAGAAAACGCAAGTTTCACTGTTTAACCTTAGCAATGGCAGCTAATTAACTGTGGTAGTTGTGTAACACCAGCTTACATAAGTGAAACCTCAGTTTTAGTCATGTTAGACAAAAGTCTCTTTATTTGTGAACTGCACCTGTAAGTACTTCCGGGGGTACATTGGAGGGGACAAGAACAAGCAAGGAAAGGAATTTCAGGAAAAGCATTTTGAATCATGTTACCCAGCACTGTAAATCAGTAATGAATGGTTCTAAAAACCAGCAAAATGTTCTAAAGGCTTCATTAGCTGTCTTCCTGCTGTCCATCTGCATGGTGTTTGGTAGGCACACAGACATACTGCAGCACCTTAAGCAGTTGCCTAGTCCTGCCTAGTGAAACATTTTGGTTCCTTGTCTTTTCACACATGATGTGTTGGGAGTTTTCACAGGTGTGTTTTCCTTAATTTCTGCTGTGTCCTTTGGAGGTGTTCTCCAGTGCAATAGCTCCCTCTTGTGCGTGTGGGACTGTTTGAATTGAGAGTTCCGAGAGAGCTTTGCCGTGCCTTTGCAGCCTGCAGCTGTTGTGATGGCTCATTTTGGCCATGAAACTGAGCATGTTTTCCTGGCATTTTCTAGGGGCTGAGTGTGCCCAGTTGTGCTCATTGAGTATGAGCCAAGCCAGGGCAGTGCACCAAGTTGGTGTAACTCGAGTGGGTGTTCGAGCTGCAAGAATGAAATTTCCCCAAGCTTAGGAAGATTGGAATGACACTGAGTTTATACAAACACCTTGGAGAAAATCTTGGCTGGGTTGAATAATTATGTGAATACACATTTAGTCATGTGGTGCCTCAAATCAGCGATCCTGTGTGAGATTCCTTTGCTGAGAAGGGCCAGCTGGGAATCTGGAAACTAAAAAGTGTGGGGTTGGTTTTGACAAAGGAAAGCTTTTATAGGTAGAGCTTGTTGTACAGCATCTGAATTAAAAACATATTTGCTGCCTGGTTTAGGGATGGATAATTGAACAGCCAGAAAGAAGCTTAATGCAAATACACAATTGATCTTGAGTTCCCCAACCTTTCCTCACCCTATTTTATATTCCTTGATGAAAGGGAATGCTGGCAGCATTTCTGATTCAGAGCTTTGGAAGTGCTTTGGGTTTGCTTCATAGGAGTAGTCAGTGCCTGTAGAACCAGTGATCATGTAATTTTGAGACATGATTTTCACTTTGTTAAATGTGGAGAACTTTTAAAAGGTGTTTCTCAATTATCTTAAATTGTAAGGAGAGGTGAAATAAATGCATCTAAAAAAAAAAGTTTAAATATAACTATTAGACATTTACAGTCAAAAATTCTCTTAATTCTTGATCTAACTATTTTAAGGAATAAAATCAAAAGTTGATGAGCTGAAGGCAGCCTATGATCGCGAAGAATCTCCAAACCTGGAAGAATACGAGCCCAATACAGTTGCCAGCTTGCTCAAGCAGTACCTGCGGGAACTGCCCGAAAACCTGCTTACCAAAGAGCTCATGCCCCGCTTTGAAGATGCTTGTGGAAAGAGCACAGAAGCTGAGAAAGTTCAGGAATGCCAGAGGTTGCTGAAAGAGCTGCCGGAGTGTAACCATCTCCTGATTTCTTGGCTGATTGTGCATATGGACCATGTTATTGCGAAGGAACTGGAAACAAAAATGAACATCCAGAATATTTCTATAGTGCTCAGCCCTACTGTCCAGGTACGTGCACCACACAGCAAGGCTTAGAGCAGAACTGCAGCCCAAGAAAGACTTCTTTGTGGGAATTCTTTTGCAGGTGGGAACTGGGTATTGTCTGATACAGTTTAGATAAATTACGGCTCCTCTTTATGTCTCGGGAACCCAAAATACTGGGAAAGGGGGAACAAAAGTCTTTCTGCATGTGGGCTTGCATGTGGTTCTGATACTAGGGTTATTATCAGAGTATTACAAAGACTGGTGTCTTTCAATTCTGTTATGAGGAGAAGTCATTTAATGTAGAATTTGTTCTATAATTCATGCAGATACACAATTTCTGTGGGGTTTTGATTCAGTGATAGTTTAGTGAAGATACTGTTGCGTAAGTTTAATATCCAGGTAATGAACCCTGTTCTGTACATAGGCCTTCCTGGTGCAGTAGTGACTTAGGTAAAATGGCTTTGTTGTCTGCAGCCAAATGGCTGGGGAATAACAACTGCCTTGGTTTTCCAGTAAGATTTTGTGGTTTCTGGATTGCTTGATTCCTTAATAGACATCTTGGAAATATTTAATTAAATACAGCTCAGAATTAGTCCTGTGCATGATGAAAACATTGCATTATTGGGTGTGGGTCTTCTAGAGCAAATCCCACAAGTCAGAAAAGCTTGACTTTATAATTAAGAGTCCAGGTGGAGGCCCAGTATCAGAAGGGCTGGGTGTTATTCCTGGCTCTTTTGCTGTGCCAGACACTTCTCTAGCTAGGAAAAGAAGTAACAATTAGGGTAAAACAATGCAGGCCCAATCATGTTTGGCTGGTAACTAGATCTTAGCAATTGAAGTGCAGGTAGTGACAGAACTCTAGTATTTGTTTCAGGATGATTTTTAAAATATTAATGGAAGATAAAGCATCCAAATAAATACGCTTGCTTCTATCTCAGGTTAAAACAAGGAATATAGTGAACGATGCTTTCATACCACTTTTTTCTACTGTATTAAGTCGTCAGAGAGAGAAGCTGTAGAGAATACTTAAAGGTTGGGGAAGAGAGAAAAGGTGTAGCCAGCCACCTGGTATAACACAGTAAGGTTGATGTTCCCTCTTATTAACTGCCTTTACCTGAGTACAAAGAGATTTAATGCATTTCTACATCTACCAGTGATGGAAGTAATTCTGGTAGGTGAAGAGATGTGAAGATGCTGAGTTTAGTATGAAAATGCTTCAGATGCACAGGTAAGAAAAACAGTGAAGTGATTCCTTGAGGCCAGCGCTGCATTGTTAAAAGTAAAGATAATTTTCAAGATTTTAATCTCTAAAGACAAAGTGACATGACTGTGGCTCTCAGAAAGGTTTACTAAAGGCCGCTGTTTCTGGAGGACACTGTGCTTTGAAGATAAAGATGTGAATAAATCCTTTTAACCAATGTCCTGTCTGTCCATCCTTTGCAGATCAGCAACCGTGTCCTGTATGTGTTTTTTACACATGTTCAAGAGTTCTTTGGAAATGTGACCCTCAAGCAGGTGACAAAACCTCTTCGCTGGTCAAATATGGCAACAATGCCAGCACTTCCAGAAACACAAGAGAGCATCAAAGAAGAAATCAGGCGACAGGTTGCAATTACTTAAGTGTTTTTCTGTTTATCTTTGCCCTGGCTTTTATAAATTCAGTAGAAAATTCTCCTAAGTTTGTAACATATACTTGAATTCCATCACAATTATCCTATCAGTGGAGACCACTGGGAAAAGCTTGATGATTTCCTTTCCTTATTCATGTGTGGAAAGTTGTTATGGTCTTGCGATGCTCATAGCTGTGGAGTACTTTGCTCTGCAGGTCAGTACTTTTGCTGTGGGAGGAAGGGCAGGAGAGCCCATTAGGGAGGGTGGTTTCTTTAGTACCACCCAGCTCTTCAGCTGGATCAGGATCCGTGCTGGGTGTGTGTTCACACTTATCGTGGACCCCTCACGGTTTGAAAACCAGAACTCCCAGCCCATTGCTACAAAGCCAGAAAGATCTTCCTTTTCAATCTGCCCCGGTACAATCTATTTAAAGACAATTTCTTTGGCAATCTTTCTAGGAGTTCCTTCTGAACTGTTTACACAGAGACTTGCAGGCAGGGATAAAAGACTTATCCAAAGAAGAGAGACTCTGGGAGGTGCAGAGAATCTTAACAGCTCTTAAGAGGAAACTAAGAGAAGCTAAGAGACAGGTGGGTAGCTTTCCTGTTTATTGGCCAGACAGCTAAATCATGGGTCCTCATTCATAACAGTGCAGAGGCACCCAGTTAGATCAAAACACTTTTCAGTCTTCTCTGCTGCAGATTTTCTCATTTTAATTTTACATGCCTGACGAGCAATTGTGTTTTCTGCTTAGCTGGCTCTCCCTAGGGACAGGGAGATCTTCACAGCTGTTCACAAAAAAATGTGTGTGTGATGAAAACCCTAGTGTTTGCTAGGGCATATGCTTGTTACATGCTTAAAACACTGAGTCCTAGAGTACCAAGAGGAATTACTGGAAGACTCGAGGTTGACAAATCTGAGAAGTGTATTTTCAACTATTTTATGTCCCACAGATGGGACAGACCATGCTCAAAATTTGGAAGACTACTGTGATGGTGGTTCTAAATTTGGAAAACAATGCATTCAAAAAAATCTTTTTTTAGAGTAAATACAGTGACCAGGGAAGCTGTGCTTTTAAATGTTTTCTTTCTCTGGCAGGAGTGTGAAACAAAGATTGCACAAGAAATTGCTAGCCTTTCAAAGGAGGATGTCTCCAAAGAAGAAATGAATGAGAATGAAGAAGTTATAAATATTCTGCTTGCACAGGTAGCTGGCAGGCACTTACCTGTTTGCCTGATGGTATTTTGTATTTCAGATCTGTTAAACACTCCTTTGTCCCTTCTGATGCAGAGGGGACATTGCAGGCTCAGAGGTGTCCCTGTGTCTGGTAAAACCATAAGGCTTTGTTTTAATGGTCAGTGAAGCAGGGAAGGAATGCTGACGGCAGCAGTGAGCCCAGAGCAGAGGAGAGTTGTTAACAGCAGAAAGGAGACACCATGAAAGAAAAAAGTGGCCTTTGTTGTTCATGTACACAGAAAGCACCACTTCCCAGTGTAGCCGGGTTCAGTACTGTTAACTGCTTTCCTGCTGATCAAAGGAAATAAGGCAGCTATTTTGGCTTTTTTGCCTTCTGCTGTTTCCCCCAAGTAGCTTTGAAAATTAATATAAGGAGGAAAATAAAGAGGGGAGAAGATCAAAGACATATAATTCAGTTTTTCTAGTTATTTTACTGGTTGGCCAGAACTTTCCCCTGTGATTTAGGGAAAGGCAGCCAAACATGCCAGGATTTGGTGTGTCATCTCCACAACTATTCGGTATGGTGATTATCTTGAGGATTTAGTACAGACATTGTTGGGTTTGAACTTTTTATTTGCTTTGAGGTCTTGATGGATCAAAGTTCAAAGCAGACATGCTAACCACTGCCACTGAAAGTATTTCAGAGAACAGCATCATCTCATACTTATTGTATGTTCCTGTGGGAAATAAAGTCAAGGCTTTAAATGAACTAACTGATCATTGCAGGAGAACGAGATTTTAACAGAACAAGAAGAGCTGCTGGCCATGGAGCAGTTTCTGCGGAGACAGATCGCCTCCGAGAAGGAAGAAATAGATCGGCTCCGAGCAGAAATAGCTGAAATACAAAGGTAAAGGGGACAGCTCACCGCAGAGCCCATCCAGGACAGCACACTGTGATTAAAAGCACATAGATGCTTTGCTGAAATATTCTAAACCACATTTAAAAGCTCACCCAGTGAACATCACAGTTGAAAGCCATTTGATTTTATTGAAGTGTCAACAAATTTGAATCTTGCAGGATGTTTTCTATTGTTTTAACAACGGAATTATGATCAGAAGGAAACTTGACCCTGTGCACTAAAAAAAATCTCCCTAGGAAATCAGTGCTCTTGAAAGCTGATGTTGCTCTTTAAACCATTGGCAAATGATTGAGAGGATGCAAGTTAAGTCTCTTATGTTGCCACAATTCTGGCAGACTTGAGGAAGTGTTCAAAGCAGAATTTGCCCTTGGTCTTTCAGTCGCCAGCAGCACGGCCGCAGTGAAACCGAGGAATACTCTTCTGAGAGTGAAAGTGAGAGTGAAGATGAGGAGGAGCTGCAGGTGATCCTGGAGGATTTGCAGAGACAGAACGAGGAACTGGAGGTAGGATTTGGTTCTTAGCATTCACTAGTTCTCTCCCGTGGTGGTTACATGACTGCACAGGTGCAGACTGGTTGTGTGCATCAGTTTTGTACACAGGCTCGTGACCCACACACAGCTTTTAAATCACTGCTCTGTGTGAGTCCCTGTTGCTGTCTGGGCCAGCAATGCTAAGCACCCCTGATCTACAGCACTGCCGTGTCAGAGGGAGCGCTGACATTTGTTTCCTTTCCTTAAAAGATCAAGAACAATCACCTGAACCAAGCGATCCACGAGGAGCGTGAGGCCATCATCGAGCTGCGGGTGCAGCTCCGCCTGCTGCAGCGCGCCAAGTCTGAGCAGCAGGGGCAGGAGGAAGAGGAGCCGGAGAAGCGCGGGGGCGTTTCTCAGCAGCAGAGAGACACTGTCCTGGAGACAAAAGCAGCCAAAGAGCAGCCAAAAGCAAGCAAGGAGCAGCAAGTCAAGCCATCGCCAAGTAAAGACAGGAAAGAAACTCCAATTTGATCCGGCTCCTTGGCTATGCATAAAATCAACCGAACTGTGCAAATTACTGTAATTTGAGTCAAAATGCACAAATTATTGGTGGCTGTGTACATTCTGTAAAGATACTTTTCTTTTAAGCCCTGGAGACTTTTGTCTCTAATACTTGTGGCTTCTACTCATCAGACTCAGGTGAGTTTGGAGAGGCCAGAAGAGTTTTCCAGTTAGTATCAGATTATTTCAAGACTGGTTTCCTTCAGGTGATTAAAAATAATTCAGTAACAGTTTTATTTCAAGCCAAAATCATTACTTACATTCACTGGAGCAGAATTGGAAGATGTCATTTTCAGTAAACAAACAAAACTCGCCCATACTTACTAATGATTTGCCTTGTGAATCTGTTCATCCTCATTCACCATTATTTCTGCTTATTAACCTAGTCACTTATTGCTTGTGCCTTTGATACCTTTCTGATGCAGATTATATACAAGGGAGCTTTAAATTTATTCTGGGTTGGCTGAAACAGTGGGAGACTGTGGGGTATCGTGTTTACCTAACATGCCCTTAAGCTTCATTTCTGTTCTGCGATGTACTGGGTAAGTGTAAAAACTTAAGAGATGTTATTTATGTCCCCGTATGATGGAAATGTCCACGTCCTTTAGCGGTGTAGGTAACCCACTGACTCTTCATTAACCACCCTCATCACACCTGTCTGAGACAGGCCCTGTTCACACTGCTGCCACGTAGCCAAGAGCTTTGTCTTCATCCATATTAAATGTTTTCATCTCTTGGAAAAAGCCACTGCTTGTAGGCAGGGATGGGAGCAGTCGGTTACGTCTTTAGGACAGATCTGCCTGCCCAAGCAATACAGCATTTCCCTGCACAAATGCCAGTCACTTGTGACTCCGAACGAGCCCGAAGAGCCACGCCAGCGGGAGGCACCGGGGGTTCAGCAATAGCCTCTTTTTGTTGGTGTTTAACAAACCAACCACTGCTACCTGGGACTTGGTTTTGGTTTGGCTGTTTTTAATGCTTCTACCCTTGAAAATCCTCCACCCACACTGGCATTTAAGGGCCCCTTAATGTTTTGGATATGCTCATTGGACTCAGCCCTCAATCCATATATAGAAACTCCACAGAGTGCATATAGGCTATCTTATTTTTTAATCTGGATATTTATTTTCAGCACCTGTTGGATGTGGTTGTATTCTTTATCTATTGCACTGTTGTGAATCATTGGCCATGATTTGATTTTTGTACAAATAATGCTTTGATATGTTATAGAAAAAAAACAGCATAGTATTTTTTTAAAATTTGGAAAAAAGTTTATAAACACAGAAAATGTGATCAGATTACAAATGTAAACTAAAGCATTATCCCTTGCCTTCGTTACATACATTTTATATTTGCTGGCAATATTTAAACTTTTTGTTTGTTTGTTTAATTCACACTAATTCCTATTGAATTGTCATGAAATTTTCTAATGTTCTTCAGACGAATCTCTTAATATTGGTTAACTTTTATTTTGTTAGGATTGTATTTATCAAGCAAATAAATTCAACAGCCATTTGAAAGTAGTTTCTCCATCTACTTCATAATGCGGATTGTAGTTACTCTTCTTGGGTGAGTGCTGCAGCTGAGAAGTTTCTGTGAAAAATTACTCAAAGTAAGGTCTGAAACAGAGGTGGAGCTGCTGCCCCTGCAGCAGTGCAGCTCCTGTAAGCAGGAACTTGGTGTCAAACCACCTGGGAGATGTTTCTTTGAATAGTTCTGTGCCTCAGCACAGGTGGGGCTGGGGCCGGGCACCTGCTCTTGCTCTGCAGAGGGGCCTGACTACCCCAAGCACAGAAGCAGCTTCCCCACCCCAATGCCTGCCAAGAAAAAGCCACAGAGCAGCAGCCATTTGAGAGCCTGCATGTGGCAGCTGTGAATCATTAGCCAAAAAATGCCAAAGCTAATGTCAAATAAAGTAGAAAGTAATTACAGCACAATAATCTGAGTGTGCCGTTCAGGTCACATTATGAATGTCTCAATCCCAAGGGCCATAGAAGAAAATCTGAGCAGCCCGGCCACCTGCATGAGGCACATACGTGTCCTGAAGGACCAGGTTATCTAAAAGTATGGTTTGAGCTGACTTAAAATGGACACATTTGTGAGAGCAACTGGCCCATTGGCTTCCTTCCTGAAAATCTGAGCACTTCCACTAGAGGTGGCACAGGTGATGGGAGAGGTGACAATGACACACCTTGCTTGTTTTGACAGCCCTTTCCAGCACAGGCCCAGAACAGATTGGCACACATCAGAAAGTCAGAAGCCCAAGGGATCAGGAAGCACCATGTGAACAAATCATTGGGATTCCTGTGCAAGTGTGAGCCAGGACGCAAAGGGGGGGTTTGCCCCCAGCAGGTTACTGAAATCATGACAGCTTTTATACGCATTGAAATACTGCAGCTGTACTTGGAATAGCCTCCAACATCTGGCACACCAAGCAGTATTTTTTCCCTCCCAGTAACACTTTTTACCCTGAAAAACAGCAGCCTGATCTGGTGTTGTCTGAACAGCTGAAAAGATCTGGGGTTGTTTTACTTTATCGACTGAAAGATAAGAAAAAATAAACAATGAGCAGTGCTGTTCTCGGATCACATCCCCACCATAAGTCTGAAAACAAGCTTGTGTGCAAGGCCTTACAGTTTCCTGGGCTCTGTGGTACCCCTACAGGTTTCCAACGCCAGCTCAGCTTCACTCTGAGCGCAGCAGAAGCCGCCTGTGCTGGTGTGATTGTAGCGGTTTCCCTGCCCAGTGCAGTGAGGTGCTTGGAAAGCCCTGATGTGTAACACAGGGAACCGTAAGACAGGGCTCCAGAAATTCACTGTCCTTTTCCATAAAGGACTCCTGTACAGAAAGTTTCCACCTCTATTCACCATTCATACACTAGCACTGAGGGGATTCCTTTTTATCTCTCTGTCCCCTCAGATCAATGACTTAAGTAGTAATTTTTAAAATCTATGTACCGAAGCCAAGAATTTGACACCTGAACATGTAAAGCTAATTTTTTTCAATTAAAAAAAAATAATTAAAGCCTCGACCTCTGCCAAAAAAGGTCTGACCAAGCTTCATCTGTCAAGGTTTTCATTTCTCAGCAAGCAGCTCTTACTCCCAGTGCTTCATCTGCACAAGGAAAAGTGCCTCATCCAGTACCAATGTGGCTTATATCCAACAGCACATGTTCTCCACTGTGTTCTTTAAAACACACTCCAACAGCAGAAGCCACAGCACTGTGCCCTGTGTCAGAGCGTGGCCGTCTGTCCTTCTGTCCCTCGGACCCAAGCCCCAGGCTGCTGTCCCACCCTCTCACAGAAGCAGATATCCACAGAACCTGTCAGGACAGGCCCTTGTCCTGGGGCGCTCTGCCTCAGCGTTGGCACTGTTACTACTGACACAAAGGACTCGCTGCCACGTTTCCTCTGGAGTTTCTTGTGGTGCTGCCTTAACAGCGTGAGCTAGAGTGTCTGCCAAAGGATTACACGGCACAAACCTAAGATTTTAGACCAGACAACTCCCACACCCTGGAAGAATTCCCCATCTGAACCACAGGGGTTCTCAGTAGGGTCACGAGGGATGCACCAAGACCACTGGAGGCAGATCAACCCTGCAAACTGGGCTGCTCAGCATGGACCTTCCCCTTCCCAAATCCCTCTTCTCTCTGAACTCCCGAGTCCAGGAGAGGAACCACAGCTGGTCTTAAGGCTCCCCCTTTGGAGGGGAAGGGAGCCTTCAGCACAGCTGTAGCTGTGTTCATCTACAGCTCAGCAGATCACCATGGAAGTCTGCAATCCCAGCATTTTGATTTGAGAGATGGGAATACTGCATCCCAGATTTCTGCACCAGTGAACACCACTTGCTGACACACAGATGTGCCTGGGAGTCCCAGTGAGCTCCTCCTGCTGCTGCACATTCCCACTACTGAGAGCCACTGCCTGGTGTTAGTGCAGTGCAGGGCCTTAGGAAGATGGGGGAAGGACATTTCTGCAGGCAGCACTGCCTATAGGAAACAGTGTCAGGAACAAAGGTCCAGAAGGTGCCTGGACAAAACCAAAAAAAACCCCAAAACCCTCAGTCAAGAGACCAGAAGAAACCATGAGATCAATGACCAGTACAAGGGAAATGGCCTGGCCCCTGTTAGTGCCTTTGTCGGCACCTTACTTACTCAAACTGAGTTTATTTGGGTTTTTCTTACATCGCAAACCCAGACAGACTGAAAAATAATTGAAATGCCTTTTGATGTTCAAACAGTGCATCTCTCCTCCTCAGCCTTGCTAAAAAACATGCAGAGAAGTGTGCTCAGTACCTTCACTTGTCACAATCACAATCCCAAAGCACCTGCAGGTAATCCCTTTAAAACATTTCCCACACAGAGACATTACTACACATAATTTCTGCAGAAATGGGTCACAGAATTTCAAGCAGTGATCAGAGAGCTGTAAGATGTTTAAACATTTGGTTATTTATCTCCACTAAGTGACAGGGTATTTTAATCAGCTAGATGTAGTCCAACCTCAACTGCAACTGAACCCTAAAATAATCCCATTAATTTGGGCTCTTTGTTTTTTCCAATCTAAATAGAATGTTAATTAAAACTAACAGGCAGAATCTGAAGGCACTCAGGCAGGGGGAGAAGATCATGCACAGTTTAAATGAGGTTTTCTGTTATACTTTCACATTTTAAGGCAGTCTACCAGTAAGTAGTAACTCTGCACATAAAGAAACGATTAATCACTTTAAATATCCTTTCTCTGCTGGCAGACAGGGAGACAAGCCTTTCCCATCAGTATCAGGGAGAACAGAGTAAGTGGAATACAGAGCCAGCTTTAGCCCACCTGCCTGCCTCAGTCTCCTCTTCCCGTCCTTCACAACAGAGGGGTCCCTGGGCTGAAAGCAGCTCAGCAAAGGTGAGCTGCACACCAGCTTCCCCAGCAGACAAGGGACGAGGAGGAAGGAACTCAAAGAGTGCCTGAGCCCTGGGACAGACTTTGCCCTCCTGCCCCTCCACTGCCAGCTCCAACCAGCCACCTCTGCAGCCTGATCTCTGGCAGGGCAGGACAAGGCTGTGTAACAAGTACCCTGCTGTTCTGCTGTCCCAATGAACCCACGGGGCCAGGAACTTGTGCAGCAACCATCTGGGACATTCAGAGCAGTGAAAACACAGTTTCCAAGCCTTTCTCATGTCTTGGTTATAAACAAATCCCGCTTCTACAGAGTTCCAGACATTTGCCAGTTTTATTGGCATGAAATCAGCAGGAATGTGTGGCGAGGAAATGGGTCCCTGGGGAGAAACAACTGAAGGGAGAGAACCTGCTGTAGAAAACAGCAAGCTGGGAGTAAGGGTGCTGCAACTGGGACATGGGAATAAAAGGGATTTCCTGTGAAGAATTCTCATGAAGAAGATGCAAGATGAGTGAGCCAAAAGATTAAATGGCAAACAAAGAAAATTGCCTGTGAAGAATCAATCTGGTATTCTACCAAGCAGGTGGAGATTAAGTGATGATACAATTTTGAAAAACCATGAACCAACAGATGACAACTTGGGAGCCACCTCCCTTTCTGCTCAGGAAATCCTGACCAAAAGAGAAATGAACTGAGGTACAGAGCTCAAATCTTTCCTCAGGCAAGGCATCCGGGAGATTAATTCAGCAGGATCACTGGCAGCATCCCCAGACACTGCCCCACATAAAGAACAGTGGCCTTTAGCAGTGCTCAGAACAAGGATGCACATTTCCCCAAACCCCATATCCTTAGGGACATTATGAAGATTGAATTATTGACACTGCTAACACTGCTGGCATGAGAAAATCCCCTATCAGAGTTCAGCAGTAGAGCCCACATCCCTCAGGCTGTAGATCAAATGCTCTTGGGAAACGCTGTGAATATATCAAGTCTTTCCTTCCCCTCTGCTTCTTGGGAGAGGAGCAGAAAAGAAGGGGATGGATCCATGACGTGCTGGGTGGAGGAGAAAGGACAAAGCCATTTCTCCTTTTCACTGAAGATGATCTTCAGTTGTTACATGAAAGGGGAGTTCAGGCACTCTGAAACTGAAAACCCTCAAGTCTTTCTCAGCAAAAGCTTCACTCTCCCTCAAATTCCTAGGCCCACACCACTACTGCATAAATAAAGCACCCAGAAGTCCTGTCTCATTTTTCAACACAGAATTGTTTTACCTTTAAGTAACTAGAAAATACCTAAAGGGATCAGATACAATTCTTCATTTTACTGGACTAGTGGAAGAGTAAATGAGCACAGGGAGGGAATTAGGTTGGGCCATGTTAATTCCAGACTCCAAACACTGGGATTTAAGCCCCAGTACTCCTTCAGCGAATACTGTGCTCCATTCACAGTCATGAGGATCACCTGAACCATTCTCTGGTCTCAAGATGTCCTGCTGACCTCAGGAACTGCACACATGATTTAACTACAATCTAACCTTCACTACACGCAGGCAAAAAATCCCTCAGATGAAGGGATCTATGTTCTCTGTACAAAATGCAGAAATCGTCTGGACTTCATTGCACATTGCTAAAACGGGAATCATCTGGTCTGGGAGAAGGTGAGTCACTTTCAGGTGCTCTCCTTAGGGCAGCAGGGAGAGCTGCACTGCCCCCTGCTTCCACACAGCCTGCTACCATCCAGTGCTGTCACCGTGCCTAATCCTCCAGGGATTCTGCCAATTTTGAAAAGAAAAAGGGACATGCATGGGGATAAATAAATAGATAAATAAATAAATATAAAAAGCCACACCAAAAAAGCAGATTAAAAACACACACCTACAAGAAGTAATAAATAAATCTCATAAAAATCCTCAAGCCCGAAAGAAAAAAACTCTTGCAATTTAAAAACTCAAACCTACCCCCAAAATCCCCAAACGCACCACACTTCAAGGCAGACAGAGATGACTCTGCATCTCAACCACCTCCATGGCTCAGCTAAGGAGTACAAAAGCAGCCTCTGGAGAGTAAATAGCAACTTTCTGTTTACAAGAGAAGAAACTGCAGAATAATCTATTTTCCCAAAAAACAGGAGGTGAAAAAAAGATATCCCCCTAAGGCCCAACTGCCAGGGCATCAGGTACCTGACTGATAAGTGAAAATGTTCTGCTAAAATATATCAAAGAAAAACTGCCACAGCCATTTCCACTTCCTCAGGGAAAAAAGCTTCACATGCTTTGGATTCCAGAGGCTGGAAGAAAAGTGATTTAAGGAAGTTGTCCCTGGAAGACACAAAGGAGATACTGGATCAGTAATTTTAAATGAGAGGAAAGGAAAGCAGTTAATGGACTGCAGGCAGGTTAAGGGCAGTTTGAACTCACACTTTTCTGTAAATCTGACTGAGGTGGATGTTCAGACTTAGTTCCAGCCAGAATGCCATTTCACACTGGAGGCAACAGGTTCCCAAGCAAAAGGCACACTTGGAAGAATCCAGCAAAACCTCAACATAGTCAAAGTACACCTGTGCTGTAGCACATTCTATCTCAAAATGCAGAATTCTTCACGATCATTAAGCAAACCCCTTGCTCCTGAAATAGCCACCAAAGTGTAGAAAACTGAAAGAAAAAGTCCACTTAAATTTCAAACTTGTTTTTTTAATGTCTTAAAAAGGTCACAAGATTTCTTTCAATCTTATTAATAAATTTTATTTGGACAAGTAGAGAACAACTTGTATCACAACAGCTTTTAAACAACATGATTAAAGACTGCAGCACTCCAAGGAGGCCCACAGATATGTACAGAATATGAAGAAAAAAGTTGCACCTTCAGAGCTGATCATGATAAAGTTAAAAATACCTGACTTAAAGTACATGTGCTAATAAATTTCCTTTAGGTCATGACCAGCATGAAAATAATTAGAACACAGGTACTCAGCAAAGTTTTCTGCTAATGGGTACAGCAATATGCTGCATTTAAGGATTAAAATCAGATTCTACTTTAGTGTTAGCACTGAGCCCTTAAGAGAAGTCCAAATTTCTACTTTTTCCCATTTACAAACATCAAAGCTATTCCCACTTAAGGGTGTGCCCAGCTGCTCACAAGTCGAGTCCTTGACTGATAAAAACTTTAGCACTAATACTGGAGGTCTCAGTCCCTGTACAAACTCACCTCTCAGGCCATCCTGCCTATCAGCTGCTACAGAAAATACTTGCTAAGTTAACTCCTCAGGAGAAACAATGCAGGTCTCTTGAAATCATCACATCCTTTCTACAATGAAAATGATCTGCCAATTCAAGTTTCATTTGTTCAGGAAGACAGAAGATTTAAGGCTTCGGTGGCAAAAATAATCCTCTGAGCAGTGTTTTTCTAAAGTCAAGCTGACACAGGTATGTTTACTTTGCCTTGACTTAAAATCCCTGGTTATCAGATTTAGATAACATCCACCTGTTAAAACTGGCAAGAAATCCCTCCTTCCAAAGAGGTTGCTCTAAATCAACCATTTTAGAAGCATTTGAGGATAGCTTGTTTAATTTTTTTTTAATTATAGCAACATTCAGAACTTAGTAAGTTGACGAAGCAGTGCTCATGGCATCATCCGCAATTTTGGTACTGGCAGGGTGGATGCTTGCAAAATACTTGACGTCACTGTCACCATCCATTTGAAGAGCCATAATTGTTTGTTCCACAGCTTCTTGGTGAGAGTTGGCAGAATTCAGGAAATACTCTGTAAGAAACAATGCACAAAACTTATAGGAGGAAAGGACAGAGATACTTCAATGCCAAACTTAGCGTACCCTATGAGATACAAAATTTCAGAGGACAATGCACACTTACAGTCCAACTGGAATATCTGAGCAGGCACACAAGACACTTCCAAATATACCTATGAATTCACCTTAAAAAAAAAAAAATCATTCCATGTTTCAGAGCAGGGTTGCTCTAATAGCGCTGTTCAAGCACGGGATTTCTTTGGCCCTTCAGTATAAAAGACTGACAAAGTCCATGGCCAAAGAGGAAGAAAAAGCCTGGAAGCAACTCCAGACAAGAGTGCTTGTATTTGTGACAGAGGAAATATACCATCAACCCTTGGCCATGCCACTCCACTTCCCTTCCAGCCTTGCCAAATAATTATCAAATGACAGAGCTAAGATAGCATGAAACAGGAGTGGAAGAAGTTCCAACATTCAACAGTTTCAATGAACTACAGAACACAAGGTGCAAAAAAGCAGTGTAACTACAAATGGCTCACAGGAAGATTAGTTGAGATCTGAGGTTTAAAAACTCCTGAACTTGATTTTTTACATCTGCCTTTCCCAATCCATCCACCCTCCCGAATCACACACAGAACACTTTTGAGGCAGAGACTACCTGTGCCACACGCTTACGCAGGGGCAATGCAGAATGGAGGTGTGCATCATCCACGTGGAGGGCACAAAAATACTAATGCCACATGAGAACAGGAAGAACAGTGACATCCTTGGCACACGTAACACAAGATAAATCACTGCCTATCAGCTGGTCCATCTCAGCTGTCTCCATATGCTTCCTCAGAGTGAGCACTCACAAGGCAGCTCCCAACAGCCCAGTGCTCAGCAGTTCTCAAGACAGGGTATGGTGTTGAGAGTGGAAGTGACCAGAAATGGATGAAGTGTTCCAAGTGTGGACACTGTGCTGTTTTACAAAATAGCCTAACACTTCTAATGCTGCTTTCCTTTACAGCACTTTGGACTCTGAGCACTGCTGACTCTTCTGGCACCTGTGATGCACCAGGGATGCTTTCCTAAGCACAGTCTGCAATTCGAGAGCTGCATGTCTTATTTCCCTGAAGAGAATCCAGAGAAGCTTTCTTCCCACCGCTACCATAGAATACAAAGCCCAAATAACAGCTCTCTCCTCTCCCCCAGTGAGAAAACTGTATTTGTGTATTTTTTTTCTTTCTTACTCTTATTACACAAAACATCCCAGTGAGAAAACTGTATTTGTGTATTTTTTTTCTTTCTTACTCTTATTACACAAAACATCAACAGATTTTTTTTTGAAAATAAATAAGGGGCACTGTTCAACAACTTCACAGTTGCTAGTTGCTCACTTGTGCTTTCTGATGACACCTCCATGAAGTAGCTCTCTCATGAAAAATGACACCAAAAGAACAGGCTGGCATATAAATAAGAACTTATTTCCTCAGCATTACACAACAGCAGGCTGGATACCACAATGGGGTCATGGCTTTATGTCAGCCAAGGTAATATCTCACACCAAAGAGACAGTAAAAGCAACAGCAGCCCGTATCTCATATTGCTGCTTCTTCCCACGATGAATTTAGGGAAACTGAGAGACAAAAACCCCCCAGGCAGTCACAGCCCATTGCTACTCTTTCTGCCACCAACCTTTCTCTAAAAGGGTTTGCTTCAATGTTTTTGCGAGCAGAACTCGAACATTTGGAACCTTGTCAGATGCCAAGTGTAGTAAGTGTGGCAACAGATGCACAGCAAACTGGTCCATGGGCAGGCAGTCGTCTTCACTGATAGTCTGGCAGAAACAGAGGCAATTTCATTAAATTTCAGCACAGGGAGGATGAAATCTCAACACATAATCAGAGCTAACAGATCTTTTTACCTTCATAGCACCTACACAGCAGGTAGTATCCATGAAGTTTCAAACTACTGTACAGCACTATCTAGCACGAACCCGGACACAATCAAGCAAACTTGAGTTGTGGAAATTCACGCTCAGTTAAAAGCCCACTTTATTTTGTATGAAATCTGGAACTCCCTTTTTTCTGTTTTTTTGGGTTTTTTTTTTAAATCACTGTACCACTTGAAAACAGGAGAGAAACGCAGACCTTTGCAATCCTTCTCACAGTTAATTTAGTCTTTGTTTAAACTAGACACTCTATTAAGACAAAAATGGTTAATCTCAATAAACACCTCTTTATACCAAAACATTTTTCTCCAAATAAGCTCAAAGCTCACATTTCTCCAAACAGTTCAAAGAACTGTCTACCTGGGCAGCAGCCATGGTGGTTCCCACTCTGCACCTCTGCTACAGCCTCCAAATTTGACCATTTCCTTGGGATCCCAGCTAGTTTCAACTCCTGTTTGTTTTGCTGAGAATGCATTGGTTTTGACCAAACTGCACAACCTGGCTAAAGAGGTACAGGCAGCACCTACTGATTGATTTCTAAAGATTTATCTCACTTCATGCTGAGCAACAAAGCAACTTCCCAACTCAGAGATTATTTTGCTACACATCTGTTCTATATTCAATATCAGATTTGATGACCAGTTGCTAATATGCTGAGCTAAAGATGCAGTCAAGCTCATCTATGAAGAAACAGAGAAAAAAACAGCCATGAAATTATTCCCTTGGAAACAAAGTTCTCAAATATTCACCAATATAGTGTCAATAGACAGATGGAGAGTTCCAGTCCTCTTAATTCTGACCAACACCACCCCCCAAAGAAAAACAAAAACCAGACAAACAACAAACAAACCAATGGCCCTGCAACCCCCAGAATATAAATGAAAAGACATTTCACCTGGCAAATAAAGACAAAAGTCTGCCGACCAGACCATTTGTGGCATCTACAGAACTTTTCAACAAGTTCACTCATGAGGTCTACCACGAAGGTTGGTGTTGAAGCCATGTACAGCTTTTTTACCATTTCACTAACCTTGAAGAAATGAGAAGAGAAAAAAAGTAAATACAAAAATTACTCCTGACCAGCAACACTCAGAAGTCTGACATCCTAAATGGCTTTAGATTGCTTTACCAGCTTGTAGGAAATCCAGCGGACAGAGGACACTTTGTCTGCACAGAGGCTGAAAGCAATGGGCCGCAGGTAGTCATAGATGTCCCTGGCACCGTACAGGTCTAGAAGCAGAATCAGCTGCCTGCAAGACGGAATAAGAACCAAGGAGAGTGCATCACAGTAAGAAAAAAGGCAAGCTTAACTGAGTATCACCATTTATATGACAACACTTATCAAATATGCAGTGTAGCCATAATGAAGTTACTGGAAACCAAAATCTTCTACTTTTCAGTGCCATCAGTTTGACTGTGGGTAATTTGCAAATATTAAACTGCCACTTATTCACATTAATGACAATACAACTACTGGGAATTTTTAAGCAAGGGAGACACGGAGGAGGAGAAGGACCACCTACTAATCAAAAATTAAGAATATCACTGCTAAACATCTATTGTATGATTTTCACATTTTTAAATATCCGCACAATAAAAATAATCATTCAGAAAACCACATACTCAGCCAGCTCAGCACGGAAACGCCAGTTCCTGCTGTTATCAGTCACCAGGAATTCCTGAAGCTGATAAAGATACTCTCGTCTTTTGTCAACATGAAGCAGCTGTAACAGTAAATACAAACTTACATAAAGAACAACAGGCTACAATCAGCAGATAGAACAAGAGCCTGAAATACAACTAATGAAACATTCTTTTTTATTTAAAAAAACCTTAAATCCTTAGCAACAGTGTTGCTTTCCTGAGCTAAACCCTGTAATGCTTAAGGCTGTAAAATCATATGGGGCACCAGTGAATGGAAAATATGAGGAGTCTCTCCTCTTACTCTAAGAAAGGAGGCATAAGCAGTGAAGATTGTTTTAGGATTTGTGTCTCTCAGCTCCAGAAATGAGGCAGTTACAGAGAAACTTTTACAGAAATTTGACAAGTAAGCTGTGTAGGCAGATTAGAGCCCTCAAAAAAAAACCCAAAACCAAAACCCACAACAACCAAACAAAAAAAGTTCATACCCTGAATAAACATGAACAAAGCTCTTTGGTGAAAAAAAAGTAGCAGCAACACAGATCTCCTGCAACATATATTCCAGTACTCAACAGGTATCTGCAGAGATTCCCACAGAGTTACATGGGTTTTATGCTAAAACCCAGATGCATATAAAGAAATGAAGCAAAATCTGTCACTGCACTTGACCAGAGCTGAACGCAGACATACCTTCAGGAAGTCATGCAAGTGCTTAAGTACACCTATCCTCACTTCATCTAGGTCCTTCAAAAAGCCATTGAAGACAGGAACTAAATCTCCAGCTGTAAGCTGGTCTCCAAGGATGACAGCAAGTTCATGTATAGAAAATGCCAGTGTCCGCCGAACCTTCCACTGCAACATAAATAAATCAATGTTATTGATCCAAAGCTCCAGTCAAACCTGAGGGTCAGTATCCAAGCTGGATTCCCAGCAAATCCCACTACTTACAAATATCCTTACAATGTCTCAGGTAACAACTGAAAATTACACTGGAAATTTAAAACAAAACAAAAAAAAAAAAAAAAAAGGAAAATGGAAGAGAAGACAAATGACAAGGCATCGTTTCTTCCACCTGAATATCAAGGAACTATTCAAATATAAGTCATCAAAATATTTTAATTTTCCAGGTGCCAGGAAGCAAAATAGTATTCCTGACATCAGTGCTCTTGCACACATTACTTTTTGCTTTAAATTCTTTAGCATAAATTAGTTTCATGCTACTACTCTCTTGTTCTGTTTTTAAAATTAAATGAGTAAGATATATATCCCACAGTGTTTCAGCTGGGGTATTTTAGCTTCCGTAACAGGTGAAGTTTCTTCCACACTTAGTGCCCAGCAGCCCAAGGACTGGGCTGTTTTCAGATGCCCTAAATTGAGGGCACATTGTTTAATTCGAGTAATTATTTCAAGTAAATCTTTAAAAAATAAAATAGCATCTATTCTTTAGCCAGCACTTTCCAGTTAGCATGGGTGCTGTTCTTTTGCCCTGGTTTGGTGATCCAGTCTTAATTCAGTTTAGACTGGCAATGAATTCTGGACACTTCTGAACACAGGGTAATTTGTTTTTACTTATGCTTTAAATTTATTAGCTGGTTGTTTCTAATGGTTGTAAAGGAGACTGGAAAACATGAGCAATAGCCATGTATAAAATTACTCACTATGTATCACTGAGAACTGCTGCTCTGAAAGAGCAAGCAGCCAGTTCAAGAGAGGTGAAGCACTCTGAGAAAAAAAAAAAAAAAAAAAAAAAAAAAAAAAAAAAAAAAAAAAAAAAAAGAAGAAGCATCTCCAAAATAGGAACAAAGAGGTCTGGGAAACAACAGTAAACCTACAGCAAGCTACAGAAAGCCACCTCCTTACCACCTGACAACAAGGAAAATGCTGCTATTTCCAGGATTTGTTTTCAAAGCAGCAGTGCTGCTGCATGGTGATAGCAATGTTATTCCTGTATGACTAACTGGATGTGGCACCAAGGCCTGGTGTGAGGCTGACTCACTGAGCTCCAGACATGCCTGCAGGGGCACGTCTGCTCGCACAGCAGCACAGCCCAAACCTAGGAGACTCCCAGACACTGCCATAAGATCCCAAGTATGCAGGAAATCGGAAACGTCTCCTCATTTTCCTACTGGAGAGCCATCTCCCACTCTCTAACCAGCCCAATTCTTTACTACCTGAGCACCACACACCCCCTGCTTCTTCGGAAACAACCACTGCACCTTCATCCTTTATAGGATAACGGCAGCCATGGATATCTCTGTGTAAAAAGCACAGTAGCCCAACATCCAGTAAACAAGAGAAACCACTACAGAGGTTCCAATCAGTCTTTGTCATGTCACAGAATTTCAGACTGCTCACTGCTCGAGCTCACCTGCATGTCAGACGCCAGAGTCTCGTAGGTGTCTTTCAAGCAGTGCCAGTTCTGCCTGCCCAGGGTCAGAGCCACGCCGGGCAGGCTGTAGGCGCAGTGCTTGGCAATCTCGGTGTCGACTGTCTGTGCGCGGGACGGATCAGTCATGGATAAATACTGATCCAGCAAGGCTTGAGGTACAACGTCCTGCAGCGAGAGAAAGGCAGAGCATCCACACCTTTTACCCTTACTCCTCCAGAAGGCTCGCTGTAATTCCAGGGCACTCTTTTTTCCCCACAGCTATAGAATATTATTTAATTACAGTGTCTTAATAAGAGCAGAACAGTTTTGTATCTGCTAAGTTCCAGCAAAAGGTTCCAAAGAAACAATAACATGACTGGGGGCTATTTGAAAATATGCAGACCAACGCTAAGAGAGGAGCAAGTGGATCAGTCTTCTTAGGGAGTCCAGGAATTAGAAAGACTGCATACTACCCTTCTGCAAACATTCAGGCTCATGTGCTGTGCAAACTGGCCATTTTACATCATCCATAAAGACAGGCAGAATAGCAAATGATGAGACTTGCTCAAAAAACCTTTCCTAATTCTCTCAAAATCTTGAGAAGGTGGAGAGAAGAAAACTAAATTAAAATGCCTTGGGGAGGCAGGGAAGGGGAGGGAGTAGAGTACAGTGTGTTCAATATTGCTTCCAAACTCCCTGAACAGTCAACAGGGAGGAAGAGGCTTCTCCAGAGACAAAGAGATCTCCAGTGAAGACCAATCCTTCTGTCCACTGAGGAATTAAAGCATCTGAACCAAAATTCTGTGAAAACCTCTTTGTGCTGACTTCGCTACTGCCTTTGCTTCAGCTGTGCCAGAGACTGACTCCATTAAGGGGTGCACAAGAACATTTTCCTAACACAGCTGCTGAATAGCCCCACTGACAAGCAAGGGACTGAGGCTCCCACTCAAGGAGCCACACTGATGCACAGTGGCACCATAATACTGGACTATGAAACAACAAACATTTGATTCTTTTTGGAAAAAGTATCAGAGGCAGTCCCAGTTTAATGAAACACTTTCAGAACTATTCTGCAAACAGATATCAAGGGGTGTGGGTTTTCCTCTCAAAACATGCAATAAAAAAAATCCTGTTTCCTCAATAAAGTCCCATTACAGCATGCTTTCCACAGAAAACTAAACCAAATGAAATGGAGCCTTGAAGATCTTTGACAACTGTTACCTTATGTCAATAAAGTATTGTCATCTCTCATGAAAAACTGTAACAGAAGCAACTGCTAAATGAAGCCATTAACTCTTGAAACAAGAACTATTTTAAAACTACTTAATTAAGAGGTATTTAATAGAAGCTATATCATGTCAGAAATGACTAAATGAAAAAGGGGATAGAGGAAATCCCCATATCCATAAAAAAAATCACTTATCTGCTACATATAAGAAAACCAGTAGTCAGTCATTTACCTGCACTTTGGATTTTCTTTCTTCTTCAGGGCTGAAACTACTGTTGGTACTCAAATCTGAATCATTATGAATATAGTGAAGTGTAGAATCCATACGCTGTGAAAAAATGAAAATAAAAGGTCACACAAAACACACTCTAAGATTAAACACAAAAGAAATACCAACATCAAGAAGTGCTATCCTCATCTCTGAGTCTATTTCTTAGATTAAAGGAATACATGTTTGAATATCAAATAAAATTTTGCTGCAGCCCAAAATCAGAAAGTCTGCAAGATAAATCTGTTTTCAATTTCAAACAGAGGTTCCTTTTATTCTGCTCCATTTTGGTTCTTATGGAACGAAAATCACAGGAGAGGAGTACCTTTGAGACTGCATTATGGAAAATATAACTAACATATGGGTCCCATTGCTTCTCTCCTAACAGAAAATGAGAAAACACCTGTAGCTGATTGTGCTGGATTTGTTGCTTTGGATTTGCGCTAGAAAAAGGTCAACACAAAGCCACCCTCACACTGAAGAGCAGAACCTGATGAGACTCATGCTGTTGCACCCTTCCTGGAGGTGATTATTCTATCATCTTCTCTGGATAAGCTTCACCTTATAAAATTGAGCCCTACTTGTCCATAGCTGCTGACAAGAGTCATCACCTCTCTCAGCAGTCCTATTAAAATCATTTTCAGCAATCACTTTAGCACCCTGGCTACCCATCTGGGCCTTGAGGATAAGGGCTGAGACTCTGTTTGCGAATAGTGGCAGAGGTGTGATGGGCTGCAATAAGTTGTGCTGCTGGGGGGATGCAGCACCAACGCTTTCGTTACCAGGGCAGCTCCCCAAATACAATGGACATCGTGTAACAAACCACGAATTTCAAGCAGTATGCAATGAATATCTGAAAAGTAGATCAGGCTGCTGCGTGGTGGAACAGGACAAAGGTATTTTTGCTAGATTTGAGCCAAGGTATCTGTCTATTCACAGATGCTGCAGGGTGAGCTCCTAGGGTCAATACAAGCAACAAGAACATGCCTCCTTCCACCAGCTGTTCACATCATTTTGACAAGAATTTTCCAGCAAACTACAAACTTCTTCAAAAAAAAGCCTCCAGGATACAATCTGTCTTCTTTGGTTTGACTTCAGACAGTTGCTTTTTCCTTCGTGAGCTGCTTTCATCTAAGCACTGGGCTGTAATTTTAGCTGCTGAGGTATAATTACAGGTGATAAAGAACAGGCAGAGCTGTGAGGCAACTGCATATCTCAGGCACAGCAGTCCATGTCACCTGTCAGGCTTAGGAAGCAGCAGCAAGAAGGTGCTAAAGGAAAGAACAGATTTGCAAGCAACTCCATAACTAAGTATGTCCAGCAGCACACAGCTCCAACTATAAAACTCTGGAGGCTCTGAAAACTATCTCTGCAGGATTTTTAGTTTGACAGTCAGTTCTTCCTTCACTGTTTTTCAGCCTTTTGTTGAAAAAGAGATTATTTTCAGCATTGCCAGTCATCAGCTTTGATGTCTTGCAAATCAAGGAATTAAGAGGCAGCCAGTACACCCTAGCCACAGTGCTTTTCATGAGTTGCCAGTTTGCACGGGACCAGAGGTTAGTCATCCATTCTGTTATAATAAATATGAAAGGACTACATCTCACATTCCCTGCTACCTCAGTTCCAACAGCCTAAGCTCAAAAAAACATACTTAATGAACTGAACCAAGACAAACAACTGAATATAATGGAGGGTGTCACAGATGGGAATGCTTTTATCCAGTCACTTTTAAAGTCAAATATGCATTCCAGAGAGGAAGGGCTTCAGCAGAGAAGAACAGCCATCAGTCAGTATTTAGGTTACGCAGTATCTCTACCCCTAAAAATGAAGTTCCATCTGTACTTCTTCCATGCACACACCAAACTGAGCATTGCAGAGAGCCAGGACATGAAAATTCAGCAGGGTTTAGCCTGAAAGCTTCTTGGTATCAAATGCAAAATCTCTGTCATGGCCTTACAGATCTCTAAGGTTAAGCTCCCCTTGGCTGTGTAACAAGAGTTCCAGGGTTGTGCTCCAAAGATCTCTGCTCCGTGTCAAGGGTTGCACGCCAGGACTGCTGGTGCTGGTGTTTCCTGACAGAGCAGCTGGCCCAAACAAAGAGGAGGCCAGTGTCAGGGGTCCATGCCTCCTGGCATCCATCCTATTCTTAGAGAGAGGTACTTGTGCCAGACAGAAGTGGGAAGGTTTTAGCCCAGTTTCCTTTCCCCCTCTACCTCCAAATAAAAACAGACTCCAATACCCACCCCCTTATCAAACCTAAGATACAACCTAAAGAAAATAAAAACAGTGCCTCTTGAGAAAAAATTAATAGCTACCCTCAACAAACAAGTTCCATCATGTCCCAAAAATCTTACTGGTCCACTCTATTACATCATTTATTTTCATCTAAATAGAGAATCTCTTTTAACATGCAGCATTAACGCCTTCATGAGCCAATACAGCTGCCAAAGGACAAGCGAACTGTGGTTTTGCTTAGTGGTATCCATGCAGAACTGTGCAGGTTGCATTCAAATATAAAATGCTGGAGAGCTTGATTTCTCACAAGTCCAGTACCCTACTGACACACTGCTATGCTGAGACTTAAAAAACCCAAGCAAAAACAAGAAGAAAAAAAATCACCACAACAACAAAACCCTCACTAAACTAAAAAACCCGAACAACCACTTGTGAAAATCAGAGGTCTCTTCACTGCTAGGGGCAACATTCTACTTGCTCAACAGATCACAGCTTGATTCCCAGAATTCTAGGTCACCTCTATAATATCCGCTCACTTGTAAAATGAGGACTTGATTCAGTGCCAGTAACAAACAAGGAACTGACAGATTAAGAGCATCCTTTTAAAGCATAAAACCGAAACATGCAAAATCAACATAGACCAGCTATGTGACTGGTTCTTAAATTTTCTGTCAGCACTACACTCTGTATACAAAAATATAAAATGCAGGACAGGTCCCTCTGAACAAAAACCCTCATCACCCGCCAAAATTCTTAAGAATGGAGGATAAATGTACACTGTCATTTTAGGTTAGCATTAGAAAGAAGAGATCCTATAATAAAAAAAGCGTATTGAGCCTGACATAAAGGAATTGGGGGCAGGCTGGTGTTTTTGAAACAAACCACATATGTAGAGTTAAATTATAACTGTGTATAATCAGCAGTTTGCAAGTAAATGCCACATTCCTGAACTCCTCGTATGTTTTTGGTCTAGATGGTAGCCCAACAGCATTGAGAAAAAGTTAATTAAATGTCATCAAGAAACACTGCTCTAATTAAAGAAGGATGAAAATGTTTGCACTGAACTGATTTAAACTCCTAGACATTTCAAAGATGTTTGTCAAAATTTCATCTGGAAAACACAATTTCAGTAGTGTGATTCAACAAATCACTTGCTCTGGTTTTACAGAGCCCATTTTGGAGCCATTGCTCTCTGCAAGAGCATTTAATGCCACCTGATCTTGTGGCATTATAAGCAGTGAATGTAGTGGGTTTGGCCTGACACAGCAAAGAACAGAGAAGAGTATCAAATGCCAGAACTACAGTCAGGCAGGGAACGGGGAGGGGGGCTGAAGAAATAAGTGCAAGAACTTCAAGATATTACTGATTGCTAGAATAACTTTCTCTTTCAGCGGTCCACACTACATCTCAGTTGTAGGTCCTGAACTTCTCTGACGCAGACCCGTAAACCATAAAAAATCAATTCAACAGGGAGCAAAGGGAACAAAGTATCTCATTCTCAAGGTTCAGGGAGGGGCACTGGAGAAGATTCACTCATTATGAGGAGGGGCTCTGTTTTAAACAAGGCAATTTCGCATTAATAAAATGTAGTAGCATTGAAACATCTTCAAATGCAACAGTCACGAAAGAATTTTAACAGAAACAGTTTCAAGAATTTACACGGACAAGCACAGAATGGGCAAAAACAAAGGCGCCCAACACATCTCATTTATTTTAGGAGCTAGCACTTCAGTACTATCCAAAAAAAGGGAATGCCACACTAAGCCCAGTGTAGAAAGCATTTGGCTGCAATCCTCACATGAATGCAAATTACAGCTCTGTTACTGGAGCCCTGGAAATCCTAATGGGAAGAAAATAAAGCACAAAACTCTCTTCTTACCTCAACAGTGTCACCAATTAAAGGCACAATATCACCCAGTATAGGTTTAAAACTTTGTTGGTCATTGATGGTTAGTTCAGTCTGCGAATCTGTTCCCTTGCCAACACTGGCCATTGTCTCTTCTTGAGGATCCAAACTGGATGCTCTGAGTGCAGCAGACAACACTTCCACTTGTGCTGCAGTACATGAAAGAGAAATACATAAGAGACTAAACTGCAATTAAACTTTTAGCAAGTCCACCGATAAACTTTTAGACAGTGACTAATTAACTGAAAGATGGCGGAAGAACTACAGGAGAGGTACCAACTTAAGATCTTTAGCTGTTGGTAAATCCCAAACTAGGGACCAATTAAGTCCTAGATTAACACCCCACTCTTTTCCTAGGGTACTCAACCAAACCACAGTCCAGCAAAATTTGTCCCTAAAGC
The DNA here is from genome assembly GCA_013397315.1 of Donacobius atricapilla. Classification (NCBI taxonomy): domain Eukaryota; kingdom Metazoa; phylum Chordata; class Aves; order Passeriformes; family Mimidae; genus Donacobius; species Donacobius atricapilla. Next base: position 882,992 of record WBMY01008937.1, read on the forward strand.
TAAAATAAACAAACAAACCCCATAATCCAAGAGGAACAAGGAGACTGCTGTTACAGCCAGGTCGGTTCTTTACCAATTTTAGTAAATATTAATGGTGCATTAGTTTTCTGGGGGTTGAACATCCCCTGAATATTAACTTACATACTGGGCCATTTCTGGGAGGTGGGACTAAGAGAAAGTGGGACAAAGGAATTCAGATAAAGATTGAGAACACGTTTAGTAATACACAAAGTATTTCAGTTCTGAGAGGTTGTTTCTCCCTCTCTATATTTAATTTTTACATTTTAATAGCAACTCTAAAGCAAGATCTATACAGACAGATGCCAGACACAATACTTCAGCCTCCTTGGATCCTCCAAACAAATCAGAAGGTTGCACTGATGTTCTCTTACTCATCTAAAGAAGGCATTAGCACTTCATACTGTGCTATGCACGCTTTTGGAAATGATCCAGCAGTTCTGAGGCTGCCCTGCTTTCCATCCCTCTGTTTACTGCCAATCAGAAAAAGCTTTGTTGAGCAATGCTCCTTGGATATAGCCTGACCTGAGCTCAGGTATTGGAGGCAATCTCAGCTGCAAGTGACACAGAATCCAGTGCAGATTAATTTACTCTGCCACTCTCCTCCTCCACTTCCTTCCAAGAAGGCAAGGAGGAATAATCTCCTCACTTATTAAATTTACCCAGCCATCCAGAAGATCTGTTCCTCATAGATTTTGTCTTTTCCACGCTTTCCTTAATGCTCACCGTGAAATTACATGACAAACCATATGCTTGTTTTTAATCCTATACTGCCATACTAAACTACAGAATTCTGAATTTCCTCCTCCTTCGAATATGGTTGTTAACAAGAACTAAACAAAGAAAGTTGGACTCATCTGTAGATGGAAGAAACAGATATGAAATACAACTGTTACAAGAAAGAAAAAATGTTAATTCAGCAAAATTTTAGATTAGAAGCCTTAGCAAAATCTAGCAAAAATTGGAAAACACACTTTGGGTTCACTGGTTTGTTGGTGGAGTCTAATGAGCAGGAATAAAGACAATTCTTTAAAATATGCAACGCTAACTCTCTAAATGTGTCCAGTTTCTGATAAAATAACCCGAAAATATTATTGCTGTATTATTGTATTCCTCAACAAGAAAATGAAAAACACACTGTTAAAAACTTAAAGGTATAACCAATATTATACTAATATGTCCACTATAAAACATGTGAAAAATATAGTTTAAATATATAAAATATATATTATCATTTACATATAAATACATAAAAATAAAGAATTTTACAATTTTTAAGATTAATAAGAGACTGCTACAACCCTACTCTACCAGTATTACTTCAATGACAATAAACTTACGTATTTTAACACCCATGAGAATAAAAAAGATCAAGGTTAATAAATTTCCCCAGAACTTAAATGCTAAATAAATCACCCCCAAACCCAGGCAAAATAGGCAAAATATGCTAGGGCAAGAAATGCCTGGCTTATTTCCAAACTATTTTCATGTAGAGAAATCAAACAAGAAAATGAAAAATATTTATATTCTGCTGCATATTAAGGAGAAGACCTCCTTCTTGAAGGACAACTTCATGAAAAATGTGCATTCCTCTCACCTTTAAAGTCAAGAAAGTTTACCCTGACTAGGTAAACACATACTGCTTCAAAACTGTTTCTGTATTTACTGAAAAACCCACACAGAGCCCCAAAGATTACTTCTAGTAGTAACAGAAGTATCTACAGCAGTAACTGGGAATTTTCCAAGACGTATTCCCCACCCACGCCCCACTGTGAGCCTGCACACCTGGACCACAGGATGGAGACAGCACCTATCCTGATTTCCTCTGCCTGTCCTAGAAGAAGTATGACAAAAATGTGCATTTCCTCAGCCTCTTGTCAATTCTACAATCTCAAGATGCAGGGATGAAGGACAGGAGAAGCCAAACTCCCAAGGATTTCACTGACTGGTAAGTGCCTTCTTTCTTCTTTCAGTGCTTATTCCTGACTTCAGTGCTGCCATTCACTGAAAGGTGAATGACCAGAAGTCTACAAACATCCTAAGGTTTAGCTAAAAGAAGAGCCAAGTATTGCTGCTGCTCCTCATCTCTCATGAAGAGATTTCCTACTGACATCAGACAGGCAATGGTTTCCAGAAAATTATTACAAATTCAAGTAAAGGACAAGGCTCCCCTTTCATGAATGACAGAGAAATGCTTCAAGAAGGCAATCTGATGGCTAACCAGCTTTCACAACTACCATCAGTAAAAACTGGAGTGTAAAGGTCAGTTCTGCACATAGCACAGAACTCAGGTAAGTGCATTGCTCAGGTAAGTCAATGTTCACTGGATCTTAGACCATTAATTAACTTTTTCAACTTTTGCTTCAGGTGCGATGTATTTTTAAACAAGAAAGTATTTAGTCTTGGCTACTGTACCTGCATCCTACAATAACTGGTACAATCTGTAATATCTAAACCACATTTTATCTGGTCCTACTGTATTTCCTGGTTTTCAGGAGTTTCCCTCCTTTCCATAAACCTTATTGTTCTGTTTCTCCTGATGTTGCACTAGGAGATAGTGATGTTTAATTTTTCTTTATTTTTCCTTTCCTTTTTCTACAGGATTTGCCTTCCTTACCCTCACTTCTTACTCAAGAGGCTGCAAAAATGGGTACAAAATACTGAAAGCTAGGAAGAGTTTCTTCTCTACTTACTCCTCACCTGTTTCATTAACAATGTATTTTAGACTTTTATTGCAAGCAGTGCCAGTGAACAAACTTATAAACAGAGTTCTTAGAAGGGAATGGGATCAATTGACCCCACATTTGGGCTGGTTTGTGCCTATTAGGACTCCTTTTGGCAAAGCAGCTTGTAACTGGCTTAAGCCACAGTTAGCCTCAGTAGCCTGCAAGTCAGGCTTCCTCTATTCCCACAAACAACCTTAAGGAAAGCTGACATTTCATTATTTAGCCCTTTCTGCACAGAACATAAGATAAAGCCAATTGAAAAAAAGTGTCTGTGGAAAGAAAAATAAAGAAACAAGAACATCTGAGGAAAGAAAAGCAATCTCTGAGAGAAGTGAAGACAGCAGCAGCCTCAGGGAACTGGAAAAACATGACCTGAAAAAAGACCCTGTGATAACGTTTAAAAAGCTGGCATATTTCACAGGAACGTGCAGGTTCCCATTCCCCAGTTTGAGACCTTCCAGATGTCTGGCCAGTGGATTGGAAAGGTCCTTTTAACAGGGATTACAAAACCAGTGCTTAACTTTGCACAGCCCACGTAGCTCTGCCAGCCAGCAGTTTGCCTGTGAGAAGACAGGCTGTCTTTATCTCTGTTGCTGACTGCTCAACCACCTATTACTCAGATTTATCACTAGTAATAAGCTAGTTCTGGAAGGAAAGCCCCAAGGTAAAGAGTGAGATTCAGGCGAAGCAGTTCACCCTTTTTTGAGAACAAGATTAGGGAAAAAAAATATTCTATGATGGCTACTGATTACTGTTAAAAAATTGTTTTTGCTGGAGATCTCATCAGTCTCCATGCCTTGAAGCAAAGATCTAAGGCTTGAAACAGAAACTGCTCTACTGAGGGGCACTGCAGAAAACCCCAAACAAACCAATATAACCCCCTCAAAAAAAAAAAAACCCACCAAACAACAACAACAAAAAACCAAACCAAAAACCCAACACAAAACACCACACCAAAACCACATAACCATGACCAGTGTGTACATAAACAGTAATCCCTTAGTATTCATCCAAGACATCTGGAAAATGGGGATATGCACTGAACATGCCATACTTTGGGCTGCACGACCTGGTGATGCCTTTCCTTTGACTCTCTCCACTGGCATGGTACACTCAGGTACTCCTCAAATAAAAACTGAGTTTTTCTCAATACTTCTGCTACAGTGACGCAAGCAGGTGAGGGGAGAAACAACTCACACAATACAGAAGGTTGAAGTGAGACATGTGAAGTAGAGGATTGCCAAAACCAGAAGAGAAATGAAAATAGAAAAGGAAATACGAGGGGGAATACATGTGGAGGGAAAGGAATAGGGGTACAAAGGTATAGTAGCTGCTAGGGATGAACAAACAGTGCAAAGCAGAGGGTGTGGTGGAACAACAAAACCCCAAAAACAAACAAACACAACAACAAAAAAACAAACCAAAAAAACCAAAACCAAAATAAAACTCTTAAACCCCCCCCCCCC